>JARJCV010000032.1:0-309344 GCA_029281435.1 Mycena haematopus
TCGGCTTCAACTTGATAGTTCATTAATTAAGCAGCAGTGGAACGAGACGCACCGAACAAAATCGGAGCCGGCACGTCGGGATGAGTGGAAAGCTGTGTTTATGAGGCGAGAGGCCAGGGGAGTATATCTAGGAATGAGCCGAGTTAAATGATGAGACGGTTAGCGCGCTACAGCATATTCCAGGTTGGAAATCAATGGACCGAGAAAGAAAAAGGTGCACCCGGGTCGCGGGAAGGGTGGAAAAAGACTGCGAGGGCGCACCTGGATTCCCGATGCTGGCGCAAGGAACAAAGAACAAAGAGAGAAGGCATAAATCGACAGGTAAGGAAATCATAGAATGTACATGCACACCCAAAGAGCTCCAGAACTTCCATCCTTCTAAACTCGCGTATTCGTCGGTGACGCGGAAGAGATAACGAGTGGTGGCGGGCGGGGCCAAGAGCCACAAGAGCCCTAGGTAGCGCGGATGCGAGAGAGAGGGGGTAAGCAAAGCAGAGGAGACCGGGCAGAACTCAAATATACCAACTTCGACGAGTCGGACACAATTTTTCAGGATGGATGACGCCGTACACGGAGAGGGCTGTGGGTAGCGACGCCGGAACTCGAGAGGAGAAGTTCATGATCCGGGGAGCAGAAAAGAGACTTGAGTGTTGCCAGGATGCATGGTTTGCGAGATTCGCTGTTATACTGATGCGCGCTATGTGACAAGACCGTTTGTAGTCGGACAACCCCTTAGCATGTGCTTCTCGCGGTGCGTCGCGCGCTGCGTGCCGACAGTCGTTCCTTCAGAGGAAAAGGACAAGGGGAAAAAGAAAGAGACACGCACCGACATCCCGCCCACAAGCACCGAATGCGAAGGTGAAGGGCAGGCACAGGGAACGCGAGACAAGTCGCACCCGCGGTGAGATACGGATTCGCATCTGCACGGAACAGGTGCGGCTAGGAGGCTCTAAGGCGAAGTCGTTGGCCAGGAGCGGGAGGCACGCCGCCATACGACGTCGAAGTGAATTTTCGATGTGGGAAGGCGTGCTGCATACCGTGCGTCGGGACTAGGAGAAGGAAAATGCGGGTTAGGGCAGCAGAGAGAAAGAGAATTGGCACGCACGGTTGTGCGACCGACACTATCTGCCCATCAGCGGATCTCTGCCCACAATGAAGGAAGATTGGATAAGAATGAAGCAAGAAAGCCATGGAAAAAGAAACGCACCTAGGATGGATCTAGTGTATGCAGGGTGGGGTCCCAGCCGTGTGGGTGTTCATATTAGGGTGGATACGCACCGCGCGGTTGGCATTGAGTCAGGGGCGAACGAGGACGACGTTGGGACGACGTGGAAGTGGGGGTGGGCAGCGATCGAGCCATCACTGATCTCTTTGTACATATTATTTGATGGAGCTCCACTGCCAAGCTGCTGGTCCCAAACGCCCAAGGGGCTTCGGAGATAAGAATAGCCGACATCGGCTAGGGGAGGGGGGGGGTCTGGCGGGGCCTGGAAAAAAACTTTTGTAGGTCAAAAGTTTTCGGGCCTGAAATGGCATCGTTTGCCCAGTGGACCAGCCAGGTAGCCAATAGTCACTATATTCTTCGAAATACACATGAATTTCACTGTACAGTTGACATCCTAGGTGTCAATGCCGCCGAGCCCGCCGCCATCAACCATCAGTGATCTTCGGAGCACTCCGAGGCCACGGCTCAGGCATGGAAAACAGTGACAAATTTTACGAGCCTCCAGTGCCACTTATACACGCACCTTGCACCGTTACGCGCCCCAAGACACAACACCTCAATGGTGAAAAAGGAAAAAACACAGAAAGTGTGTCTCTTGACTTGTTTAATACTGTGATATTCAATAACTTAAACGGACATTAACGGGGAATTTCAAACTCTGCAGCAGCATGCACAGTTTGCATCCAGAGCATTCGGCAGCGAGACCGACGTCAATGGTAACTTACGGAGTTGCAATCCAGCCGGCCCCGTCGGTCCGGCCCAGGGGTGGGAACCACCTTCCCGATATGGAAGGAGGGGAAGGGGGGAGGGGTCACCGAACCTCTGGAAAAAAACTTTTGTAGGTGATATCTTTTTTTCTTATCTCCAGAGCCCCTTGCAAACGCCGTCAAGATTTTGAGGTTCCTGGCCCTCAACATTGTTAAACGTAGTACACAAAATGTATTTAAATCCATAAAGCTCCATTTTGGTTAAGGCAGATTTCGGTCATGTCGAAAATTTGAGAAGGTGATCCAGCCGGCACTTACTGCCTGAGGCCTGCGGGAAAAACTGCCTTAACCAATTTTGAGATATTGTTAATATTTATTTGCCGCCGGACCGAAGAGACCAAAGGGAGGTGATGGGCTCCAAATGGTGACATGGCCTGACATGGCGGGCCTATCTATCACACGCGTTACATAGTGTGACACTGGCATCACAGGAAGGGAAGCAGTGTCATCACAAAGCCAACGGCGTTGATGCGACGCTGGCGCAAACAAAAGTACTTAGGGTACTTAACATGAACGCCACGGCTGAGTGCCGCGAGGGGCCCTGTTGTTAGTTTGTGTCTGCGAAGAAGGTGTTGCAGTCTGGTTCAACTCAGGTGGTTGTACGACGGGAGTTGCCGGATCAAGTGGGACGAACTCAATGTGGCGCACCGGCGCAGAATGCCGTGTTGCGTTCGTTGCGCTGTGAATGCAGGAGATTGAACAGAGAGGGAGGAGGCGTGGTACAATGGTATCTTTTCGTAATCAGGGGTTTGGCTGCACGGCTCCGGTGATCTCCGGACTGCGATCACTGCGGCCTCGCTGCGATCACTACGGGCTCGCTGCGATCACTCCGGATCGCTGCGGCTTCCCTGCGGAACTACGGCCGTTGTTCAGTTTTAAGCGTTCCGTTTGTAAAGTAGAATAAGCACAGTAACGGTAGAATACTATAGTGAGTAGGTAGTTTCTTTAGTCTTCTGGAATCCAATACCTCACCCACTCAGCTTCGTGTGAACTACTTGGTTTCTTGACGACTACCGCGGGGTCCTTACCTCTAAAATTATAGGGACCTCACAAATACGCACCAACAAATTTCCACTACCCTTCCCGAGTCAGACTTTCCCGAACCTTGAAGCTCGAAGATAGTAGGAGATCCTGGAATCTTGGCGTATAACACTTTCGGACCGAAGACTCAAGAGGATCTGGTCTCGAACTGCGAGTGGTTGCAACGATGGATAGAACCCTAGTGGGCTGCCACCGAATTCAAGCAGTCATTTGACATCCCAGGATAATAATCCCGATGTGAGTACTTACCCATGGCTGGCACGCCGAGGCAGACGTCAATTGGGATTAGTTGCCGAAACAACGTGCCCGAGCAGGGCCTAAATCATTTCACAGTACAACCACGGCGCCCTGGTGTCGCTCAAATTGTACAGGAACGACGGACGAACCTCTTCAATTCATGATAGGTCGACGACGCTTGTTAATCTTCAGACCATAAATGACTGTTGATATTATGTCCACCGCTCTTTGACCAAGTCCGCCCCCCGTTCGGCAATCACATATGTTGCTGCCTGGGTGTGAGCACTAGGAATGAAAGGCTTCGATGTGGTCGGTTTTATGGGGCGGGAAATGGTAAGTTTCGCCTACCATTATGGAAGCATCGATGATGCTAAGCCCGCTTGCGCCCTTCACGAGCAGGTCGGGATTGACCTGTACCACATGACGACAAAGAACAGGTGAGCTCATCGGACGGGTCTAGAGTAGACTGCGACTTGCCACTCCATATGATGCATTTTTTGCCGACATCGCTGCTGTCGAAACAATGTGTCCGGAAGAGCTAGCGGTGTTTCGTATGAATTGGTCCAGTGCGTCCGTCGTCATATTCAACAAATCAACAGTAGGAGCAATAATGTAGCTCTTCCACACGGGCGCTTCAACGAATCGATAGGCCTGTTTGATTGATTCTCGAGCGGTGAACAGATCGAAATCAGTGACCAAGAGTCCTGGATCAATAAGTGGAGGGTCGAAAGGATTATTGCTCTGAAGGGTGATAGAACCACCTGAGTTTGGATTATCCTAAGTCCGACTGGCACAGTTGGAATTTGGGGAAAACGTACGGCTAGTCGGTGTGAGCACGATCATCCCAAAACTCATGGAGTTCCCAGTCGGCCCGGTTCCAACTGCGCCGCCCGTCTAATAAAGTAAATTAGCCGAGGAGGCAAATGGGCTCCTGCAGCGTACTCCGACGAAAATCTCAATATGAGGTGTTTTAGTTCCCGCTGATGGATCCGTGACGTTCTCAAAAATAGGCGACTTTGAATCTATACGCGTCCAAGAAATATGCGTCACCGGGATATTAGTAAACGGGCCAGTGTGAGTTGCATTCCATTGTGCATACGCTTCATTGAACAGTGTCACATTTTGTTCTATGGGATCGATGGTTTGCGTCGAGTTTACGGACCACGCGGCAAAGACCCCTGGTTGGTCGGTGGCGTTTTGACCGACACTGGGAAGGTCCAAGACGGAAGGAATAGCCAGGGCTGTTAAAGTGTTTTTATCCCCGATTCCAGAATTCATTAAGATCGCTGGTGTCCCGACCGGCCCCGCCGAAAGTATGATCTCGTTGGCAGCTTTGGCAATGAATAGGGATCCGCCTGAAGAGAGACGAGCTGAGCACATGCTTGTTGAGAACGTGATACACGTACCTTGCGAAAATTCCACCCCTTCGAAAGATACGACGCCTTTGGTGGTCTGGGGACCAACGAGCTTCAACACTTGTGCATGTAACAGAACATACAAATTCTCTCGCTGTACGAATTTTGGTGCCAAATATGATGTTGCTGAAGAGCTGCGCTGTCCGCCACCGATCGTAGATTGAAGCCAACCTTGTGTCCAATCAATTCACAAAAAACGAGGTCATGATTCGGAAACCTACCGACGCCCAGCGGTTCCCCAGAGTTGTAATCTAAATTGAAGGGGAATTCATCAGGGAGCTCGCGAGTGGTTTGAATGACATGATTCTCGAAAATGGGCCACCGGGAACCGCTGAGGCTGACAGAGTTAATTCCGTGTGTGCTGTGCACAGCCGGATCGTATTCGTCACGCGGGTCATGGTTGTCCGCGGGCGCCGTCCATTTTTCATTCTGTGATGGGTGAGTTTGGTGGACGAAGATGAAAAAACATTGCACACTTTGAAGAAGTACGGGAGCAGGTTATCCCAGGACCATCCGGAATCTCCGGTTACAGCAGCCCAGCGATCGTAGTCCTCGGCAGAGCCGCGGGTGTAAACCATGCCATCTGCGTCGTATCCTCAATATAACAATGAACGTAGAAGACGGGCGAGAACTCACTGTGTGCAGTACAACCGCCCAGGATATGTGCTTATGGGAGAGAATTGATGTTTCTCTTAACGCACTAGGTAAATTCAAGTCTTACCTCTCGGGTATGAAGTTGACCGGT
Source organism: Mycena haematopus (assembly GCA_029281435.1). NCBI lineage: Eukaryota > Fungi > Basidiomycota > Agaricomycetes > Agaricales > Mycenaceae > Mycena > Mycena haematopus. The sequence goes on from JARJCV010000032.1 coordinate 5,431, forward strand.
TATTCAGTCCAACTTGCGGCGTCGTGGTGTAATTCCATTCATAGATGTTGGGTCCACTAAGCAAATTATTCACGAATAGGGGGACCATGGAGTCTATCACTCCTTCGTTGCTACACGAAATCAATCACACTCGCTGAAGGAATGGGTTTCAGGGCTCACGAGACTCCTGCTTCGAGCACAAGCACAGAGAAGTTCGGGTCCTCAGTCAATCTATTGGCGACAACATTGCCCGCGGCTCCGGCTGGGGTTCATTGATAGTTAGTATCGGCATCTCGCCCTCGCAAAAAAACGGAGTCGTACCTCCAACGATAACGAAGTCGTAAATGAGGCCAGGGAGATCGGAAACGTCCTCGTATATCTTGGCGGAACCTTTCCCAGCCAGGCCGAGCAGAAACAAGGGGATGAACATCTTCTGCGTGCCGATGTAAACCTAGGCAGTAGCACATATATATCAGCGTTAGAAGGCTCCAGCAACCGGTCGGAGCGGATGGTCGTGTAACGAGGAATAGGTGTAGATTGGGTGCGGAGGCTTTAGTTCTCGGCGCCGCGATTCGCGGCGAAGATGTTTGATAGTGGCAGTCATATGGCTTCCGCTGTGAAGTGTTGAATGTTCTTGCGAGGGGAGTAATACGCGAGGCGAGCTTGGATCAGGCCGGCCAGATAATATTTGGAGTGGGTGAGATGTAGAAGAGACCAGCCGCATGCCGCCGTCGAAGAAGTATTCTCATCTCTTCGTGCGATGGTTTGGGAATCGCGGAATGGGGAGCGGTGATGACGAGTGCAGAGTCAGAAAAAGAGAAGCCTGAGTAAACGGGGATGCGATTTCATAAACGACGGCGCGGCAGCCACTTCCGCGAGTGATCGCAAATCGGTTGAAAGACCGATTACACCCGACCAACCAATGAGGCCGGGATCGTTTGCAACGCTGGCCGGACCGCACCGCATCGCGGTCCGGCTGTACCGGATATCGGACCGACGTCCGAATCTCCGCGTTCCCAACACTGTTCACCCTGGACGAGTCCCCCATCTGTGCTCGGTCTATGCCTCTCTCAAAATTGGGGACAAATGCGTCGTCGGTTTCTGATCCCCATGTTCTCTACGGGTTGTAAATCTCGATTTCGACAGCGATCGACTTTCCGTTACAAAATCACAATAATCCTCAAAAATAGTCAACATTAATGCAGACATTTAGGAAGGCAGTACGCAGATATATACTCTAGTTCAAATACTATTGTTAATTCATAGATAGACTGTACCATATCACGACTATGCGGCACATCGCCGGCCGTTCAAGTGAACGTGTGGACGTTGCATCGCTGAACTGGAGATTACAGTCCCCATTTTTGTGCGGCCACAAAACTCTCAATATTATCAACACTGCGCCCCAGGCCGACGCGGACCGCAATGATTGTGGGGGCGATTCCCTGCGAAAACTAGAGTGAGACTCGACTCGGAATGAATTATTGGATTCTGCTGACCACCAACTGCCCCAGGACAGCCCCCGTAGTCAACTGTTGTTCCAGTCGTATGTTACATCAAATGGTTGAAATGAGCAGAACTTGGGTGGTGAGCTCACATATATTGGATCTAGAGTGAATCCGATGGCGGCAAACACGATCGCGCTAGCGCAGGTGATGGCACCCGACTCCAAGCTTCCCAACCGTGAGGTGGACGAGCAAAAAGAGCGAAGGCGTATACGTACATCATGGCACACGCAGTGTAGTATCTACCGGTCACTGTTTGTCCTAATAGCGTCCGAGCTGACCGTGCGATCCACCAGATTCGACCTGCTATAATAATGATATCGAGAAATCAGTCGTGTCTATGTTTGAGTGACGGTTAACCAAACCAGTTAATATCATCAAGATCACGGTTGTAAAAATGGACAGCAGGATTGAGATCTTGAGCAATTCGAAAGAGAATTCGGCAACGACCAAGGTCGGGAAGCGAAGAGCGTTCGGGGTGTGAAGATGCCAGAAAGCATTGGTGTAACCCACACCTGGGTGACCGACTCAGATGAGTATCTAGATTATGAACAACCAAACTCACCCGCAACAGCCAAAGTCAAAAGTGTGGGAAAGATGATTATCTTCAGTTGGAAGTTCCAGATTGGCGTAGCAGCGCAATATCTGTGAAAGAATCAGAATCTCCAAGCTGCTGGTTACTTTGAGAAACTGACAAAAATAGAATCTGCTATCACGCTTCAGCCATTTCAGTTCAGTGCGGGTCTCGATGAAGTGCCGGAACAGTGATGAACGCACTTGCTCGTAACATACACGGCATTGGTGGCGACCGCAAGTGCAGAATAGTCTTTGAAGGTGCGATCAAATACATGCTCGGAATCTCCGAGGCTCGTTGATACCGACTGGTTGTAAAGTGTCGTGGTGGAGATCTGGAGTGCGCAGTGAGCAGTACAAAAAATGAAAAGCAGAATGGTGGCAGCTGTTAAGCTGCGATTCCTTGCGGCCCCGTGCATGCGGAGGACCTTTAAGTAGAATCCGAACATGACGAAGTATGCCCCTTGGACTCCACTTCAGTACAGTATAGTCTAATATAATGAAACCTGAACTTGCCGTAAAGGAATACCTCTGCCTTTCAAGAAAGACGTGCTCAGTTTAATCTATGCCTCTGATCAGGGAAAGCGTACGTACTGCGAGTATGTTTGAGCCGACCCCAATGGCAGAGAACGAGGTCTGTAGGCGGGAGAACGTCACAGTGGAAACGGGGTCATATGCCATCAACACGCTAGAGATGGGGATGGGGGGATGGGGGACCCCGTCGGTTGGAGGCTGGGCAATCCGAAGGGACTGAACTCGGGGAGCGTCGTCGATTGGCTGCCGGGCAATTCGCTGGGGCTGAAATCGGGGAGCGTGAGAGATCCGAGGGTGGGAGGGATGGGCGCGTGGGGTAAAGTGGGTTCGAGATTGTTGGATGTGGGTATCAGTGTGGCGAACTCGGAGGAGCGAGTCGCTGGAGGGACGGAGAATGCGGTGGGACTGGGATTGCTGAACGTAGGGAACGCGATAGGAGGCGGGACGAATGAGCTGCCAGTGGTACTAGTGGAGAATCCCGTGACGGTCGCTTCCAGTGTGTCATGACTCTGGGAGGTGGGGAGCGTAATGGCATTCCCGCCGCCGCCCACTGCTTCACTGGATGGGACGTTGAAGGTGGAGAATATGTCCGAACTGGGTAGGCTGTTGGAGATGGGGAGTGTGGCCGACAAGACTTGCATCCCTGCCATGAAGGATGCCAGGAGGATCGCGCAGATAACGAGGAATGCCCGTCTAAATGCCGCGCACTTATGGAAGCAATAGAAATCTGGCAGGATCAGGATGAAGAGGATGATCGTGAGCCACGGAAGAAGAGGAGGATAATTTTACTGACACGGTCCCACCCACAATTGGAACATCCAACCTGCTACATATGACATTGCAACCCTTGTGGGCTTATTCTGGTCCGCAGATGATGCATATCACTGCTGTGCTGCCTTCCACATATCTCAAATGCTATAAGCTGGGGTCTTGGCCTTTTGCGTGCCCATCCAAGCTCATCTATTCGTCCCAAGTTGAACGAGCCGCCGGCGAGAAGTCCGAGACCACTGATAAGGCTCCATACATAGGCCGAAGCGTCAACTCGAGGGCAACGAAAGGTGTATGTTTCATCTCAATCTGTCACCCGAGACACTCAGTTTGATTTTTTCTGAGAGTGGGATCGACTGCGGATGCCGAAGAATTGTGACGAGACCTGAAAAAAAACGGATTCCGGCATGCATGCAGACGCAAAGTCTACAAATATGGCTGGACAGGTGGCAGGCGTCCCTTGAAGAAGGATGGATGTGAAGACAAGCAAGGGAAGAAATATCAGAGCCAGCCCAGCTTAGACGATCACGATGAAGCAAGAAAATCGGCGTGTTTTGGGGGGCTTATGTGGGAATCGGTGCAGCTTTAGGATCTTGGACCTCCGAGTGTGCGAGATGGTCCCCACCAGGAGTGATTTCCGCGAGGATTAGGACCAGAGAGGAAGCTGCGAAAATCTGGGTGAAGGCGGAAGGCAAGCGTGGCTTCGGCGATCGACGGCCGAATGGTCTTCGCTCACAACGTCCATGTCCTCCAGTGACAATGACATCCTCTTGTCGTCCTCTGGCGAAGCAGCGCCTTCCTCAGGCTCGAATCACGCAAGAGTGGCACAACGGTCGCTCCGCTCGTCCCAAAGAGCCTCCCTACGGAAGACGATGGATACTTGTCATCGCAGAACGGGTAATGACCTCGCGGAGATCTGGGGTGCGGGAGGAAGTCACAGTCGTCGCGGTAGACGTAGTATGTCAGCGCAATGGTGAGTCTTTCTGGTTCTCTCTTTCCCGCCGAGACCAAGTTTCAGGCAGCTTATCTTCGAGAACCTGACGCACGCGCAAGGGCTGGATGAGCTGTCTGACGCGGAGCTCGAGCTGCCAAGCATGAGTGGGAGATCCGGAGAGTTCGTGGAGGCATGAGCGGGGTGGCGAGGGCGCAAGATGGAGGGGGGACGGAGGAGGAGGGCTTATCTGGTGCGTTCTTGTCTGTTTTTCGTCTTCGTATTCTTATTGGATTAGACAGATATGGAGGTGATTGAGCACGCACGAGACCTGCGCGATAGAGAGCTTTTCCAATGCAGTACTGTCCTGTACTTCTTTTGCTATTGGCGCGCGCTGATGAGTTTTGGTTTGCCCAGCCGCTTTCCCGACTGTGGAACGATGAACTCGCGCACGGGTTGGAATCGGGGGAATGAAGCAGCCGTACCGCGTGCGCTTAGTCTATACTACTTCACCCCGTCTCGTTGACCCGCGTATGTGCCGACAGAGCAGGTGAGTTTCCGCCTCTCTTTATTCTCTTCTGTCTCCGCCACGTCCATTGACCGCCCCCATCGCAGGACATCGTCCGCGCGCGTGCGTACGAGTACGATTGGGATAACGGAGACGGTGTGTCTTTCTTTATTTTTCTCTTCTATTTGGTCGGGGCGGAGAGTTGGGCGAGGAGTGGGGGGGAGCGATGACACGGGTGCGATGAGCGCCGTCTCGTGTGGACGTCGTGGTGGGCAACGACGACCACAGATGCGATGCGGGGTGGCGGGAGCGGTGCGGGACTAGGCGTGCCATCACAATGATGCGTGCGGAGGCGCCTGCTACAGAGAGCGGGCGAGACGTGCGACCGCAACGGGCCAGGACATGGAGATGGAGAAGGAGGGAGAGCGCATGCGTTCTTCGCTCTATTCCCGTTCCGCTGAATAGCGCTTTGTTCTTTGCCTTCTCGCCCACTCACGCTGTCTCGTCCCTCTCACCCTTCCAACCCTTCCCTTCCCCACCCCCACCCGCGCTCTAATTCCTTTCGCCTTTCGCGCTTCCTCCCACCGCGCTTGCTGACGCTCCCCCCAGGTCTGCGGTCAGACATCCGAACGCCGCAAACGGTGATTCTCTCGAACGCGCCACGATCTCACAAGGCCGCACTCGCCGCTTCCGCGCTACGCTCCAGAGCTCACGGTGTTCGTGCCACTCTTCCTGGCTGTCTCGTCACCTGCGGACACCAGGATCTTCGCCCGTCGTCTGTCTTCTGCTACTGGTGGAAGATCTCGTCACCCAGAGTGCGACATCCTCCGCGCGCACGCCGCATACGGACCTCTTTCCCGGTCGCGTTCTCTGCGCTGGTGTGCTGCGGATGACGATGACGATGGCGATAAGGATACAGAAGGGGAGGACGAGGAAGGATGGGAAGAGAAGAGAAGAGAGTGAGGTATGGAGGGGAGGACGGGAGACGGCCGAGAGGAGAAGACGGCCGAGGTGTGTCGGGGACTGGACGTAGACAGGCGAAGGCGAAGCCTGCAGTGCCGTCGACCGACAGCCAGTGCCGCTCTCCCTTGTCTTCCCCGCAATCGAGCTACACAGGGTCCTCTCGGCCGATACGATCTACGTGAGCATTTTTTCTTTTTTTTCTGCCTTAATCGATGTGCACTAAACCTTTTCCTCTTGTTTAGCCTTTCCTCAATCCACTTCGAAGCCTTCACCCTACGTCGCAGCCTTCACCCCCGACAGTGTTGCTGGGATCACGACCCGGAGTGCCCGCGTCAATCTCGATATCCCCTTTCTACGTGTGCTGCGCCACGCCAGTTACTGTCTGAAATCCTATTCGCGCACCCCCTCTTTCTCATCCCTACTTGTTCCTCAAGATGGCTCTGTTTACTTCTCGCGCCATCGCCTTCCATCCACGACATCTCCCTGCTTCACTTTTGTATTTTCCGTCTTCACATGCGCCACGATGGCCATCGGACCCTCCGCGTTGTGTCGGATACATGTCTCCCATACCCCTCCTGCTGTATGCCATACGGTGGAGGTCGGGATGGGGAGCCGGGTGTGCCGGATTCTCGATCTCGTCTCTTTTGGGACAAGCCCAGCTCCTGGCGCCATATATCTACTCTCTGCGCTCTGGGTGCAGGTCGAGATCCCGTTGATATTCGGTTTACATTCTACAATGACACGCCTCATGCGCTATCGCCAACCTCCCGCCGGCTGGACGTACGATCGATAAGAACGTGCACCACGCAGCCTCTTCCCACCGTAGCCTTCTTCTTTGCCGTCCCCGCCTCAATAACATGGAGTCTATCTCGCGGCCGCCCGACACGGAACGCATCGAGGCCGCATGGACGTCCATTGTGCGCTCCTTCCTCCTTTGACTCTCTGCACGCCACGACGGCGACTTCGCCCCTTCTTCCCCACGAGCGCCGATCATGTCTCTCTCGTGCGCTGTTGTGCGAGCCGCGCGTCTGCGCCCCCCGCTGCCATGATTGGATGACGAGAGTTGCGGGAAGAGGAGAAGGTGCAAGACTATGGATGAGGGGCGAGAGCGCGGAGGGGACGCACACGTGCCTCGGATCGCGTGGAGGCAAGGGAATCTCATTGCATGGCCAATAGGTGCAGACGTTCCGTTCTCCCTACACTTTTTTGCCTAGGTTGACGATACCCTCAATCTGTCTCAGGCGATGTACGCCGATCCCCACCCTCACATCGCAAGCCGCCTCTCAATCCCAGATCTCGGCCTGTCCATTCTCCCATACGCAGCTCCAACTTCACCGCGTACTCTGCCTCGACGAGGAGGTAGACACACAAGCTCCCCAAAACGCACGTCGACTTGACGCCCCTGTGGGCACGGTGAAGAGCAAAAGTAAGGAGAAGCCGCGGACACTGAGCTCGAGGGCAAGGGCGATGGCGGTTTCGTGGACGTGGGACGCGAACGGCGAGGTGGAGCTGGGTATACCCTGTGGCGCCTGTTCTCAGGAAGGGCGGGCGCGTCGAAGTTGAAGGAGAAGAGCAGAGCGGAAAGGGGAAGACGAGGGAGGAAGAGAAGGAACGCGGCGCCAGGCGGTTCCGACGTCACAGCGGGAGCGGGACACGGAGAGGCAGCGGATGATGCCAGTGTTGGCGGAGGGTGTGCGAATCGCTGTGGGTGTTGGCGAGAACGAATAGATGAGTTAGGGGTTAGAGAAGAGAGGAAGGCGGTATCAGTGCCGAGTGTATTCGTTCGCTGTGTCGGCGGCGAATGGTGGAGGCACAACGGTTCCGCCTGCAGCAGCGCGAGTGGGGCATGGAGAGGTAGCGGATGGTGACAGTGTCGCCGCTGGCGGCGGAGGGTGGGTGTGAATGGCTGCGGGTGTTGGAGGGAAACGAATAGATGAGGAGCGGGCAAGGGGGATTCTGGGGGAACGAGGGGATCCGGAGTCGAAGTATTAGTGGGATTCCACGCCGCCCCACGCGGGTGGTGTGCTGACCCGACTCCTTCCTCCCGCTTTTATCCTTATATCGCTCCTCCCTCTACCATCCGGCTCCGTCATACATCCACACCACGCCCTCTTCTGCATCGCCCGAGGTACAACTCACTCCCCGTACACCGTCCTCTATCTGTCCACGCTTCGGTGCTTCACCCGCTATGTGCGCTCCGATTCGTCCCCGGCGTCGCCCCCTTCGTCAACTACAAACGCCGCCAGCGCGCGCGGGATCGATGGCAAGGGCGGTGGCGGCGGGCGGCGTGCCGACCTGGCGCACGGCGGCCGCGATTGCCGCGTGTGTGCGCTCTCACTAGCGCCGATCGTACGCGCGCTCTCAATCAATGAGAGGGTCTGCCTGAGGCAGAGAGCAGGGATGGTAGCGAGTGTTCCGCCCGCGGGAAGAGACGCACCCATCGCGCCTCTGTTGTGACCGCACTGTCCACGCCACGACAGTGAGCCCACTCCGGCTTGTGGTATGCCAGTTGTTGCTACCCCGCGTTACAAAATTTCACTTTAGCATCGCCTCACCCCTTGCTAGATTCTGACACAAACTGTAATGATACGGTTGAGGTTCCGAAAGAGTCGTTTAAATTCGAATTTGGTCGATTCGCAGATTTGGTAGCATCAAAATCTGAACTCGCTGGAATCTTCTTCGCAGAGTAAGCGTTCCCAGCCACTGCTTCACTTTCATGCCGACGCCGACACATCTCGCTCAGTACCACCTCCGCACCCTTCAACGGCACGTTCCAATCATGCCAAACCGGACATGGCGTTATACCGCGTGGCCGCCCAAAACGCTGTCCAGCGTGGATGTCACGCATACGATCGTCTATGCTGTAGAAATCAACCGGGACGCTACTTGCATAATTATTTACCCTTGATCCCACCGACTGTCTAGGAATGCGGAGAGAGACTATCGTGCAGCGAACACGTCGACGTCGACGTTCAATAAATCGTTAAAAAGATGTTGAGCCGGTCCGTTAGAGTGACACATAAAGTTCGTAGTGGGCGTATGTAGTCTACCATTGGTTTCAAATTTGCCGCTGTGCTTCGAGAACACGAAAGCTTCGATCAACTGAATGAGTAATTTTGTACCTAGTCAATTAGGTTATGTGCCAGTACTCCACAACTTAGTAGGGTGCGGGACAGTTTACGGTATGAGTAAATGACAGTGGCTGAGTGAAATATATTGAGTATGGGGACCGCGGTCGTGGAAGTAGGAAATGAAACCGTGTGAAGGGCTCGGTGATCTCGGTGATGTTCGTACAGCTAGTCCTCTGGAGAATACATGTTCGCCAAAAAGTAATAACTTGCTCTAGCTTCCAAGCTACTCGTGAGTCGCCGCGAGAATGTTTCAACGTTCGCAGTGAAGACCGGAATCTACTCTCACATTAGCATGTATTTGCAAGAGACGAAACTGGACTCGCCGGTGGAGTGGGCGGGTTTGTGTCGAATCTGATAGGTTCGTCTGGCCTGAAATTATATACCAACGTTGGCGCCAACCACGTATATCGATCCCCGTTCCCGTTGAGATTCCCGTTCCAGACAGGAGAATCGGGACCCTGGCCGTATTTGTAGTTGATAGTTGTGATAAGTGTCCCAGATTTATTGGTGCGAGTAACGTATTCTGAAATCGCACTTTCAAGCCTGGAATCGGGGGTCAGTGTGTTTCTCACCACATTGATAATGGAGAGCATACAAAATCATGTACGTGTTCGATTCTGATGTCCCTAGTACGAGATTCTTTCGAACTTGAGAGCTTTTGTACTCGTCAATCAACCCTAACCCGTTGAAGCTAAAAGCTGAGCGATGAAGCCACTACCAAATCCAGGTCAGAAGGACTTTAAGGAGAAACAAACATTAGTGGATATACTTCAGCCGGCCACAGCCCATTGGTGAGCCGATCGGCGGTTTGGTGGCAAAGCGTCTCGTACATCTGGGAACGAAATGAGTGAAGCTAGTGATGTAGTTTAGTCCAGACGACCCACCACGCTTGATTTCACACCCATAACATCAGCCTGGCTATCGACAAAATTCCTCTTGCCCATTGCTTTTTCCATCCGAGCCTTTGTGATGCAGGAAGATTGCTGTAGCTCGTGAGCCTGAAAGACAGTTGACGTGAGATGATCGCCCCATGTTTTCTCGTCCATGAGAAGCGCTTGTTTTTCGTCAGGTGCAGGCCACGGCGAACCGTCGTCTCGCTCCTTGATAAGAGCCTGGTGGTCTGCGTGCGAAACCCAGATGTTGTAGAATCCGAAATAATGAGTGGCCCAAAGGACTAGATCATTATCTTTCTTGCCATGTGCAATAACATCACACTTTGGACAAGATACCCACTTATCTTCCAAATCCGTTATAGCAGCATCGAGCGCTTTCTTCAAACCAAGATCAGTATTGGCGGGTTCAAAAATAAAGCGAGCACGGGTTTCTGGGGTCCAAAAGCGAGCGAACTTGGGAAATCCAAGGAGCGAGTTGGAGTTTTGAGCTGTGCTCGCTTTGGCTAAGCAAGATAGTTAGTTGCAGTGGGAGAGTAGCGAAGGCGCGACGGACCCTTCCATATATTCCATTGAGCGCTATCACTGGAGTTGCCCCCACGCTTTCTGTTAAACCACTCTTCCCAAAGTGCGCCCTTTGTTGGAAATTTCCAAAGGTCGCCTTCCAGCTCCCAAAGTTGGAGGCCGGAATCACCCTCCCTATCTTTCTGATAGCAGGCTGGAGCAACAAATTTCGTTGAGCCTTCAGGTTTCGTCCAGAGGATTCTCTTCTCCAGGTCGCCGAGGAGCATGAATTTGTAATTCCCATCCTTCCCCAAGCAAACAAACTCTCGATTGTCGAAGTTCTCGCCGGGCATGGGATTCCCTGAGTACAAGTACACTTGGAAGGTCACAAGAGGTTCTTCCTGGTCAAACCGATTGAGTCCTCGTGCCTCAAGTGGGACGGGTTCCGTGGATTTCTTGGTAAATCCTGTATTCGGCGCTGGTAAGCAATTTGCTCGTAGACTTAAGGGAAGGAGACTTGCCGTCATACTGGTCTACTTCAACTTCCATATTTGTCGAACCGTTGTCGAATCGTGAGCTGTGAGATTGCTTCCTGAGTCAGAAGACGGCGGGCACTACTATAGAGGCATAGCTATTACCACGAGGTCTCACAGGACCGACGTTGCAGAGCTGCTGAAGAACTTTGGGGTTGTTGAGGCCAGGACGTCAAGAGTGGTGGTTTTATGTGATTGTAGCATATTCGGGGTATTCAAACGGCCGATGACAGCTAGTACCCGCACGAAGTGGATAGCTACAACATTTTCCCTGGGCTCTGAATGTTCGTACCTGAGCGCACGGTCGAGTGGAAGGTTGGAATGCAGGGTACTATTTGATGTGCCGGAATGACGACTGAGCTCAATGTTGCGTGCAGGGTATTAGTAGCGCCTAGTTTTCAATGGTTCCTTGCTGTCGCCGCCGCCAGTCACTGTCCCTGTTCCTGTTCCTCTTTATTTCAACGACCGGCAGTAGGATTCTGCCGATCCAGGTGCCACTAGCATAGACGGAAATAGAATTCAAGTTGCAAGCTACCCGGGCCGAGGCGAGTCCTAGCAAGGTGAATGATCAGTTGAATTTAGCCGTAATGAGGGTCTTTTGAGGTGCGTATTGCAAATTTACGAGAAGCACGTAAAACCGCAGTGCGGACCAGTGTAACGATTCTCCGGTCGGAAAGTCTGAGGAGGCCGCTGAGGGGTTCCATGCGGACGAGCTGTCCGCGACGCCGCAATTAGATGGAGCAGTTCTCAGGTCGAGTCATAGTTTGGTCCCTATCCTCTGAAAAAACACGTCTGGCTTTATTCGCTGGGGTATACTACGTTGCGGTACCTCGATTCGGCGTACGCAAGCAAATGTCCCGGTTTCGACTCCGGGAGTCCCGGAGCGAATTGAGAGTCGGCGGCGCACAGGGTGTAGAGATGGAGACCGGGCTTTGGGGGCATAGCACGGCTGGTGCGCGGAACGCTCGTGAGGTGGTGAGAGGGAAAAGGAGCCGGATCAAATGATCCACACAGCCACATCGCTCGTTTTTCCGTCGACCAAGCCGATTCATCCCGGACCACAAGATTGGACATAGGCCTGCACACACGGGACGGCTGTGGATCTCAGATGGTACTACTACCGCCACGTCCGGAAATGAATCGCTTATAGAACGCACCGTCGATGGGCCGATGGCACCGCACATTCGAACGCGAGTCGACAGCCGGCCAGTGTCACCACACGCCGTACTCGACAGTAGCGGGCAGGCGGGATCAGCGTTAGGGGTTGCACATGCTGCGCCCGTCGTCTCCCCTCGCCTCCGATCTGATTCGTGCAAGACCCTCGTCGTACAGTCGCAGGCCGAAGCTGCGACATCCTCCGCGCGCATACGGACCTCCTTTCTCTTCGCATCTTCTTCTTTCCGCGTCTGGGTGACCTGACTAGGGTTACGATGACGATGAGGACGCGGTTTAGAGGGGGAGTGTATGGAAGGAACAGGAAGGATGGGAAGAGGGGGAGGTGCGGGAAGGCGGGAGACGGCGGAGAGGAGAAGCCGACCGAGGTGTGTCGCGGGGTGGACAGGCGAATGCAAAGCGTTCAATGGCGTCGCGTCGGCAGCGCCGACCGATAACCAGTGCCGCTCTACCTTGTCTCTCAGCTGATACGATTTGTGTGAGCATTTTTCCGTGTTTCTTTCCCTTGGGCAGCGTATACTAAACCTATCCTTCCTCTTTATTAGCCTTTTCCGCCGCGACTTCTCTCCAACGCAGCGTCGCAGCCCTCACGCGCTACAGCTACACCGTCGCCGGGCGGCCGGACTCACGACTCGGAGTGTCTGCGTTATCGTCGAATCTCGACATCGTTGTCCCACCCTCGTTGCGGAGTGCCACACCAGTTTCCCCGAAATTATCTTCGTTCGCGCACGCTCTCCTACCTGCGTCGCTCCCGTTCTCCCTCCTCTTTCGTTTGTCGAAATGGCTCTATCTACTTCTCACGCCATGCATCGCCTTCCCCCCCGTTCCTCTTTCCCATTTTCCTATGGTGGGAAGATAACGAATGGAAGGGATTTCAAGGAAATTAGGACAAACCAGACTCACTTTGCGCCGAATGGAATGGTAAAATAAATTCAGAAGCGGTGATGTGTTGGTGGTAATTTTCTTCGCATGCTCGATGAGATTGATGTTTTGGCAGTGTCGTGCGGTCATCTAGTCTCCACAATTTCTGCCGAGTTCGAAGGCGTGTCGTTTGAACTCAAGGTCGAAAAGTCGCACAGAAGAGACCAAGTAGTGCGGGGTGTTAAATTGCATGCGACGAACGCACAGTGCAGATAGCTGTGTTTCGGAGGGACGTCACGACGGTGCGACAATTGCTTCTCGATGCCGCCGACGCGTGCATGCCGCAGTATGCCATTGCAGGGCGTCGGGCATGGGCGAGGCGGGAAGGAACGTGAGTTGCCGGATCAAGTGTGACGCAATGCCGCGCACCGGCACCTAATGCCGTGTGGGCGTTTTACCGCGCCGTTGATTTCGAATACAACACGGACCAAGGCCTTTTTTGTTACCGAGTGCAGGAGCTCCGAGAATCGCTACTTTACCGGCTATCGGACCAACGTCTCCACTGCTGTTCCTGACCGTCAGCATCGTTCCGTTCAAACCGTTTTCCAACGAAAACAATTGGAGCCCTAGACCATGTGCCTCTATGTACAAAAAGTGGGAGAACGTTGATCTTCAGTAATCTTCACAGCATAAATGATTGTTGACATTATGTCCACCGCTCTTTGACCAAGTCCGCCCCACGTTCTGCGACCACATATGTTGCTGCCTGGGTGTGAGCACTAGGAATGAAAGGCTTCGATGTGGTCGGTTTTTATGAGGACGGAAAAATAGTAACTTTTCGCCTACCATGATGGAAGCATCAATGATGCTAAGCCCACTTGTGCCCTTCACGAGTAAGTCGGGATCGACCTGTACCACACGAGGACAAAGAACAGGTGAGCTCTTCGGACAGAGAGTAGACTGCGATTTACCACTCCATACGATGCATTTTTTGCCGACATCGCTGCGGTCGAAACAATGTGTCCAGCAGAGCTACCGGTATTCCTTATGAATTGGTCCAGTGCGTCCGTCGTCATATTCAGCAAATCAACAGTAGGAGCAATAATGTAGCCCTTCCACACGGGCGCTTCAACAAATCGATAAGCTTGTTTGATTGATTCTCGAACGGCGAACAGATCGAAATCAGTGACCAAGAGTCCTGGATCAATAAGTGGAGGGTCGAAGGGATTATTGCTCTGGAGGGTGATAGAGCCACCTGAGTTTCGATTATCAAAGGTACGGGTGGCAGAGTTGGAATTTGGGAGAAACGTACGGCTAGTCGGTGTGAGCATGATCATCCCAGCACTCATGAAGTTCCCAGTCGGCGGCTCTGGCCCAACTGCGGCACCCGTCTAATAAAGCGAATTAGCGGACAGCGGATGCACATGAGCTCCTTCAGCGTACTCCCACGAAAATCTCAATATGAGGCGTTGTAGGTCCCGCTGATGGATCCGTGACGTTCTCAAAAATAGGCGACTTTGCATCTAGGCGCGTCCAAGCAATATGCGTCACTGGAGTATTGGTAAACGGCCCGGTGTGAGTTTCATTCCATTGTGCATACGCCTCGTTGAACAGTGTCTCGTTTTGTTCTATGGGATCGATGGTTTGCGTCGAGTTTACGGACCACTCGGCAATGGCCATCGGTTGGTCGGTGGCGTTTTGACCGACACTGGGGAGGTCCAAGACGGAAGGAATACCCAGGGCGGTTAACGTATTTTTATCCCCGATTCCAGAGTTCATTAAGATTGCTGGCGTCCCGATCGACCCCGCTGAAAGTATGATCTCGTTGGCAGCTTTGGCGGTGAATAGGGATCCGCCTTGAGAGAGGTGAGCTGAGCACGCGCGTAAGAAGGGGATATACCTTGCGAAAATTCAACCCCTTCGAAAGATACGACGCCTTCGGTGGTCTGGGGACCCACGAGCCTCGACACTTGTGCATCCAACAGAACATGCAAATTCTCTCGCTGTATGAATTGCGGTGCTAAGTATGATGTTGCAGAAGAGCTGCGCTTTCCGCCACCGATCGTAGATTGAAACCAACCTTATGACCTATCAACCCAAAAGAAACGAGGTAATATTTGGAAACCTACCGACGCCCAGCGGTTCCCCAGAGTTATAATCCAAATTGAAGGGGAATTCTTCAGGGAGCTCGCGGGTGGTTTGAATGACCTGATTCTCGAAAATGGGCCACCGAGAACCGCTGAGGCTGACAGAGTTGATTCCGTGTGTGCTGTGCACAGCCGGATCGTATTCGCCACGCGTGTCATGGTTGTCCGCGGGCGCCGTCCATTTTTCGTTCTACGATGGGTGAGTTTGGTGGATGAAGATGAAAAATTGTTGCGCACTTTGAAGAAGTACGGGAGGAGGTTATCCCACGACCATCCAGAATCTCCAGTTACAGCAGCCCAGCGATCGTAGTCCTCGGCAGAGCCGCGGGTGTAAACCATGCCATCTAGCGTCGTATACTGAATATGACGCTGAACGTAGAAGAGGCGAGAACTTACTGTGCGAGGTACAACCGCCGAGGATATGTGCTTGTCGGATATAATCAATTTTTCTCTTGACGCACTAGGTACAACAAAATCTTACCTCTCGTATATGGAATTGACCGGTTATTCAATCCAACTTGAAGCGTCGTGGTGTAATTCCATTCGTAGATGTTGGGTCCACTAAGCAAGTTATTCACGAAGAAGGGGACGATGGCGTCTATCACTCCTTCGTTGCTACACGAAACAATTACACTCGCTGAAGGTAAGTTTCAAGGACTCACGAGACTCCTGCTTCGAGCACAAGCACAGAGAAGTTCGGGTCCTCGGTCAATCTATTGGCGACAACATTGCCCGCGGCTCCGCCTGGGGTTCATCGTTAGCATTCGCACCTCGTCCTCGCAAAAAGAAACGGACTCGTACCTCCGACGATAACGAAGTCATAAACGAGGCCAGGGAGGTCAGAAACGTCCTCGTATATCTTGGCGGAACATTTCCCAGCGAGGCCGAGTAGAAACAAGGGTAAGAGCATCTTCTGCGCGCCGTTGTAACCCCAGACCAGCACATATATATATCAGTGTTAGAAGGCTCTAACAACCGGCCGGAGCGGATGGTCATGTAACGAGGAATAGGTGCGGAGGCTCCGTAAGGAGTGAGCAAACGGGCGCGATTCCATAAACGACAGCATATGTATCAGGTCAAAAGATGCAGCAGCCATTCGGAGAGTGATCGCAAATGGGTTGAAAGACCAAGTGATGTAAATGCCTCGGGCATCCCTCGGGCATAGCCTCGGGCATCAGGTAAGCCGCTAGTGTAAATTTGTGCTCTGTAGAGCACTGTAGACTGAGAATGTGCAGCGGTAAATGTGGCCGAGCGTGGGACACAGCATAATCTCCAGTTCGACCGCCAGGATCCTGGAATAGTCCGGCCTGAGATAGATTCCGGGGTTCTAACATAATGCTTGTTATATGGACTCTGGGACGCAAAGGCTGGATTATTGAAAGGCTAACGGGAGCCAAACGAAATCCGAGAAGGAGGAATGTTGTGCAGCACACGAGACCTGGAAAGAAACGGATTCTGGATGCATGCGTACAAACGCAAAGTGTAGGAATGTAGCTGCCCAGGAGGAAAGCGTCCGTTAAAGAAGGATGGATGCGAGTACGAGCAAGGGAAGAAATTCAGAGCTAGCCAAGTTTAGAGTCTAGACGATCATGATCAAGCAAAAAGTAGGCGTGTTTTGGGGGCGGGCTAGGTGGAAATCAGTGCCGCTGTAGTTGGACCTCCGAGAGGTCGAGGTGAATGGTGTGCGCCACCAGTAATTGTCGCGAGGCCCAGAGAGAAAGCTGCGAAATCGAGGTGGGGGCGAAAGACAAAGAGCGTGGCTTCGGCGATCGACGGCCGAACAATCTTGCTCGCAACGTCCATGTCCTCCAGTGACATTTTCTTGTTGTCCTCTCGCGAACCCCCCGGCTTCCTCGAAACACGCAAGAGCAGCAAACACAGATCCTCCTGCTCGTCCCAAGAAACCTGCCTATGGATGTAATTCTCGTCGCCGCAAAACGGTCTGCGGAATAATGGGGCAGGGACGGAGGAGGGCGTACGCGTATTTGGTGCGTCACTGCCTTTTTTTTTGCCGGTATTCGTATTCTTACTGGAGTTCAGACAGATTTGGAGCTGGTTGAGCACGCGCAAGACCTACGTGATACGCGATGGAGAGCTTTTTCAATGCAGTACTATGATGTACGCCCCGCGCCGATGATATTTGGTTTACCCAGCCGCTTTCCCCACTCCGAAACGAGGGGCGAGGCGCTCACGGCTTGAAATCGGGGGAACGAAGCGGCCGTACTAGCAAAGTACGTCTTTTCATCCCCGTCAATGGCATCGCACCGAACGTGCGCCTATCTAGTCTATCGTCTTCCGTCTCCGTCCCATCGCAGGACATCGCCCTGCCCGCGTGCATACGACTGCGGGATAACCGATACGATGTGAGTGTAGTCTCTTTTTCTCTTTGGTGGGGACGGAGAGTTGGGGGCGATAAGCGCGACGTAAAGCGACGACACGGGTGCGATGACTTCCATCATCGCACAACGTCGTGGTGGATAACGAAAGCGGAGACGCGTGCCGGGCGTGCTACAGAGAGCGGGAGAGGCGCGCAGAGGAGACTGCGACAGGAGCAGCGCTTCGCTCAATTCCCGTTCCACCGAATGGCGACTTCTTTGCTGTCTTTTCTACCACTTCCGCTCCCTCTCCCTCATATCCCCACCCCACCCTCACCCACGCTCCAATCTCCTTTATCTCTCACCCTTCCTCCCGCTGCGCTCGCTGACGCTGTCCCCAGATCGGCGGCCAAGCATCCGAGTGCCGCATACAATGATCCTCCTTCACCACGATCAAGGGCCTTCTTCACAAGACCTCACTCGCCGCTTCCGTGCTACCCTCCAGAGCCCACGTCTCCTGGCTGTCTCGTCGCGTGCAGAAGTCAGATAGATCGTCCTACATATGGACCGCGATCCTCGCCCGTCGTCTGCCCGTGGAAGAACTTCGTTGTGCAGAGAACCCGCAGCCTCCCACGCCGAGTCCTCCGCGCGCATACGGACCTCTTTTGCGGGTCGCATTTTCTGCGCTGCCCGGGGTGTACTGAGGATGACGATAAGGATACAGAAGGGGAGCGGATGGACTGGCGAGGAAGGATGGGAAGAGGGTGAGGTATGGAGGGGACAATGGGAGACGGGGGAGAGGAACAGACGACCGAGGTGTGTCACAGGGGACTGGAAGTGTGCAATTCCGTCATCTCGTAGGGCGTCCGCAGCCTCGAGAGACGACCGCCGGATCCCGGCCGATACGATCTACGTGAGCATTTTTTCTTCTTTTTCTGTATTTCTTTATCTTGGTCGACGTGCACTAAATCTCTTCTTCCTGTTTAGTCTTTTCTGAACTCCACGTCGCAGTCTTCAGCCCGGACAGTGACGACGTCGCGGATTCGCGACTGCGAGTGTCTGCGCCCTCGTCGAATCTCGATATACTCTTCCCACGCGTTGCGGTCCGCCATGCTGGTTTCTGTCTAGAACCCTGTTCGCGCACCCCCATCGTTCCATTCTCCCTCCCATCCCCACTTTTCGCTTTTCCTCAAAATGGCTTTGTTTACATCTCGCGCCATCACCTTCCAGTCCCAACATCTTCCCACTTCTCTTTTGTATTTTTCGTCTTCACATGCACGACGACAGCCCTCGGACCCTCCGCGTCCTCTTCCTGTTGTAGCTCGTCACGTACTCCCCTTGTATGTCGCACGATGGAGCTCAGGATGGGGAGCCGGGTGTGCCGGATTTCTCAATTTGGACCTCCTAGCGCCATGTACTCTGTGCGCTTCTCGTGCAAGTCGAGATCCCCGTATATTTGACCCAAATGTCGATAACGATTCCCTCAGCGCGTTGAGGCCGCATGCGTTGTGCTCAAACGCACATCACCATCGCCATCCTCTCTTGGCTCTCTGCACGCCACGACGACGACCTCACTCCGTCCGCGCCGGTCGTGTCGCTCTCGCCCGCTGCTGCACGAACCGCGCGTCTGCACGCGTCAGGCCCCGCTGTCATGATTGGATGACGGGACTCGAGGGAGGAAGAGAAGGTGCAAGGAGGGCGAGAGAGCGGAGAGGAGGCGTACCTGCAATGCCGTGAAGGCACGGGTCAAGGGCGGATTCGCATCGTACGGTCAACAGGTGCGGATGTTCCGTTGTCCTCCATTCCTTCGCCTCCACTGACGATAGATACCTTCAATCCGTCCTAGGTGATGCACGTCGATCCCCACCCACACATCGCACCGCCTCCAAATCCCACATTGTGGCCTGTGCATTCTCGGACACGCAGCTCCAACTTCACCACGTACTCCGCGTCGACGAGGAGGTGGACAGAGACGCGCTCCCTAAAGCTTGCATCGACTTCACGCCCCTCGGTCACGATGAAGAGCAAAAGCAAGGAGAGGACGCGGACACCGAGCTCAATGGCAAGGGCGATGACAGTTTCGTGGACGTGGGACGCGAACGCCGAGGTGGAACTGGCTAGACCCTGCGGCGTCTGTTCCCAGGAAAGCACGTCGAAGGATAAGAGAACAGCAGGAAAGGGAAGAGGAGCGGGAAGAGATCACGACACTAGATGGTTCCGACGTCGCAGCGGGAGCGGGACACGGCGAGGCAGCGGATTGCGCCAGTGTCGTCGGAGGGTGGGTGCGAATCGTTGTGGGTGTTGGCGCGAAACGAATAGATGAGTAATGGGTTTGGGAAGGAGTTGGAAGGCCATGTCGATACACCTATTCATTCCCTCTCGAATGAATTAACCGCACACTATATACGCCGGGTAGCCGCTTAAACTAGGGCAGTACAGGGGAACGACCAGAAACCAGTTGAATACAGCAGGTAGACAGATGTTTACAAAATCGAATGAAAAGAGAACAGTAGATACAAACTTCAGCGACGTAGCAAGCAAGATGATCAACGGGAGGAGAAATATTTCGCGTCGACAATAACCAACTTTTGGAGGGGCCCGTGTGGCAGTGGACGATCGTCGTGGATTTGGTCCTTCAAATCCTGGAGCCAGTCTCCATCATACTCTGTCATCGGCATGGACACCACCTGTGTTTTATAGACGGTAGGTGTCACGATTCGGAGTGCAGACGGATGGTGGCCTTCAATCGCGTTCGGACCGTCATTGCGCGCAATTGCAAAGATATACGCTTGATCTGCAAAGCCGCGGGTACGCTCCCGAAGGCGCTGCCGTGCTTCCATTTGCAGTGCCAGCAACCGATTACGGTGACTGGCGTCGACTCCCAGCCCATCCAGAATGGAATGGATGACTTCGTTCTTGTATACGCCTGCTCTATGGATGTGCAACCGAGAGCCCAAATGAGAGTGCGGGCGTGGTTGTAGCAAGATCACGAGCCCTTCCTTCTCGATACGGTCCCACTCGTGCTTGAGATCGAGCCCGCGGATGCAGGCATTCAGCATCGTGGCATCGAAGCGGAGGGTCCAGTGCCGTAGGTGACGATCCAGAAGCAGTTCCTCGGGAGTGCGCTTAATATGCTCCAGAATGTGGTTACAAAAGGGTTTGTGCAGCTCCCAGTGTTTTTCTGTCCACCAACCAACCTTGTCGGTTGCTAAGCGCGAGGTAAGCACAGAACAGTGAGAACACCTACTTTGACATTGTACAGACTGCTTGCAGGGTTACATGTCATTATTCAATACTGGAGGAAAAGACTCTTACGCAGTACCAAGCGCTCCTGGATTACGCATACAGATGAAACAACTGACTCGGAGGCGTTGAGTGATGATCTTACTTGCAACGGGCGCAGGCTTTCGTGGGTCCACGAAAGATGCAACCTTCCATTGAGCAGTAGCGAGCAGCGCCGTCCTCGGATTCCTTGGCATCCTCGCTGTTCTTAGAGGGTTCTGCGAGAGATGTCAAAGACCAAGAATTTGTGGACAGTTCCAGTCTTCCAGAAGGCTGGCCGTACCTTTATCTGTCGATGTCTTCTTATAATCACCCTGATCAGGCATTTGGCGAATAAGTCTTCAGCTTGTGTTCAGCAGTCAGGGAGCGAGGATGAAAGGAACCACTAAAAGTGGACGACGTCCAAGAACAAAGGAAGATGTCACTGTCACTTGTGACATTCGCAGTCCAGTCCCGTCGCCCGGAATGTTCCGCCGACAATCCGCCGATCGCGTTTTCGTTTGGTTTTCGGTTGCGGGGAGAGGAGAAGGTCCAAGACTATGATTTTGAATGAGGACGAGAGAGCGCGGGGACGCGCGTGCGGACAGGACCGTGTTGTAATAGGTGCGGATGTTCCATTCTACCCTAATTCTACCCTCCAATCAAAGCGGCCTGAATATTGGTGGAATAATCTTCGAAGAGATTCACATAGATGGTCTGGTGGCTACTCTCACCTGGTTTCCCTGCCACGCTATCGAAATGGAGAGATCAACTTTGATCTATGGAGGCTTTAAAGAGGCTTTTGAGAATGAAGTTGGGCTTTCAACATTGAGCAACGCCTCTTTGCTTGGCTTCGAACGCGCTTGCTGGCCAAAATGAAGTAAAACAAAATACAAGATGAACTTATTTGTGTCACACAACGTCGTGGCGGGTGACACCTACAACGTACGTGGCAAATGGAGGTGATATAATGGATACAATGATTGGTTCCCGCCAAGGAGAAGATTTAAGATCGACATACAACATAGGCGGTGATTCTGAAGGAAGAGGATAATAAAAGATAAGGATAGCAAGCGAAGGTGATAGTAAACGAGAGCGACACAAAGAGTGTGTATGGCCGGTGAGTTGAGTATCCGAGTGAACGCGGTTTTTCGTGGGATAGACGTAATCGGTGTGAGTCGAGTTGCTGGAGAGGTGAGTACGGGAGCCGATAACAAGGGAGATAGATAGCGAGAGAAGGTGATAGCAAACGAAAGCAACACAAAGAGTAGAGACGGATAGCTGGCCGCTGAGTGTCGGAGCGAATGCGGTAACAGGGTAGGCGTGATGAGTGTGGTTAGGCAGAGAAGCTACTCGCGCCAGGGCCGAGGGGGCAAGGGCGGGGGAGTCGAGCTGCTGGAGCGGCGAGTACGGTTGACGACGGTGTACGTTGGACCACCGCCTGTCCCACCGTCCCCGCCAATGGAACCCGCGGCCCCGCCATCCCCGCCTGTTCCTCCTAATATATTGATAGGAGTAAGCATACGTGCATATTTGATAGCATTCTGGTTACCGCTCACCAGTAATGATTAAATTGACAAAACTGTTATGAAAGCTCATCTGTCCCAAGAAGGGCCCTTCGCCGTTGCCGCCCGTGCCCCCATAGTGCCTGTGGCCAGCCGAGACATCTGAACCCCCGGGGTGAGATGCGTTTGAATAACCCGACGTATTCGAACTCGACCCTCACCTGCGATTTGGGCCACCGCATTCCGGACTATGATAAAATAAGTCAAATCGCGAGATACAGATTTCGCCAGAAGCTTGCCTTCGGATTCTGTGCTTGATGAACTGTCTGGAACTTCAGGAAAGTCAGTCTACGCTGCAGTCAACACAACCTCAAAGACACGGCTATGTGGCGATGACGTACGGTGGCCGGAGTATCCGGTACAGACAGCAGGACGTCGGGAACGTCGGCCTATGCTTCAGTCAACACAAGCCCAAACGCAAGTTAATTTAGGGACGATGTACGGTGGTAGGAGTTTCCGGCAGGATGTCGGGAATCTCGTGAACGTCAACCTGTGGTACAGTCAAGGCAATTTCAAAACTTAAAAGTGTGCGAAGGTGTTACGTATGGTATGAGGTCGGGTTCGGAGACGCTGCTCGGTAGAGGTGGTAGCCTTCTTGTACTTGACCCGGATGCTCCAGAGCTGGGCCTACTGTCACGAGACTGCCCCCGAGTACGAGTGGGGTAAACCGAGGTCGGTAGCGTTTTTGAACCGTGAGTTTTGCGCCAGGAGCGGTAGGAGCCGTAAGCGAAAGCGGCCATAGTGATAGGCTCCATCTCGATTGTACCCGTCAGCCGCTACACCCCTAGTCACAGTGCTGGTTCCTCAATTAAATGGGCCTTTTAGTTAGCTCCGCTACCCTAAATATTGCAATACACATAGTTCGGCCCGAAACTGAATTTGATATATTTGATCTCGGACTCAATCATATCTAATCACCAATATAATCTATCAAAGTCCAAATAAAGGTCCACCAAACTTGAAGTATCATCGCGCGTTTTTACAGCCATAAAATTCAAAGAAAAGAAAAGAGAATAGATGGTCCCGAAGTTAGTTGCCAAACTAAAGGTATCAAGGCTTTCAATACCCATATCGAGACTTTGGACTTTGAATCACGTTTAAAGGATGCTGAGATGTTAAGTATAAAATCTCATTAAAAAGTGTTTGAAACTGGATGAGAAATTTCAGGTTTCACACACCACTAAACTGATCTGCAGATGGTCGGCAGATGGTCTGCAGATCATCCGCAGATGCTCGTCATCGCCGACGATGTCAGCCAAAAAAGCGGAAAAGTTAACGACAACGATGATCTGCAGATGATCTGCAGACTATCTGCAGACCGTCGGCAGATAAGTTTCATGGCCTCCAAATCCCGAAATTTTTCATCCAGTTTCACACACCTTTTAATCAGAATTTATACCTTAAATTTCCGTGTCCTTTAAATGTGACTCAAAATCTAAAGTATTGGTAAGGATATTGAAAGCCGTGATACCTTTAGTTTTCGAACCCACTTCGGGATGATCTATTCTTCTTTTTAAAAATTGGATTTTATCGCAGTAAAAACCCACAGCGATACTTCGAGTTTGGTCGACTTTTATGTGGACTTCAATAGATTAGATTAGTGATTAGATATCATCGAGTCCAGAATCAGGTATATATAATTGAGTTTCGGGCCGAACTATTTGTATTGTAATATTTTGGGAAGCGCAGCTAACTAAAATGCCTATTTAATTGAGGAACCAGCGCTGTGAGTCTCCAAGGAGAAGGGTAGAGCTGAAAAGAGAGACGTGGCAGCGTCACGTGTAATGCATGACTTTATGAACCGGATCACGTTGCGACGTTGTTCAACTTGATTGTTCAACCTTGAACGACAAGATTGACAGGCATTTTGACAGATTGATACCTATATGATGTGGTATTATAACTAGATTTCATCCACATAATAGATATAGTACGTGTTCCATTTTGTTCCAACTAAATTCCACAAATGTTATATAGAAGATTTGAGTTCGAAAGTGCGAGAGTTCGCAGAAGAGAGTCCATTCAGGAATCAACTGCGATTTGAATACAACTGGTTCTAACTAGAGTCCGGCGTATCATGAAAATAAGAATCCTACTACTTATAGCTGTTTCCGACATCCTTCATTCAGTAGTTCTTATCACTCGATCAAGAGTTGAGCAGCAGAAACAACACACATGAATAGACTAAATGAATAGAGTGCGGGAGATGATTCGTGGGCGAGACGCTTAAGCCGTCAGTCATTGGGGAAGCGGATATGTTCATGAGAGACTCTTCAGTGGGAAGGACTTGATATCACAGCACAATGCTGTAGTCGAGCCTTCTCGGAGTTCAGGCCCAGACTAAACCGACAAGTACACGCCGGAAGCAGTCCCGCGTCGAGCACATAAAAAATTGCCAGAAAAATGGCAGCGAAGAAAACAAGAAGCGTCGGAAATAACCGGATCGAAAATGTGGCTGTGTTTTCATTCGCGATCCCACCTGGCCCGCTCCAACCCGACTCTCACGTCCCGCCATCTTGCGCAATATCGACAGCTTCTGAGCAGCGCTTGAAGCAACCCTGCCTTTACTTTCAACGATGCGCGGCCTCCCGCTCGATGGCGAACTCACCAGAAGATCCACCACGGTGCTCGCTCGCACGCTCCGATTCTTCGTCTTCCTTGCCGCTGCCCTGCCACTGGCGTACTGCAACCCAGTCCCGTTCGTGTCATATCTCTCTCTTGCTCCCAGCGCGGACCGCACCAATCTATGCGACGTCCAGCATCTCCTGCCCCGCACAGCTCCCCGGCCTCGCTCCGGAGCTCCCATCCGACATACCAGCCCCCGCAGATTCACAGCGGCAGGTCTACGAGGACCGCCTCCGCAGTGCAGTGCGCAAGCGCACGGAGACGTTTGATGGGGCGCCGACGGATGGGGTTAGGGTGAGTGCGATTGTGAGGAGATCGGGCGGAAGAAGGTGAGTTCCGATATTGGTCCGCGCGGTCCCACAGTCTTACTTCTGACCCACTACATTAACCACCAACCACCTAACCACCACCACCTGATCACGTAATCCCTCCCATTCTGAACTCACCCATCAATCATGAAAGGCGCTTTCTGGATCTCTATTGCTTCGACTGTCTCATCGGCCTTTGCTGGAACCTATTCGCGCTCAGAGAACATCGTTGGCAGAGGATTCTACGACTCGTTCGAGTTCGAAGATATTTTGGACCCCACAAACGGTCGCACGTCAGTACTCGCATTCTCAGTCTTCTTTGTCCATTTGACCTCCTCCCAGAAACTATGTCAGCGAGGCCGCGGCAAAGGATCAAAACTTGACATATGCTTCTGGTATGTGAACCTATAACATCCCCTGCGCACGGTATTTATGTTTTCCCAGAAAACACATTCATCCTCCGAGCAGATTCGACGACTGTCATAAAGGATTCGAGTGACACGGGACGAAACTCTTTTCGGATACGATCGCACAAGGCGTACAATACGCATGTCGCAGTGTGATTCGTTTTCTTCTTACTATCAGAAAGCCTATAACTCACATAGTAAGAAAACAGGTTCGATATCGCTCATATGCCGCAGGGATGCGGGTCAGTGACATTCTTACGATTTGCCCGCGAGTCGAACTGACATCAGCTCACAGGACATGGCCAGCAGTGTAATTATTCCATAGGTATTTAGTCACAGGCCAAGATCTAATTGTCACTCACACGCAGATGGGAAACCAACGAGTCGAATTGGCCCGCTGGTGGCGAAGTAGACATCCTTGTGCGTGACAGTCCCATCCCTACTAATATTCCTATCATAAGTTGACTGTCTCGGTAGGAGGGAGCCAATGACCAAGGACCCGGCCAGGTCACTCTGCACACTTCTCCAGGTCTGTAGAGCCACATGTTCGGTCGGTTCAATTCTCTGATGGTGCATCTCATTCAGGATGTTCGATGCCTGCTTCGAGGACACAAATTGGGTTTGTCTCTCATCATTGTGTTGTCCTACCATCGACTAATCAGCACCTCTTATTCTCCACAGTACTTCTCTGTCCCTGGACTGCGACGCCACCGTGAACGGAAACTTGGGATGCGGTGTCAGTGTTGATCGGGCTCCCGGCTTTGGACCTACATTCAACGCGGAAGGCGGTGGATGGTATGTCGCAACCCTGATTCCTGGATCATCAACTGATATTGTTGCACAGGTACGCTATCGAACGCACGACGATATTCATTGCCGTTTGGTTTTGGTTCCGGAATGATGCGAATGTACCTGAAGACATGAAGGCTGGAAGAACGTCCGTTGATACCGATACCTGGGTGCGCCGAAGTCCATTGTTTAGGATCTTGTTCTCATTTTCTTCGTTGAATCTCCAGGGCACCCCGACCGCTTACTTCACGAACAACGATTGCAACTTGCCCGAAGTCTTTGATGCCAACAATATAATCATCAACCTCGCCTTCTGTAAGCTACACATATCACTCGATTCGTCTGCGGCGCAAGTGCTAATCATCCTATCTTTTGGCAGGCGGCGAGTGGGCAGGCAACCCCGATAAATACGCCGCCTCTGGGTGCCCCTCGACATGCAAAAGTACGTTTAGAGTTTTTCAAAACGCGTGCGATGACTAAATTGGCTGCGGCATGGCAGGCTACGTGGACAGCAACCCGAGCGCGTTTGTCAACGCGTATTTCCAGCTCAACTCCATCAATATTTATGAACGAAAGAATCCAGTTTTGTGAATGATTAAGGATTTCAGATTCAAGGACTTCAGATTTGGCTCCATCTTTGAATGATTCAGATCACCCTGCACTCGACTGTGGGTATTCGGAATACCCACAGTCCCAGCCACGCAACCCCGCAAAAACCCTTGCACCGTCCCGCCCGTCATGTCCTCCGCTCAAGCATCAAGATCCCCAAACAGCTCCATAGCAAGCTCACCCTCCACTTTCACAGCCTTTTGCCTGGACCGCAGACCGGTAAGATAGACAGGATGCCAAGTTAGTTTCACGACAGGCGAGCATCCATATCTTCTTTGTGAAAGACGACGCCTCCTTGACATGATGCAGCGCGTACTCCGCGGCTTGGGCGGCGGATTGTGGTCCTGGTTCTGCTCGAGAAAATGCGCGCCGAATGCGATGACTAAAAGAAGCATTATGAGTCGAATTGGCTGATGGAAGAAAGTAACCAAGCGATCCAATAAGCCAATACGGGCGGAGGGCACCGTTTGCAACTTCTCGTGAACACCCACCAGGCCGTTCACAATGAGAATACATCCGCAACCGAGAAAATCCGCCCGCCGGGGAGCGCGTCAAGAGATGAGATGATGCAAAAGCGGTGGGCCGTTCGTTTGGAGTGAATTCGACCCAACGCTCAAGCGGGAGCTGAAAGGGCGTGGGAAGTGTCAGAGCGAGGTGCGCGTACTGGGAACGACTTGCTTTGGAGTGAAGAGATACGCGGAGCTAGATCAATGTTTTTTTTCGGGAGCGAGGTAAGAGCTGGCGGTGTAGGTGAGGGTCGACGCAATAAGGCCCGTGCGTCAGATGACGTTGAGAAAGAAGATAGAGAAAGTTTATATGGCGCCGGGGCCAGGAAAATAGTTCGAAAACCACAATTTGAGGGAATCACAATCGTAAGAGCAGCGGGGAGGCTGGTGCTGACGCACTGGCCCACGATTCTGAACGAAGCGACTAGCAACACAGAAAAGCCACAGATTTGTCATAGCTCGGCCCGAGTCGAAGAGACTCACTCGCTTGTACACATCCGTTCAACCAGAGAGTTCGACGAGCAGAGCAAAGACGAAGGGTTTAAACGTCTCTGCACACTGGAGGCATACATCAGGGAAAGCCTTCTTTGGCAATTCCCAGGCATTGCCCCCAATTCCCCCAAAATTGCCGTGAATTGGACTGAATATACTAGGTTTGGTCAATTACCTTCGTAGTAATGTCCCGATCTAGTTACCTCCAATTTGAGGTAAATTACCTTGTATTACTTTGGATTTGCGGTGTATTTCCCATCAGTTACCGGCCAATTATCTTTCGTATTCTCATGAATCCCACTGTAGAAACATTATAATGCCTGGCAGGGACTTTCAATTAAAAGGATAGTACACTATATCAACAGGGTATACTGTATACGACTAGGAAGGTGTCCGTAAAGAATGATGAGATGAGAAGCCGCACGGCAGCACTGCAGCGGCGGCGAGGAGATAGTAATTAATCAGAGTCCGGGAGGTCGACGAGCTGGATCAAGGTAGAAGAGCTTCCGCTGGCGGTGTGGACTACCTTGTCACTCTCACTGCCCGCACACGATCAGCAAAACAATATGTACACTTGAATGAATGCTCACGCGACTTCGGTGAATAGTCCGTGCAGGATCTGGTGCAAGCTTTTGGGGGTATCGTTACGGGCTCTCTCAAGGGTCTGCATGTGGTTGCGATAAGTCTCCTCGTATGCATCCTCAGTGAAAGCGATGGGTTGGCGGCGCCCAGTCGCACGGTACTCAACAAGAGCTGCGTACACCTAAACTAGCAGTTAGTAGTGGCATGTTATCCAGCCCAACACCAAACATACAGCTGTTGCCGCAAGGGCCACCATCGGACATGGGAGTTCGCGCTCGTTTGGCTTCTTGGGTAGCCGCGCCGGGAAGCGATTGATGTTTTGTGTCACAAATGACGTGTTCGAAAAAATCTCCTCCTTGATGATGAAGCGGATTGAACCGTGGCGGAATGGTGCATCTAATTTGAGCTTGCCCTGCGAGACATCATGGAATCAAGAAATGAAAGGTGTGGGTACATCACTCACAGCTGTCGAGGCAAATATATAGCGGTGATCCTTGAGAAGCTCCTCGACCCGCACCTTCACCTCCGCAGGGGTCAAGGCTGCCAACTCAAAGAATGCGGGAACACAGTTGACAGCGCTGCGCTTCAACTTGCCGCGGGTAATGTTCATGCGGTCGAGCGGCTTGCGAGATCAATCAGCTATGATATTGTGTTCCAATCAAATTTTGACTTACAATCGGGGCGAGGATAGCGCCGAATCCGGGGTCGGTTTGAGGATGTGGACGGCTGCTGGGCGAGTCTTAGCTGCCTCAATCATATATGGCCTACCAAACCCGGCTCGCGAGACCATTAGTGGATACGCATCTTCAAACAGCATGAAGATCTTGATGACGTCCATCGTATCGCGGAGAACTTCTTGAAGCTCGTCGTGCTGAACGGTAAGACCGATGTCCTTATTTGGGGCGGGAAGGACGAGTTGCGCCGAAATATCCCAACTAGATTCTTCACGAGTGGAGGTGGTAACGGGGGCCTTGTTTCTGGCGGCGGCTGCGATGACAGCAGGCTTGATGTCCGGTTTCTGGGGGGGAATGGTGAGCAGTTATCAGTGATATCAAAGATGCATACCTCGGCGTCTGCCTGCTTTTGACGAGCCGCAGATACCTTTCTGGTTTTCTGTACAAACACGTTCACTGGTATACACGAAAGCAAAAGGGGAGGTACACATACCTTCTTCGGCATCGGTGCCTCCACAATGGCCTCGATGTCCTCCTCAGACCCAGCATCACTCTCCATCTCGCTTGGTGGGACAGAATGATGGCCTTCCGACGAATACGCGGATCCCATCGAAGAGCGACGGCTGCGAGAGACCTTGGGGGCGTCTGACATACCCGAGGAGTGATGAGACATTGTCGAGGAACGTCGACGGCGATGCTGGGCGGGGATTGAGACATCGTGCATCTCGATGTCACTGTTGATCGGACGCCGAGCAGGAGCGTCGGCCATGGAATCGTCTGATCTGGAGTCAGCATCGCGAGGCTTGACCTTTGCCTTGCCAGCGGACTTCCTTTTTGTGATTGGCGCGATGACTCCGATATCGGACTGCATGATAGTTTCATTACAGAACGACTTGGGGATCAACCACTCACCTCCTTGTCTGAATCAAACAAGGCTTCCGCATTGTCCTTCTTGCTCTGACGGTCAGTAATAACCTGTGCAGTTAAATCAGTCAGTTTTGACTGCCGCTCATGACCTGTGACACACCGAAGTCTTGTCGAGCGAGGCAGCTGAAGTTTTAGGCTGGAGTTTGGAACGTGCCGAAATCATCTGCGGGACCTTGCAGAATGTGAGCCAAGGTAATGAACAGTTGAAGTGAATACCTCGGCGATGAAATCATCTGCATCCACCAGACCGTCGTCATTGTCTGACATCTCCACACTATCTACATCTTCGTCAGAATCTTCAGATGATGCGGTCTCGTCCTCGGCGTCAGAAGCGGAATCAGCGACAATCTTAGCACGCTGGGCTTTGGTCGTTGTCTTGGCTTTGGTCTTCACCTTAGCTGCATTCGATTTGCCTGAAAAGGATAAGGAAGGGTTATGTTATACCCTTGAGCGTACCATTACTGGCAGACACTGTTTTGGAGCCCTTCACGGCCTTGGATTTGCCGTTACCTGGAAGCTTGGTAAAGTCGATGCGGCGGACTGTAATGGATAAGTCTATATACCTATATGAAGCATGAACAGAACTCACCCGGCTTCACAGGAGGCTCTGGTGCAGCGTCATTGTCGGAGTTGATGATGGTAGGAGCAGCATACTCTGTCGGATAAACAAGTCGATATCAACAACACGTGGTCTATGACGTACGTCGACTTACTTCTTGCACTCTTCGTGCTGTGCGTCTTGGACTTGGCCTTGGCTGGTGCTTGGTCTTCGGCTGCTTCAACATCGCTTTCAGCTGAAACTATCCTTAAAACACGTCTCATGGATGCCAATGAAGATACTCACTGCTGGCCGCTCCCATTTCTTTGGCTTTCTTGGTGGGATTTTCAGAGACCTCGGCCGTTGACGCGCTCCTTTTTCGAGCGCTGGGCTGATCAACCTTCCAAACTGCAAATGTGAAAGATATGAATCCAGAGCCTCAGGATATAATAGCTTGGCAACATACTAGCGTTCTTCTGGGCGTCCTTTTTGGCTTTACGCCCATTTCCTGTACACCTTGTCAGCCTCCTCGGACGATGTCTGAAGTGCTCGCACAAACTTACGGGACTCGTTCTGGAAGGCGATATTTTCTTCAAGCTCTTGAGCAGCTTTGGCAGCCAGCGTAGCCTTGCGCTTCTCGGCTGGAGTGAGTTTCGGCGGGGCAGTGTCAGACATGATCATAAAAGACAGTGGGAATACTGGGAGTTGTAACAGAGCGCTGCGGCGTCTGGTCGGAAACGAATGTGAGTGGTATAGGTCGTGGTAGGAGGGAAAGAAAATGGGCTGATTGTTTTTTTTGCCCAGGCTTATTGCGCCACATGATATTGGAAACTTGTTCAAATGGTTGCTTGCTAGTGGCCCCGTGCGCAGCGCCACATTCTTTCTCTGAGCGATATCGCGCCATATTTGAAATGGTGTTTACGAATCCACGGTCTGTATGTGGCGCGTTACCCCTCTCTTGCCTCTGTATTCTGTTCTTCCATTCTAATTTTATCAATTCACCTGCTCCCACATTTCCCAATGGCTGCGATAATCTGTGAGGGCTGCGGGATTGAATTCAAGGGGAAGGGCTACACCATGCACCTGAGTCGGACTAAAAACCCGGCTTGTCTTATGATTTCTCAACGCGAAAACGCCGGGGCCTTCTTGGCCAAGAATCGCTTGAAGAATTCGGCACTGCCGATCACGGTCTGCCTAGCGGAGAGTTCGCAGGCGATTTTTTTGGCGATTACAGTGCCAACGACTTCGGATACATCGATTCAGATGACGAAGGGGAGACTCCCATCAGCGGGTCGGATGAGCTGAGCGAGGACACTGATGAGGAGGATGACCTTGATGCAGAGGAGCGAGCGGACCTCACGCATGGGTACGAGGCTCCACGCCCTCAAGCACCGACTCCCCAGGATACTCCCATGCCGAGTGCTAGCACAGATGATGACCCCGCACCAGCCCCCCGGCGCGAGATCAGGAAGGCTGCCGAGGATCGCTTTCACCATCGGCCCATCATCGTGAAGTATCCTGGTACCTCCGCTGGAAAACCCATCTCTGGCGCTCACAATCAGCCGTCCGAGAAGGCTTATGAGTCCACCCTCAAAGACTCTGCTCCGTCTAATCCATATGCGCCTTTCACTTCCAAAAAAGACTGGGAATTTGCGAGATGGGCCAAGCTTCGTGGCCCGGGATCTACTGCCGTTAGCGATCTATTGAATATTGAAGGGGTATGTAGCGACAAGTCTGCCAAAATTCAATTCCTAATTTATATTTGTAGGTTCGAGAGTCGTTGGGTCTTTCATACGCAAACTCTGTACAATTAAATCAAATCATCGACCAAAAGCTTCCTGGACGACCTAAGTTTGTGCGATCCGAGGTCATCGTCAATGGCGAGGCCTTCCATCTTTATTCACGCGATATTCTGGAATGTGTCCGTGCCTTGTGGGGCGATTCGGACTTTGCCCCATATCTGTTTGTAGCTCCTGAACGCCACTATATCGACAAGGATCGGACGATCCGCATGTATCACAACATGCATACTGGCAAGTGGTGGTGGAGTACACAGGTAAGTACATGTTGCAATATTGATATATCTGGCTAATAATTCGTAGGAGGCAGTCGAAAAAGAGCATCCTGGAGCGACAATAATTCCAATCATCATTTCTTCCGACAAAACCCAACTCACAGTATTCGGAAACAAGACTGCGTACCCTGTTTACATGACTCTTGGAAATATTCCAAAGGAGATTCGACGTAAGCCGTCTCGCCGTGGATACGTCCTTCTGGGTTATCTCCCGACGTCGAAAATGAAGAATATAAAAAACAAGGCAGCGCGCCGGCGTGTTCTCGCAAACGTGTTTCATGCCTGCATGGCATTCATTCTTGCGCCGCTCAAAGTAGCCGGTATTCAGGGCATTCCTGTCACCAGTGGAGACGGAGTGACACGCCGTGGTCACCCAATTTACGCGACCTTTGTCGGGGATTATCCTGAGCAGTGTCTCGTCACTGCCATCAAGACTGGTGAATGCCCAACCTGCGAGGTGCCAAGGGATGAACTCGGAGAAGAGACGGAGTTTCCGCTCCGCGATCTCGAAAATATTCTTGCCGCATTGGACACCTTGGAGGAGGGGCCGACGGCGTATACTAAAGCGTGCGTAGCGGCAGGGATCAAGCCGATTTATCGCCCATTTTGGGCGGACCTTCCCTACACCAACATCTTCCGCTCAATCACACCCGACATTCTCCATCAGCTGTACCAGGGCATTGTGAAGCACCTCATTTCATGGCTGAAGGCTGCGTGCGGCGAGGCAGAAGTTGATGCACGCTGTCGCCGCCTTCCTCCCAATCATAATATTCGTCTTTTCATGAATGGCATCTCGGATCTTAATCGTGTAACAGGCAAAGAACACGATCAGATTTCGCGCTTCATCCTCGGCATCATTATCGACATTCGACTTCCCGACGATCTACCTTCCTCTCGCCTCGTTGGTGCGGTCCGTGGCGTCCTAGACTTCCTTCACCTAGCGCAGTACCCCATGCATACTTCAGCAACACTTTCTCTCATGGCCGACGGGTTACAGCTCTTCCATGACAATAAGAGCATTTTTGTTGACCTCGGGGTTCGTCCGGATTTCAACCTTCCGAAGCTCCATAACTGTCGGCATTACCCCATGTACATCAAGCTCTTCGGTACGACTGACAATTACAATACCGAATACACCGAACGCCTTCATATTGATCTCGCTAAAGACGCGTACCGGTCCACGAATTTCAAGGACGAATTCCCTCAGATGACACTCTGGCTGGAACGCAAAGAAAAAATCTTTCGCCACGAGAAGTACATCCAGTGGAGACTTGATGGCTGTCCCGCTCCTCCCACCGTCAAACCACTTCCTCCCGGAATCGTTTATGAACGCCGCCTAAAGATGACGAAGCATCCTACTCTCAAATCTGTTCGATTCAATACCCTCATTTCCGACTATGGGCTCAGGTTTTCCGTGATGCGCTTGCCCGTTTCGTTGTCCAGTTTAACAACCCTACTCTTTCTCGAGCTCAGATCGAGGCTGAATCTCTTTCCCTTACCCTCCATTTCAATCGTGTCCCGGTGTATCATCGTATCAAGTTTATCACCGAGGATCCCTATACCGCTGGGGGCCCCGAAGACTCGGTTGTCGACTCCATCCGATGTCCAGCCATCAAAAACTGTTCGTTCAGGGAAGCAACTCCCCGGACGATTTGACACTGCACTAGTGAACGATGGTACCGGCGAGTTAACGGGTGTATCTGGTGAGTGGCTGTTTCAAAGGTCAGCCGCAGCTTCTGATATTTTGAATCAGGTTATCGAGTCGCTCAAGTCCGGGTGGTATTTTCTCTTAAGCCGCACCACATCAAGGGCCTTTTTCCACCCGGCATCTCTCCTCCCACTTACCTCGCTTACGTTGAATGGTTCTCTCCTTTCACATCACAACCCGAAGCCCATCATCTCTTGTACAAGGTTCGGCGCTCTATAAAAGAAGGGGACCGCATAGCGAGCATAATTCCGATTGCCAACATCCGGCGGAGTGTTCATCTACTACCAAAGTTTGGACCGGTCGCTCCATTGCATTGGACTTCGGACAATGTTCTAGATGAATGCCCTGCATTCTTTGTCAATAGTTTCTCTGACCGTCATATTTATGCCACATTGTATTAGTTCTGTGATTGACTGGAAATACATTTGCGCTTGTGGCTTTGGCTGGTCGTGACTTGAGCAAGAGCGGCAGCATAATGTTTTTTAAAAAAAGGCTGCTATAGAAAATCTCAATAATTCACCCACTATGTCATCTAGGACAAAGATTTGCCTAGAAGATAGTAGTTGAAGTTGTAAAATATGCCGGTGGGCACTCTCCCATCAAGAGTTGATGGGAGAGTGCTCACAGGCACTGTGGGAAAGCTGACAGGTTACCTGTACAGCCACACGTGGCTGTACAGTGTGTCGGTGTCCAACCTTACGATCATTTTTGATCGTAAGGTTGGACACCGCACATTTATACAGCTCTAACCACACATTTTAGCAGGTATTTGAACACATTGATCTTATCTCAGATGAATTACAAGGTGTTCTATGAAGCCAGATTTTCCAAAAAGGTTAGATAGCCCCAAGATAGCGCACCTCAATATAATACTGCAATTGTTTGATACGCTTCTAGAACCTATAGGATCCAATTGAAAAAAACCCTGGCTCAGGCTAAAGTCGACCCAGGCCACAGGTAAACAAGCCAAGCCAGGATATTACACTAACCAAGGAAACTTGGAGGATATTTCCCTTAATTGCTGTGAATTGGCCTTATTTGGAACAGCAAAAGGAAATTCACCCGAATTAGAGGTAATTTTCCAAAGGAGGTTTTCCCTGATGCAGACACTCGACTCAACCTCTCGGACTGGGAAAAAAAACATGTCTCATTAACCTTCCGGCACTTGTCCCAAGATCTTCCCAGTGGGTTTGTAGGTAACATCGGACTCGGGATAACCCCGGGATCCGTACGACTTACTTACGCGTCAAACTAACACTATGGATGCACACCTACACCTTTCCTCAAAAACCGAGCATCGAGAAATTATGAAATCCCCCTACAGTTTCCAAACCGGCTGTAAGTGATATATGTTACATATTCGAGACTGCCGAGGCGCAGCTTACAGTAATATCGGAGATGATTCTGAAGAGGCCGACCTCAACAATGAAGGTGCTGAAAATGGAATGACGTGAATGACGGGATAATAATATTGTACTACGAGATCGAAGGCTCCTCCTCCGCCGCTGGTTCGGCCATCAAGAGTGTTCTGCTCCGCATACTGGTCCTGTTGTCGCCCAACAAAGTCGGTGCTTTGATGGAGATCAGCGCAAGTCGAATCAGGTCAGAAAGAACTTGATTACAGGGAGACCGCTCCAACGTGAGAACATGGATCCATCCCTTATCTGAACTCACCTCAAGGTCGCGAAGAGATTTGGCAACTTCCTGCACAGTGGCAAACTAATGAAAGCAAATCAAAAAGGCAAGGAATGCTAAAGAAGATTCGTTAGCGTGCCGTGGAGTCGCCAATCATTTGAGCGAGAGCCGTGTTGTGCTTGTGAAAGAGTGAGGCGTTATCGGCGCTGTTGAAAAACTGGTTTAGTTTGCTGCTCGAACCAGCCGCCTTTAAATCCGCCGTCATCGACGCCAGCGCCCTCTGTATGTTTCAGAAATTTATTTGGCAAAGGTGGATCACTTACTGTTGCAGATTCCGGACGAAAGTCTGCCCTTGATCTGGATCATCTCTCGCCATCTGAGCCACGATGGGTGTGAGGCGCTCTATTCGCGCTGCCAACTGGGTAAGGCCTCGTGTGTTGGCCGTTGTTTGCTGGACCCAAATGCCATCAACGCAATTGTGAAAATGATTCCAACTGGTCTCACCTTAATCCGCCCCATGATAACCAAAAGAGAATTGACGATGCCACTGAGGGCCCCAGCTACTGGGATAGAGCTGAAAACGATACTGAGTGTTCTGAGGGCTAACTCGAGCGCGTTAGATGCCGTCCGGGCGGTCTCCGCGCTGATAATATTAGGCTGGGGTTTGTACTTGGGTATAATTCGTTCCACTCCCTCTGGCGCGAGCTCCAGTACACTAGCTGCCATGTGGGTGTTGATTATAGTCATAGGCTGAGGTTCCTTCCTAGGGATAGTCTCGGAGTCGTGGCCCCCATCCGATGACTTCCCCGAGGGTAGAGTGGTGCAGAATTTTTTCAACATGTTACGAAGGAATTGGACTCGAAACCCATCCCTTGAGAAAGGGTTTAAAGGACAGGACAAGCAGGTATGGGTTTGGGGAACCATTCTGCTTATAAGCGGTTTTCTGGCTTGTGGCACACGTTGAGGGTGCAGCCTACAGCCCAGCATAACAGTACTTACGAGCGCTTATCGGAAGTGCCAGGAGGCGCTCACCCTGGGGGCGCACACCGCACCGCGCTCACCCTAGAGGTGCTCTCCCTGCGGGCCCCCAAGAAACACTAGTACTGATCCTGGAGGGTCCCAAGAAGCGCTCAGTAACCTCAGTTCTGGCGCTTCGCCTGTGATCACTGCCAGTGATAAGATGTGGGGGAGGCACTGCCACCGACTCCTTCGGCACGTCGGCAGATCAACCTCCAGGGGTCACAGTCACTCAGTGTGACATTGCCTCCGTCGTCTTCGAGCTTGGAATCCGAAAGTTCTTCCTCGCTCGTCTCTCGTCCTTCGGACCCGTTTGCCTGCATGTCGACTACGGCACGCTACTACTACTGTAGCCTCTCTCTATCCGAGTCCACACGGTTCCCCCTACGAACGTCCCCGCAGCGGACAACAGTCTCCCTCAAACTACATACTGTTCATATTGTCGTCCAATATTGTTCTTGAACGTTTGAACTCCAAATCTATAGCAGTCTTGGCACCACAAATATCTGATTGTAATTCGTCCCTTCGCCTATGTTATGACCGCATCGGTAACCAGCGCGTTTGCCTTGGCCCATTCGGCCGCGTACTTTTGGTGTCCCATCCCGCTCTTTAAGCTGATGGCTCTTGTCTTCCTTTTCTCTGACCGGCGTGCTGCTGCTTCGTCCAGCTTGTACACACGTCCTCGTCCAGCGCTGCGCGTCTCTTTATTTGCTCCGTCGTATTCGTGCCGGTTCTACGAGCTGCAGCTCGCTGCGCGCGCGCCACCTTTCGGGTTAGCACATCTGTTTTCCCCTTTCCATTTCGTTCCCATTCCGTCCCGCTTGCCCGCACTCCCTTGGGCGCTTGCTGCGCATTTTATCGCCACAGTTGCACGCTTGTCCCGGCTGATGCGGTGCGCGTTTATCGGCGCTCCCGCTCGTCCCGCACGTAGGGTCTGTTTTGCCCATCGCTTGATTTACGCACCTGCTTTTTGTGTTGCACCCATCCGTTTTACGCGCGTGCGCTCGTACCGTTCGTGGCTCCTGTCTTGCACTACACATGTGTATGTGTATTGAATGTGCAGAGTACAAACGGTCGGATTTCGTAGACGTCTTCGTCCACGAGATCCAGATTCGTTCTGGTAATCTCCGGGGCTGCTCGCGCCCACATCATATGTAGCACGGACGGCCCCTTGCTTTTCATTTTTGGGATTCGGCTGCGCAGCGTGCGTAGTCTGACCGCCCGCGCCTTTCGGGCCTCAGCCGCACACACGTGTACGTCAACTGCCCTCGTCTTCGGGGCTCGGCCGCACGATGCGTGTATGCCGATCGCCCTCGTCTAACACAGCGCACCTCTGCACGCAATCGTTACCGTGGCCGTCTACTCGCGCATGTGCTCCTTCCCCCAACTCAGCGCTCGTACACTCGTACTCCGGCGCCCCTCCTCGCGTTCGCTGTTGGTTCGCTGTGATGTCATTCATTATTCCTGATCTTCCATGTTTAGAGCCAGCTGAAGGCAGTGCGTCCTTGGCTGTTTGTTTCCGCAGTATTCATCAGCCTTTTAACAAAATGATTCGCGGTTTTTTGCGGTTGTCAGGTTGCCGTAACCTCAGAACCTCAAAATATGCCAAATTACCTCCAAATCTGTGGAAGTATTATCGTGAAAACAACATGAGCTAGAGCTAGATGAGGTCAGAAGATCACTACATACCAGATCCCACCAAATAAAAATAAAAATACCCAGAATTTTGCCCTTCAACCGGGTCGAACTTTGAAGGTTGTGTGAAGGATGACATAGGGTTCGGATGTTTTAAGGTTGCGCCGAGGTTGCATCGATCTTGGTGATGGTTGCGAGGTTTTTTGACGTTGTACAACGTCAAAATCAAATTGTCAAAAGTCTGATGTTGTTGTCCTCAGGCCCTGTCCCAAGGGCGCCTCTCAAGTAACTGCTGTAAAGTTGCCTCAAAGCGCCATATGACCGTCATCGCTAAATTGCCGCACCTCTTCCGACACATGTACTGTCGCACTGGCCGCTTTCATGGGCACCTTAGCGGCCCCGCCAGCGACGCGCCGCCAAGACACTAGTTAGCCGCTCTACCCACTCGCACCCCACCTCACCCGCGGCTCACACCTCGCTCGCAACTCACCTCTTCCCGTCCGACTCTGCTTGTCTTCCCACTCGCGTACCGCCCACATCGGGATTTATACAATTTGCTCGCACGCGCTCGTACGCGTGCGTACAAGTGGGACTGGGCACCGATCGAGCCATCACTGATTTCTTTGTACATGTTTGTTGATGAAGCCTCCCAGCCAAATCCCAATCTGGGAGCGCCGACCGATTTTACAGATGGCCCCGGCCCCGGCCGGCAAAACTTTAGAAGCCAAAATACTTTAAATACGAGTGCCTACAAGATGTAGTTAGGAATTTACGAGGCATGAATTCTAAGTCCTAGTGCATGCACATCCTGAGGTCGATTTTGAAGCCCAAAAAAATTCCAAACTACATCTTGTGCCCACAAGTACATAAAAAATATCCATCTCTTTATTTTGATTGCCATCGGCCGGCAGCAGCTTAAAAATGTGCTGCAATTCGGCACGATCACAGGGGTGATGTGATGTGACACAGCATGACATTTACTCAAAGTTGTTTGCCAAGGCCCAAGGAGCACCCTGTTTATTCCTTGCCATGAAGTTCCAGAGGACTTTGATATGCTAGATGAATGTTATTTGACCATAAACCCAGGATGTAAATGAGGTTTTCGCTTTGTATCCACCAAAGTGAGGTCGGCGCAAGATAATGTGGCTGTGCTGCTTCCCATCAGCCCATCATGATGTGGTCGCTGCCCAGTCCCAGTACAAGACATCAAAGATTGCGCGGACACGCAATCACGAGCTATGTCCTGAAATCTCACGCGAGCTGTCAAATTTTCCTTTTTGGGATATTGAAATCTCGACCTGCCGGTCGATTGACCTCGATACACTTCATGAGATTTAATGTCAAGTACTGGGGGGTGCACCTGGGTGCTAGTGGGCACTAAATCAACCTCCAGAAAGGCCCAGAAAGGTGTAAAAAGGGCCTGTCGCGCGAGCATGCGAACAGAAGATCACGCGTGATTTGTGATCTTGCTGATGCACCAGCTCCACCCCGCAGCAGCCAGCCTCACTTCGCCGGTCCCCTCTACCAGTGCCGGCCCGCCCCTGCACCTACCTTAACTTACCTTACCCACCAGAGCCTCCTACACCCCCCATATTATCCGCCGGGAACCACTTCCAGTAATCGCCCAGCCGATGTCGGCGAGTGGACATGATAGACCACGACTTCTTGCACGTACTTACCCTAGGCTCGGATCCTCGGACGCGACTGTACAGAATACTTAGTGCCCAGGATGCTGCGCGCAGCGAGGGCCAAATTAAATGCATTCAAAACAAAAAAAGGACTGCGGCCGAGCTACTTGGAATGCCATGCATTGGTGATTGTCACCGTACGACAGCCACGAGGATAAATACTGCACGATGAAAGATGATAGTTTACTCGGTCACAGTTTGACAGAAGTAGTAATCGCGAGCGAAGACCAAGGACCAGGTGGTCAGCCGAAAAAAGTGTCGCTTTGCAGTAAGTACTACTGGAAGCTGGTCCGGCCTTTCTTGAGAGCCTCAAGTCTCAAGTTGGGATTCACTGGCAGAAAAATCGCGAGAAAACTGAGACTTTGGAAATTTCCCCAGGCGGACCGGAAGAATGAAAACCACAGTTTCTGGTGTTCGTCGACGCCCGCTTGCCAAAATCATGATCGCGAAATCAGAATCGGAGGGACCGCGGATTACCATAAAAAAGAAAGATCAAAAAAATCTCGCCTTCCGCCTTCAAAAAATCATTTTTCTCGGACGAGCGCTGGCGTGCTTTCGACAAGCCACTTTTCGGACAAGGAAATCGTGAATTGTCAGCCTCAAAAAGCGGGCAATCCTTTATGGGAGCCTCAGCCTCATACCCACTACCCTCTCGCTAGCTGGTGCACGCCTCCCCGACTATGATTTCCTTTTGGGGCATGTCAGATCAGCACGTGAGTAAGCAATGGATGTGACGCGTCAACGCGTTCTTCACCTCTACCACTTCCTGCCACCACGGAGAGCCTTGGGTACCAACACCAAGCATTAGCCCCACGGTGCGACCAACGATAAACCCACGATGCGACCCACCACCCCTCCCCTCTATGCAGTGCTGATGACGACACGCTGGTGGAAACCCAACTCAAAGCACGGCGGCATTATTCCTCAATGAGCTCGCCATTGCGCTCCTGGACATGCGTCATGACGCTTTGCAGCCACCATCACCAGTGCAGCTAGTTGCAAGCCGTGCCACCACGCCGCCGTCCGTCATACTCTTCACTGGGGCGCTGCCACTGCATCAACGCCCAACACCGTGACGTCACCCCCAATCTGTGCTTGTGTGTGTGGGGCTGACTCGACGTTCCCATGTCAAGGAACCCTCCCACCTCCCGCGCACTGTATCTACCCCATGTACTTAGCGGTGTTATTTCGAAATCATTACATACTTATGAGAATTCATATGTTCACGGTGAACAGTCCCAATTATTGCATGCGAAGTTGTGAACATTATGTGGACTAGTATCTCGAATTTTGTGCATGGACGTCTCTAAGTTCTAGAGTAGCGCAGATACTCAGTGGCCTATGGGTCTTATCTTATCACATCTCATTGTTCCATTGTTGTCTAAAATAGGAAATCATAGTGGGGGAGGCCAGCGGCTTCTCCTCTCGCTTCGAGAACAGCAAGAAAGTCGGTGAGCTGTGAAGACAAGATGCGGGTAAGAGTGCGATGTACATAGAGTATGCATGAGGAAGCAGGTCCGATTTCAAGCTGAAACATGTGTGAGTCTTACTACGACAGTGCATTCGTCGCACCCGTGGGATTCGAGAGTATCTCTTTCACCTTCCTCCATCGAGTGCCAACGGGATCCGCAGCCCAGGGCCTGTGCGTGTAGATGATCCTGAGATTCGGGAGCAGTGCGGCCATGAAGCTCGCAACAGCGGGTGGGTCGGTTATGGGAGAAAGGCTGACGTCTAGAGATTCAAAAGACCAATTGTGAGACGACGAGCTCGGGAGTTAAAGAGTCGGCGAATGACGGAACGGTGGAAGCGCCGAAGGTGACGCTAAGGTGGGTCAACTCGGGGCAGTGCGTGGCGAAGGCCCTGAGGCCACGGAGGGACATGCTGGATGGATGGTGCAACTCTGTGGCCGCCGTTAAAGAAAGGTAGTGGACGCGCGGCCATGCACGAGCGATATCCCATGCCATGGCGTCGTCTATGTCAAATCCGACAGGTGGTAAAAGGATAATCTCTGTGAGATTTACGAAGCACAAGGCCGCTGCGAGGATCGATCCGTCGACCACGTAATTCGCAAGTGTCAATGTCGCTGGCGCTTCGATTTCATCGCCCTCTGGGACGTCGACAAAGAGGATCTGAAGCGTGGAATGCGACAAATGATTTGCCAGAGCCGCGTAGAATCGGCGAGTGGTTGATTTCTCCGCTAGCACTGTTGTGCTAACATAAAATTCGACCAGACAACAATTAGACAACAGATCGAGGAACTCGATGGCAAATTCAATTGTTGTGTTCCCGAGATCGAGGTCACGGAGCGAAGAGAACCGGCGGGTTTGAGGCTCCATCAGGGAGCGAAACTGCGAGGAGGGCCTTAAATCCATCAAATCCGGGACTTCAAGGCTCAATGATTTCAAGGCAGGAAGCTGGGCAAAATGTTCGATCGCTGGTCGATCAAGTTTGTCGACAGTGAGGGATTCGATTCGGTTCAGAGTCAACGCAATCTTTGATTGTACACCCCATAGGGGCTGAGCCCCAGGGGAATTGTCTTTCAGCCAAAGTTTCCGTAATTGCGGGTACCGAATTGGCAGACCAGGTAGCGAGAGAACATAAGGGCTGGAATGGGGAAGTCTAATATCGAGATGTATGATCTTTG
The DNA here is from genome assembly GCA_029281435.1 of Mycena haematopus. NCBI lineage: Eukaryota > Fungi > Basidiomycota > Agaricomycetes > Agaricales > Mycenaceae > Mycena > Mycena haematopus. The sequence continues at coordinate 48,430 of JARJCV010000032.1, forward strand.
GGCCAAGGAAGAGATGGATGAATGAGAAAGGGCCTGAGAGTCGGAGTTGGAGTTAAGCACAAAGCGTATGCTTGTCAGATTTGGGCATAGGTGGTCGTGAGGAAGCATGGAGCTGATCATTTCCATGGTCTCAGCGACACACAACAAGTCGCTGGTTATTCGGTCCGCCCGTAATCTCAGTGACCGGATTCGTTGTGCATAGGCCAACGGTATATCCCAATCCGTTGGGTGGAGAGGACCGGTTATGTGCTGAAGAGGTATATATGAGTATCAAATTCTGCAGTGATGACTGGCAACTCGCAAGACGCTCCCCGGGTGTCGCTATTGCCCATGTATGGGAGGGCAGACATTTGAGTATGTTCACGAGAGTATTCTGTATGACGGTCGTTATTGGACAAACCCCAGTGCACATGAATGAGCATCAGTGCCATCGGTGCGCACGAATGGTCATGGATGCGCATGGGTGGCCATCCATGACCGATGCGTGCCGAGTTTGTGCTCATCTCTTCCGCTCGCAGGTAGCATGCATGTGCATGCATGCCGCCATCGGTTGGGATCTCGTTACAATTCAGGTTCATTTGGGAATTTCGCGCGGATTCCGACCTATTTCAATGTTGATGAATGTAGGGGAGACAGGGGGTTCAACAAATTCTGATACTTACCTATATTGATTGAACAGGATTGGGAAGCAAAACAGGAAGGAGATGCGTCGGGAATCGAGCTAAGTAATACCATTCTTCCTGGACAATGGCAGGAAAGAAAGATTGTCCAGGAAGATAAGGACATATACAAATCAAAATCGTCGGGTGAGAGAGCACGGAGGACAAAAATTATTATTACAGAGCTTGAAGTTCTTCCCATCTGGGGTCCATTTTGGCCTAAAAAATCGAGTGGTGGAAGTGCCGTGGCCATGCGCATTGATGGTCATGAATGCGGACAGATTCAGGGCACATCCATGCGGTATGGATGCTCATGGATGAAATTCTCGCTGAAATAATTGGCATGCAGTCAACATGAATGCACATTGTACCTTGCAATAACTTGGCATGCATGCGCATGGGCCAGGGATGCATGCTCATGCGTGCTCATGCATTGGCATGGATGAGCATCAATGCTCATGCATCGGCATCGATGAGCATCGGGGTTTTGTCCAGTAAGGACAGTCATAATTCTGTTCGCGCCACAAGAAATTTAAAGCGGGATCTTGGAAGCTTTTGCAAGTTCTCGCAAGGGCAGCAAAATCTCTGTTGCTGCGGCGATCGGCGCCGTCATACTGTATTCGTGCGAATACATGATCGAGGATTTCTGCGATATGGAAGGTGCGATGCATTTTCAGGCGCGTCGGTTACTGTACCATTTCGACCAAGTGTTCATCAATTTGGGATTTTCCGATGTCCGGGATGGCCGATAAATTTCCTTTTGAATTAAGGCGATTTTTGCACACATCAAAAAAAGTCGGGCGTTACGCGTTACTGAACACTTGGTCGAAATGGTACAGTACGCGTTGAGAGAGAGTCTTTCACAAACCGGACCAAAACCGGACGGCGACCAAACAGAGCCATTGACTAGGGTTAGGGGTTACACTTCGACTCTTGCTCCAATATTATGGCTTTTCTTCCCTACTGTACCATCCCTATCGAATCACAGCCGATGTTCATCTGACGCCATGTTGCGGAGACTCCTTCAAATTACGAGCAGGGTATTCCTCTGCGCTTGTCAAGTTCGCGCTTTTCAAGTTACTTCCAAGTCCTTGCGATTTCGTTTGTCTTCTGGCAACCATTCTTTCCTCTCAGCCGATTCCACCTGTTAGGTTCTCTTCTTCAGTGTTTCAGCTATCGAGGCGATTCTATAGCGCTATTTTCTTCCAGTTTTTCAAATTTCAAAGAGGTCGGATCTCTCTCTCGGGTGAGTTGCAGGGGCACACCGTATTTCCGCTATTCCGGATATTCGTTCAAGAGAGTATCGCGATCCCTGCGCGAAAGCTATCAACGACAAAGCATGAAAAGGATCCAATAATTAATTAATGCGAGGATTTTGGGACTTGTTTCGACTCTCCGTTTCGATGGTAGCGCCGTTTGGGCGTTGACATAGGCGGGCGTCCATTGAAAGCCTGGGGGTTTGGAGACGGGTGTGCTGTCGTGTGATACATGCGGCTCAGGTCAATCTTGAATATTAGTCCCAGGATAATCTGTGTTGTTGGTAGCAGAAAAAATAAAGCAAAAATTTGAAGGAATGTACGCAACATGGTCGCACTTCCACACTGTTTAAACATATAACACGAAGCTATAGTCTGGGATACTGTGGGGAAACCAATGCACAGCTGACGGTAGGTGAGTCGTGAGTCGTGACAGTGCGGAACGCAGGGAGACTCAGGTCGACCGCGGAATCGCTACCAAATAAATATCCGAGATGTCCCGGCCACCGCAGCAGCTGGCTCTACGTCCATGGTTGGGAAGATAGCTGAAGGCGCGGCGTCTGGTTCACCGTTCTGCGGCGTTCGTTGAACGTTTACTGGTCCGCCATCACGTGTGGTGGCAGTGTCGGGTTAACTGACTGTTAACCCTAATAACTTGCTAATAACCGTTTCATTTTGCCAATGCCATGCCAATTGCCAGCAACTCCCCCGATGATATCGACCTAGATATTCAAAATAGCTCTCAAAATGCTTCGATACTTGCCTGTTCTCTTTTCTCTATCTGTTTCTCTCGTGTTGGGACAGAATCCAGAACATACGGTCACTTCTCTTGGCCGAGATCTCGAAACGAACCTGTTCTTCTTCGCAAATTCCACTGTGAGTGCAATTTGTCCTCTTTCCAGCAAGATATTCAATGTTTTTCCAGTCTGCGGTTCGATATAGTCGTGAAGAGCGCAGTCTATATGCCTCGCACGATACAGGTCGGTCATGGAAGCGGGAGACCACCATGCCAGGGAGTATGGTTGGCGACGTGATTCTTCATCCGCGCAATGAGAAAATGGTACGCTGATATGATAGGCTTCTGGCTTACGTGCCTTCAGAACGGCTGAATGGCATTGCAGGCCTTTGTCATCACTACGCCCCGCGACCCGACCGTTGCACAGACACATTACCACACGGAAGACAGTGGGCAGACCTGGATACCCTTCGAACTGCCGCCATCCCCTGCGCACCAGATTTCACTGTCCTTTCACTCGGATCCGCTCAAGTCTGGCCACATACTCTATCTGTGCCAAGCTTGTGACACGCCGAATCGCGACCGTATCTGCCACAGAGAGGTATGCACACCTCTCATATTGTAAATATTTTTTTTTTGACCTCGCTGCTAGACGTACATCACAAAAGACGCGTTCAATTCGCCGCCGCTCCTGATGCTGAACAACACCGTCAAATGCCAATTTGCGCACAGCAGCAGTGACTTCACTCCCGACGTCGACTCTGACCTTGTCTACTGCATTCAATCCGTCGATGGGGGTAGAACCGACTCTAGCACCGCAAGGCTGTATTCGAGCACAGACTATTTCGACACCGAGAAAAAGGCCGAGGAGTTATGTGCCGGAAAAGGCGCGAAAGGCTTTATCCCTGCCAATACGTTGCCGTTCAACGTGTTTGCGTCTACTCCTAATTTTGCGGTCTTTGCACTCGAAGTTGCGGGCGAGACGATGTTCTGCGTGACCAAGGACATGAAGACATGGATCAAGGTCGAGACTCCGCTGCGCTTCCACCGAAACCAGTACTCCCTGATGCCGGCAGGCCAAGCGTTGGGTATCGATGTATACACGAGCCAGCGGGACAACATCGGCACGCTCTTCGTGAGCGACGAGAACGGGATGCGGTTCGCCGAGAGCTTGAAGGACACGAACTGGATCAAGGCGCTCGGCGCGGTCGAGTCAGAGGCGGTGGCTGGCATGCCAATTGCCATCATCAACGTCGTGGCAAACGCAGCGGAGGTCGTGAGCCGCGGTGCGGAGAAACAGCTGCGGACCCTCATCACCTATGATAGTGGGCGTTCCTGGGCGCCTATCGCCGCAGGTGCAGACTTGTGCGGTGCTGCCGACGAGAGTGCCTGTTCGCTGCATCTGTACCCCCGGCCGGTCTCGAAGACGTCGTCGACAAGTCCTGGGGTGATTATGGGTGTTGGCTCTGCCGGGCCAGCGCACCGTCCCTACAAAGAAAGTGATACGTTTCTGAGCACGGATGCCGGACACACTTGGGTGAAACTCGCCGATGGCGCGTTCATCTACGAGTTTGGTGACGCTGGGAGCATTCTCGTCATGATCAACAGCGAGTACCCCGTGAGCGAGCTGCAGTATTCAGTGGACCTCGGCTTATCTTGGTACGTCGCGACCAATCGCCTATCGAGTCAATCTGAATATTGTATGTATGTACTCCTACCAGGCGATTCTACGATTTCGGTATGAAAGTGACGCCTCTGGACCTGATCCACGTTCCCGACGCCAGCTCGTGGAAATTCATCCTGCATGCCGAGCGCTCGCCTGTCGTGTGGGGGGACCGCAACGTGTATATCTTTCTTGATTTCACGCGCGTGCGGGGCGCCAATGCACGGAGGACGACTTCGAGACGTGGTATGCCAAGTCGCCCGGCTCAGACACCTGTTTGATGGGGTCTAAGGTGAGCCGCCTTTTCCCCCGGTCCCTTTCTGCAGCGGTATTGACAGTCCCGCAGCAACCCTTCAAGCGCCGGCAGCCGCACCGCGACTGCTACGTCGGAGACACGCCGACTGGGCACTTGCGCCGGAAGAAAGCTGCCCGTGTTCGGATGCCGATTACGAATGGTAAGCGACGGCGGGATTTTGCTCGCGGACCGGGACTGACGGGCTACGTGTTGTAGCGATCGCGGTTTTGCGTGGGATGGTCGCGCGTGCGTTGCTGTTGCTCCGGAGGTAATCCCCCCTGGGATGTGTACTTCGAAGGACGATGTGTACATGGGCTCTTCGGGATACAGGAAGGTCCTTGGAAATACCTGTGTAGGGGGATCGAAAGATGTGCAGGTACAGAAACCTTGTCAGCTAGGTGCGAGGAACGGTTGCATGCTGCGATTCAATCTGATTCTCGTCCAGAAAGTCCTGAGGATGGGGTTATCGTCCATCAGACGGTATGTGAAACTCGCGTCGCTGTAGCGTTGCCTGTCTGCTCATTGTGATTCCTCAGTTCGAGTTCCCCAGCAAGATCATGCAGCATCAGTATTTCGAGAATTCGACGGTAAAGCATATCCTTCTTCTCAATATCGTTCACAGCTGATGAAACTCGCAGACGATCCTCGTCCTCCTCATGGATCACACCCTCTGGCAGTCGAGCAACGAAGGTTACTCGTGGACGCAGCTGTACCCAGAGGAGCGCTTTGCCCAATTTTATCTCCACAAATACGCCTCCAGCCGCGCGTACCTCCTCACCAACACCGAAAAGTTTTATTTCACCGTGGACAGAGGCCGCACGTGGGACACGCGCACGGCGCCTTCACCCCCCAGCTCGTTCCATGTCCTCGTCCTCCGATTCCACCCCGAGCCCGACACGCTCCTCTGGCTGGGGGACAGGCAGTGCAAGGACTTCCGAGAGTGCCACGTCGAGGCGCAATATTCGCTCGATAACGGGCGGACGTGGGCGTTTGTGGAGAAGTATGTGGTCAACTGCGCGTGGGCGGTGGGGACCAAACTTGGGGCGGACCCGCGGGAGATTTTGTGTGAATCCTATGGTAACAAGACGGGGTCGCAGATGCTGTTCCAGAGGGGGCAGAACCCGCTCGCGCTCGTTGAGGGCCCCGAGTACTTTAAGACGCACAAGAAGATTTTCGACCAAGTGGTGGGGTTTGCCAAGTTTTCCGAGTTTCTCGTCGTTGCGGAGGTGAGACCTTGAGACTGTGCTTGTTGACGTTCACTTAGCTTTGCTGGACAGATCTTGGTAGACGCTATGTCTTTGAAACTGCAGGTTTCTCTCGATGGTGTCCATTTTGCCGCAGGACAGTTCCCTCCTAGTATGAAGCCCGAAACTCACGTACGTGCTTACTTGGAATCTTTGTGCCCGTTGTAAGAATCTCCAGGCTAGGCTTACGCCATCCTCGACTCTAGCACCGCGTCCTTATTTGTACATATGACGATGGCAGAACCCTCAGGCCCCAACTTCCATTTCTACTGGGGCAATATTCTTAAATCCAATTCCAATGGAACGTACTTTGGTCTGTCGGCCCAGAACGTCAACCGCGATGGGCGAGGTTATGTCGATTTTGAGAAAATGGCCGGCTTGGACGGAATTGCGTTGATCAATGTCGTTTTCCAATCCGGAGGAGGCGCTCCTCACGGGACGGAAGGAGCTTCAGAGTAGGATCACCCACAACGACGGTATGTCTAGTTGGCTTGTCCTATATTCTCTTCGATGACTGACACCCTGTAGGAAGCACCTGGAAGCCGCTCGCTCCGCCCAAGCACGATTCCCTCGGCAATTCATACTGCGATACTCCAGACTGCGCGCTTCACGTCCATGGATATACCGAGCGTCTTGATTCATCGACAACCTTCAGCAGCTCTTCCGTGGTGGGGCTCATCATGGCCGTCGGTAATGTCGGGAAATCTCTTGCACCATACGACCAGAGCGACACCTTCCTCAGTCGCGATGGCGGGTTCACATGGGAGGAAGTGCACAAGGACGCGCATCTATGGAAGATCGGCGACTCGGGCTCCGTCATCGTGATGGCGAACGACGAAGAGCCGACGGACCATGTCCTCTTTAGCATCAACGAAGGGTTGACCTGGCGCCAGTACAGGTTCTCAGATGTCAAGATTCGGGTGCGGTCCATTATGACGGTTCCCGCAGACACGAGTCGCAGATTCCTCTTATTCGGGCACCCGTCCCGCTCCTCATCTCATCCGGCTGTATTCCTTGACTTTTCGGCGTTGACGTCGCACCAATGTGCGTGTTCCCGCCTACGCACTTTTGTTTCATGGCTCAAGGTTTACAGGTGTCATTGATGTGAACGACCCTGGGCATGATGATTTCGAGTTGTGGAGCCCAAGCGACGAACGCGCAGAACGGTGTTTGTTCGGCAGACAGGTCGGATATATATGACCAAACGTTCCATCCACTAACGATTTATTGCTGCAGACTGTTTATCATCGACGTGTGCGGGAGACGAACTGCTATGTAGGTATCCAGACGAAGGCTAACGAGCGAGTAGAGAGGGCATGCTCCTGCACGAAGGCTGATTTCGAATGGTAAGCCGTAGTCTCGCTGCACTCTTTTACACGTGCAATAATGACGTCCCAGCGAATTCAATTACTTCAAAAATACTGAGGATGATTGCGTCCTTGCTCCGGGAACTTCGCCCCTCCCCAATGAAGAGGTCTGCGAAGGCGATTCTGAGTATTGGTATGAACGGACAGCATACCGAAAGATCGCTTTCTCTAGCTGCGAGGGCGGGGAACGGTTGGATCAGGGTCCAAGGCATCCTTGCCTACCTCTGAAAAAAGGCGACGGTGGTGTCTTTTGGCTCGTGATATCCGTGGCCGCGCTCGTACTTGTTGGCGGGAGATACTGGTACTGTCGTGACCCTGGGTGCGTTTATTCGTCATTTATCACATCGATTATGCGCTGAACTGTGACGGTAGAATCCCATCGAGTAATGTCCTAGATCAGCTAAAGAGGATTTTAGATAGATTGCTACGGTTTCGCCGAGATAGACGAGGTTACCAAGCTGTACTCTCAAATGATTAAATTCTCTTGATTCATGCGACTATTAGCAAGACTGCCATTCCGTGTGCAGGCCTCCCCCGCACTCACCTCGATGTGGCCCGTGCCTCCTTGACACTTGTAGAGATCTTGTAATAGGCTCGGTGCAAGTCAAGTGATTTTAGATCACGGTGGCGCTCCCTCTGGGACCACCATTCACGGCGTTTTCTCACTCTTACCGACGATGGATGGTTGAATCAAGAATTTACAGCGGCCAAAAATTCGGCATGGTAGAACATTTGCTTGTTTATATGGTAAGTATGCCCCCATAACATCAGTCGAACCAGGTACCGCCGTTGACCGAAATCTGCAGGAGATGTACCAAAGAATAACATCAAATGGATAACTCACTGTCTGTCCTGTGGAGATAATGTCCGTGTAAGCATTCACTAGAACCAATAATATAAATGGGCCTACCTGTAATGAACTGGGATTCTTTGGAGACCAAAAAGGCGACGAGGTTGGAAACATCTGCTGGTGTTCTGGTAGGGTCGATTAATATCGTAGCAATGGAATGATCCCGAACCTTACCCGATTCGCTTGAGAGGGGATGCTGCTATATTCTGGTTCAAGTCGAAGATTAGGCGGAAAGCTTGGTAGCATGTGCACACACCCTCTTGATGATATCGGACGGGTCGCCAGTCACGGAAGCCACACTCACTGATACTGAATTGAGAAGAAATACATGGAAGATTCACCGAATGATTACACAGAGGAGTATCGATGCAGCCTGGTGCATACGCGTTGACTGTAATCCCATGCGCCCCGAATTCCAATGCTGTCGGTGTTCATTTGAATGTTCAGGTGGAACACTAAAGTGTTTTGTGAATTTACGTACCGGCGGCCTGTGTCAAACCCCTCACCGCAAACTTGGATGCAGCGTAAGGACCTGGTACTCGTCCTAAGTGCTTTGTCAAATTCAACCCTGCGGTTAAACAAATTTGAAGGTTCCTTGTTTCCCTGCGACTGATGAGGCGCCGATGATACGGCCGCCGCGTCCCTGTTTGATCATCTGAATTCCGGCATACTTGTAACAAAGGAAGGTCCCTCGGGCGTTGATGTTCATAACTCGGTCCCATTCCTCCACCGGGACTGATGCAGCGTGTGAGTAACCACGATAAGGGCGAACAAAAAACCCAACTCTCTGTGAAAGACACGGCGGGTTTTCCTATCACTCCTGCGTTCGCGACCACCTGTCAAAGTAAATATTTGAATTGCACCAGGCTCAACTGAGATATGGCGAATAACTCACAACATCGAGTCCGGCGTGCTGCTCCACCACTTGCTCGAAAATGGCTTTCACTTGCTCCTCTTGCGACACGTCTGCAAGATGCTGCGAGCTTGCGCGCCCTATGGCTCGTATCTCTTCCACCAGCGTCTCGAGGTTGGAGTGATTTGTAGAGATGTCATTGACCGCGATGTCGAACCCGTCATCCGCCAATCTGAGCGCGATGGATCGGCCTATGCCCTGAGCTGCTAGCCAGTCAAGCGGTTGTCGCATAAACTGGATACCATATACCAGCGCCAGTGACGAGGGCGACTCCTTTGCGCGGCGTCATAGTGTGAGAGGAAGAAGAGCTGCGAGTCATGTGACAGTGGTTGAACTGTGGTTGAACTTGAACGTTCGAGGGTTGTTCGAGGGACCCGATGAACTTCATGATGTCTTCATCATGAAGGACTGTTCAATTTTCTCGCCGTCCGCCAAGATTTATTATCGAGGCTTATCTGGGGTCAGTTCGCAGCCGTGCCCGGAGCAGCGGTTTGCCAACGGCGTGAGAAAGCGGCCGGGAGATTCCGAAAAGGCACTACCCAAGCCCAAGACACAAGAACCGACGGGTCTGTGGGGGCGAAAGTAGTCTCTCGACAGACACTTTATATCAGTTCTAACTCGTAAGTACCTCGTTTGATGATAAAAACGCAGACCCGAAGCTTCGGAAGCAACTCAAGCATGAAAATGTCCCACACTGTTGCAGTCCGCTTCGTGCATAATGCATTTCCCTGGGAGGTGGTCTTTTTTAAGCATCTCTCTCTCCTCGGAGGTCTAGTCCCCTCCACCCTCTTACGATCAGAATTGGGAGGCTAACCTATTATTAGTTGTCCTCTTTCGGACAGACACGTAGACACGTACCACCAAAAAAAAAAAAAAAAAAAAAAAGAAAAAGAGGGACGGCGGGAAGGGCAAAATAATTCGACGACTAGTAGTAGAGCCAGAGACCTTCAGAAGACCTTTCGATTTGTGTGCCTTTTTTCCCGAGTCTGGAGACGATGGACCAGAACGGCGACGGAAGTGATACACGTGATATATTGATTGTATCTAATCTCAATCAATCTAGCAGATTCTAGACTCTAGACTAAGATAATCTAGTCTCGCATCAATGATCAGAGGGATGTACGTACCCCGATAAGGAAAGTCGGCTCGGCAGGGCTCGGCTTGGGACTTTCATATGACGCCGATGATGCAACCGGCCAGCCCCACAAACGCACGAATGACGCTGCGTAGCGTTGGAGTCAGTTGGGAGTAAGTAAGTAGCCTTATTTGTCCGGGATTGGGGCACGACTCCTCCATCCTCTTTCTACGCATGTCTGGTCGACTCCCGGAGCTCCCGACTCATGTCTGCACTTCCGATAGCTACTTCGACTTCGAATCTTTCGGTGAGTGATCTTGATCTTTGGATTGCAATCCCATTCGGTCGGCATCCATCGAATCGACGGCGCGTCTGTGTCTACAACGTCGAATTTCGTGGTACATACTCTTGGCGTGAAATTCAGCGACTGCGACGCGACCCGCAAATCAAGATGCAATGGGCCGTGATCTGGCTCGAAACGCAGAACACCAAGTATTGCACGGAGATCTGCTCGGGTGTCACTACCGGTAACCGAAATCCGCGTTAATGACAGCAGAGCGCGAGCAGCTTCAGGAACTATCCATTCTCCACGAATTCGTAAAAGTAATACTGAAGGCCGCAAATTCGAACGGGGAATGTAAAATATGTCGTATGATTCGTCTCCCTGGAAGTTTCTCCAGTTTTGAAACTGAAATTATTATTTTCATAGGCCAGAGCGAATCCACGGCTACTGTTTTTATACGTATCGCCAACTTTTTCGATCGCCCCGCCTTTATTCGATTATCTGTGGCTCGACGAATCTCTGACAGAATATCTCATGTAAGTTCAGACCAGGCGACCTTTCAAGCCGCGCACCCGACCCTCGCGACGAAACATGATTAATGCAATTGGGGGCGCTCCATCGCTCCACGATGCCTCACTTCAACTTCAAGATTGAACCAAGATCACGTGGGGATGGTAGTTGGAACCTACCAGGCCCCATACGGCGGTCATTGTTGACAACTAGTTCATTGCCGAAAACCTTGCCGCTATCCAAAGTGTCCCAACCGGGACTGAGTCACTTTTTCTTCTTATTCCCACCACGTCGACTTCGAGCAAACTTGCCGACGATGGACCAAGAGCCAGTTTTACCTCCCGAGTTGCTGCGGGAGATATTCGAAATCGCCGCGGTGATCGATATTCACATCGTACCCTCCCTCCTGCGGGTCGCTCGTCGGGTTTTGGAATGGTGCTCGATTTTCAAATCTTGTCGAGAATTTATACTGACGACCGGTTTGCCAGGATGGAACCTCTGCTGTATAGAGTCATTGTCATCGATGGCTCGCCGAGGGCTAAAGCCTATCGCCGGGCGCTCGAGCTGAAACCGGATCTTCTGGCCCACAGCGTCCAGCACCTATTTCTCGGCAGTACCGGTGCGAGTTCCTCAAGTTGGTCGGAGGAAGACGTCCATTCATTATTACGACTGTGCGCGCCTCGGCTCTTGTCTCTCGCAGGTGTCGCTTCCAAGTGCTGGAAACCCACGTTACTCCCAATCTTGCTCCACATGGTCCAGCTCCGGCGCTGGGTAGGGAGTCTCAGCGATCTCTTTGGCAGCTGTTCTGCCATCGATCTGAGCCTCTCGTTTTTCCAGACCGTCACGCATATGGATATCTTCGATGACAACGCCGCCAAGAATGGGGTGGTCTGTGCTGGGCTCGCGGCACTCCCGTGCCTCACGCATCTGTGTTTGAGCCCTGTGGAGCGCACGCCGTCGATATTGGCTGAATGCGCGCATTTGCAGGTGATGGTGTTGATGACACTTGCGACGGAGGAACTTGCGAGTAATGCGCCGACGATGGATGTGAGGTTTGTGGTGAGCGAAATGTACCATTATTGGGAGGATTGGGAGGTTGGATCGCGAGGGGGGACCGACTTTTGGGCGGCGGCGGATGAGTTTGTTGCGGGTAAGCGCCGGGGGGAGATCGCAGGTGTTTTTTTTTGCGTTGTCGTACATCCTGCCTACCTTTAACCTGGGGGTCGCAGCTTCTTGTTATGTCTTGGCGCATCCGCGTACGGGATGATGAATTCATTACGGGTATGTAAGCGCCGGGGAGATCGAAGGTGTGTTTTTTCTTGTCGTGCATCCTACTCACCCAGAACTTGGGGGTCGCAGGTTCTTGTTATGTGTTGGAGCATCCATACACGTAGTATGCAATTTTGGGTTGAAGATTTAGAAGTCGGGCTCGACTTTTGGGCGGAAGCGCCAGGAAGGTGTGTCTTTTCTTGTCGTGCATCCTACCTACCTCAAACTAGGGGGTTCAGTTTCTTGTTATGTGTTGGAGCATCCGCACACGTAGTATGCAATACTGGGAAGATTGGGAAGTCGGATCACCAATTTGGGGCGTAAGCGCCGGAAGGAGATCGCAGGTGTGTCTTTTTTTCCTTGTCGTGCATTAATTGTTTTCTCAAACTTGGTCGCAGTTTTCTTGTCATGTACACCAACGTAGCATGCAACCACTATTTCATTTTTATCCCGGTACAATAAGATTCTCTAATCAAAAATGTTATATACGTGCACGTGCGGTTGTTAGCAGCCCAATTAGGCAAGTCGTGTTTCTCCCTTCCCGATGAGCTTGCAGATTCCTTCGCCGTCGCGGCCAGTGTCGGCGGCCGCCCAGACGTCCCCGGCGGCCCGCCGTCAGCCACCCCAGCACCGCGCGTCCCACCAGGTTGTCTCGTCCACCTCCGACTACGACCAGCAGCCACCAGGCCCCACGTACACCGATGTTTACTCCCACCCCGCAGCCGTTGCATATGCTGCAGCACATCCACGTAGAACTATACCCAAGTTTGGTCCGTATCTGCTTCTCCAGACCCTCGGAGAGGGCGAGTTTGGCAAGGTCAAGCTCGGCTTACACAGCCAGTGGGGCGAGGAGGTCGCTGTGAAGCTCATACGACGAGGCAACGTCGATACCGCCGTTAGGATGTCGAAAGTCGAGCGCGAGATTGAGGTGTTGAGGGTGAGTCCCAGTTTCGTGTTTTTTTTTTGTATCTTTCTGTGCCACTTGTTTGCGGTGATTCGTGCTGGATTCGATCAAGACAAGGCTTTGCGAGGCTGGTGGCCCATCTCTTTTGGCCCGGCTTGCCAGTGCCACTTCACGTCTGTGTGGCGCGCCTTTGTCTTCTCGATGAATCACTTCGCTTTGGCCAGCATTCCGAATCTGTCTCGCTTTGGCGCTCTCAGAACTTTTGGGGGATCGGCCGTGGTCTCGATGTGCGATGCGTATCACACACTGCGACAGCTCCTCAAGGCTTCGACGCCGTCGATGATGTCTGCTTCCTATGGGTCCCTTTGATCGGGACGCCCCGCTGTTTCGTGCGGGGTTACTGTGCCCATAACGCAGCACTCGGGTGCAGTCGCTGTTCTGTGTGCATGAATACTCGTCGGAGTTAATCTCACTGCCGACGGCTCTGTGCTTTGGCTTGCGTCGTCTCCTTCCTTTCGCGTACCGCCGCCAAGACGTATCTATGTTTCGTCTTTGGATGCGGTGACTTCTCGGTCGCGATAGCGCCAAATACGCAGCTCAGGCATTTCGATGCTTTCCACTTCAAATCCTGGCCTTGCCACTTGCGGTGATTCCTGCTGGATTCGATCAAGACGAGACTGGCGGCGCATATCTTTTGGCCCGTGCCACTTCGCGTAACTGTCGCGTCTTTGTCTTTTCGACAAATCACTTCGCTTTGGCCAGCGTTCCATTTGGCGCTCTCAAAATTTTGGGGGGATCGGCCGGGAACTTGACTCTGCGATGCGTATCACGCACTTCGACAGTTCCTCATGGTTTCGACGCTATTGATGATATCTGTGCGATTTCTGCTTCGATCGGGACACCCCGCCTCCCAAGGCGGTGTTTCGTCCTCGGGTACGGGGTTACTGTGCCCATCACGCTGCACTATTGTCTTCGGGTGCAGTCGAGTCGTCTGCCTTTCGCGTACCGCCGCCAAGACGGATTTATTTTTCGTTTCGATACTTTTTACTACGAACCCTTCAATCTGCTTTGACTAACTCTATCACAGACCCTCAAACACCCCAACATCGTCCGCCTGTACGATGTTATCGAAACGGACAAGTACATCGGCATAATCATCGAGTACGCTTCGGGGGGTGAACTATTCGACCACATCCTCGCGCACCGCTACCTCCGCGAACGCGACGCCTCCAAGCTCTTCTCCCAGCTCATCTCTGGCGTTTGGTCTGTCCCCCTCGTTTCAACCCCAACGCCTATTCTAATTTAATTTTACAGGTACATCCACCAAAAAAAAATCGTCCACCGCGACCTCAAACTGGAAAACCTCCTCCTCGACCGGCACCGCAACGTCATCATCACGGACTTTGGGTTCGCGAACCGGTTCGAGCACCGCGCGGACGACCTGATGCAGACGTCGTGCGGGTCCCCGTGCTACGCCGCGCCCGAGCTCGTCATCTCCGAGGGCCTCTACGTCGGGAGCGCAGTGGACATCTGGAGCTGCGGCGTCATCCTGTACGCGATGCTCGCGGGGTACCTCCCGTTCGACGACGACCCCGCGAATCCCGACGGCGACAACATCAATCTGCTGTACAAGTACATCGTGAACACGCCGCTGAGCTTTCCGGAGTATATCAGCGACGAGGCGCGGGGGCTGCTCAAGATGATGCTCGTGCCGGACCCGAGGCGGCGCGCGAGTCTGGAGGAGGTGATGCGGCACCCGTGGCTTGCGGCGTATCATGTGCCGCGCAAGGAGGGGGAGGGGGAGGGGGAGCCGGCGGCGTTTGGGCGGACGGTGGAGGAGCTGGAGAAGGCGGCGATGGATCAGCATCAGATGCAGAGGCTGGCGTATCAGCGCCGGATGCGCGGGGCGGCGCCGGCGCAGCTTACGCGCGCGCAGACGCAGACGCAGAGCCAGGGGCATGCGCAGAACCAGAACCAGGGGCCGCCGCAGAGGAGCCAGAGCACCACTGCCACTGGTGCGCCCGAGTTTTTGTACGACTCGGCGTATGGCGCGGGCGGGGAGGACGACGATCCGTTTGGGCCTGTGCCTGCGTCGGGTGGGAAGAGGGCGGTGGAGCAAGGGGAGGAGGGGGAGACGCCGCGCGGGAAGGGGAAAGAGAAGGAGAAAGAACGGGAGGACAAGTTCCGGCATACGATTCAGATCGAGTACGATGGAAGGAGGGGGCAGCAGCAGAGTGCGAGTGGGAGTGGGGAGAAGGAAAAGGAGAAGGAAAAAGAAAAAGAGTGGGAGCGCGAGCACACGAGGACGCCCACACAGACGCAGAGTCAGGCATCGGCGCCACTCACACCCCCGCATGTAGTCGTGCCACCCATAGCCGCATCTGCGCCGCCCTCGGACCCGGCGGTGAACGGCGTCGAACGTGCACGGGCAAGCCCGAGCGCGGCGAGTATTGCGGAGCGCAGGGAGCGGAGGCGGCGCGGGAGTGCGAGTTCTGTTGGCGCGAACGCGGTGGGGAAACCGTTGCCGCCCAGCCCGACAAGTCCCCCAACGACATGGAGGGGGATGCACGAGCCGACGAAGAGCGTTGTGGGCGCTGGGGAGGTCGTCAGCGCCAGCGCGGGCGTCAATGGGAATGGGGCAGAGAGGCCGGCGGTGATGGATGTGTTTGTGGATGGGCAGAAGGAGAAGGTGGATGCGGAGAAGGACAAGGAGAGGGAGAAGGAGAAGGAGGGGGTGGATGCGGAGAAGGAAAGGGAGAAGGAGCGGGAGCGGGAGAGGAAGGAGAAGGAGGGCAAGAAGAGCCGCCGCAACACGCTCACGGGGCTCACCGTCATGGTCAACCCCATCAACTTCCTTGGGCGCAGCCGCGCGACGCGCGAGCCGTCCACGACCATCAGCGCCTCCCCGCCTGTGCAACTGCCACCCGCCTCCCCCGCACCAGGACACCTCCCACCCGCTTCCCCCGCGCCCGTCCCCACGCCGCCCAGCACCGGCAGCGCAAACAAGACCTTCGACGACGGCACCGGCCGGATGAAAGCGAGCACGAACAAGGCACGGAAGGTGATGGAGTGGATCCGCAAGGGGCGCGACAGCCTCACCGTCCCCGGTGTGCCCTCGCCCGCGGAGTCGACGGCGGATTCGGCGGACACGGGCGACGCTGCGCAGGGCGACGCGGCGACGGGGCCTGTGCAGGTGTTCGTGACGACGCCGGGCGTGGCGTTGGCGCCGATTGTGACCAAGACGCTCGCGGGCGGGCGGAAGCCGTCGGACGCGGCGAGCCCGGCGTCGGCGACGGCGACGGTGGCGGAGAGTTTTGCGTCGCGCTTCCGGCGCTCGGTCAATATCTCGGGAGGGGGTGGGACGGTCAAGGGGCGGGGCGAGCGCGAGCGAGAGGCGCCGCCGGCTGCTACGGTGGCTGGGGGCGCGGGGTCGCTGCGGATTCACCACGGCGCGATGGACCAGGGGACGATCACGACGGGGCAGCCGCCGGAGGTGATGCGGCATGTGAAGGAGGTGCTGGTGGGGATGGGGGTGGAGATTTTTGTGGAGAGCGAGTACAAGTATCGGTGCATCCGCGCGAAGCAGCGTCGCAATGGCAAGAGTACGGTTGGGAGCAGCTCGGGCCCCGGTGCACCGGGTGGCGTCGCGGCGTTTACCATGGTGGGCAGTGCAGGGTCGAATGGGGTGCGTGTCTCTTTTGTTTTGTGTGCATTTTCTTTAGGATCCTGACGATGGCGTGAATAGGTCGACAAGCGCGGGCTACCGCTGCCGTCGCAGTCGTCGTTCAGCGGTGGTGGGATGCTGCGGGGGCTGCTCATGCGCCGGCAGTCGTCGCAGGTGTCGACTGTGCCCGGGTCGGTGTCGTTCGACGCAGACGACTCGCTCAATACGAGCGGGATCCTCACCGCCGAGCCCGCCGGGCAAGCGGACACGGTGTACGGCACGTCGGTCGAGGATGCGGGCGACGAAGTCCGCTTCTCGGTCGAGCTCACGAGGCTCAACCTCCTCAACGGCACGTACAGTCTCGATATCCGGAGGCTTAAGGGCAACTTGAGGAGCTACAAGTTCCTTTATGATACGCTGCGAAAGTACGTCGCGCCGTGCTCGTGTACTGGGAATGTCGTCTGACCGTGCTTTTTTCCAGACGCGCTGATTTACAGCGGTAGTTGTCTCGGCCCTTCCTTCCGTCTGGGGTCTTTAATATCATTTTTCACTATAAGACAGCCCTCATCGTCTGGTTTTCCTTTGCTATTAGTTTGTTCCTTCTCGTCGCGTTTCTTCTCTTATCACTTTCTGTCCTGCTCACCCACTAGTTAGTCTACATACCCTAATTAATCGTCATTGCATCCATTCCACTTTTCTTCTTATCGAGTAGTTAGTAGACATACATCTCCCTCCCCGCGCCAAAACTCCCGCATTTCCTGCACCGGGTCCGTTTCATCATCGATAATCGCTCTCAATTTCCTCGTCCGTTTGTTGGTAGATGACCGACCGATATTTATTAAATATCGTCTAGGACTACGGATATGTACCGTATATAATTATGCTCCATTCTCTGTCGTGATACTATCCAAATGTAGTCTCAAAAAGGAACATGCTCTGGTTCCGCCTCGCGGTGCTGCTTGTTTCCGCCCGCGTTCGCACTCCGAATGACATCGCAGACAATATTGCTGGCCAGGGCCCAGGGCCTCTCAAAAAAGCATCGAACACCGGGGATCCGCAGGAAGTGGACGGGCGCGGTGGCACACCGGCCGATCGACGTGAAAGTTGTGAAACTGGCGGCGTACTCGCGCGGAGCCATGAGACTCTTATAGGCAACAGACCTTGTATCGAGCCAGTTAGAAGTTCAACTTAGAACCTGGCTCTCTAAGACAAATAATAATTCCTTGCTCGTCCCTCGCTAGTTAGTAGTTACAACCAATATTGAATAATATTACAAGATCAGAGCTTCCTCCTCAACTTGATCTCTGGAGCCTTGCCGGTTCCACCCCTCCCACCTCTTTCGACACCGGCACCGCCGGCACCGCCCGTCCCCCCTACAAAATACAAGATGTAAGCAACGGTTCGAACATAGAAATCAATTGTGTACCAGAAATGTGAATTGCGTTTCTAAACTTCGACCACTCATTGGGGTCCATGTGAATTCGGGGGCCTTCACCGTCACCACCATCGCCGCCAATGAGCCCCTTGCCACCTGCACCGCCGATTCCTCCTGCAGAGAGTTGCCTAAAACACATTTTACCCTGAAAATATCTCACCTGTGATGGTGGGCCACACAGTCGGTTCTTGAATGGAAGTTAGCCACACGGATCATGGAAGAAAGAAAGGACTCGATTACTTTCGGGGGGGTCGGGGGGGTAAAACTCCGGCCATTTCGACTGTTGCTCCAATATCAGAACATAGATCAATCCCAGCATCTGAGCTTACCCCAAGCTCGCGGAGAGATTGGGCAACTAGGCGGCTCACCTCTGACACCATTAAACAGGTGTCTGAGCCGTGCGCCTTGGCATACCACGTCTCGAAGTCGTCCTCCGTGCATTGGCTCCCCCGCATGTTTGTGAAATCAAGAAAGATATAAACGTTGCGGTCCCCCCACACGACAGGCGAGCGCTCGGCATAGAGGATGAATTCCACGAGCTGGCGTCCGGAACGTGGATCAGATCCAGAGGCGTCACCTTCATCCCGAAATCGTAAAATCGCCTGGTAGGAGTACAATATTCAGATTGACTCGATAGGCGATTGGTCGCGACGTACCAGGATACCCCTAGGTCCACTGAATACTGCAGCTCGCTCACGGGGTACTCACTGTTGATCATCACGAGAACGCTCCCAGCGTCACCAAATTCGTAGATGAACGCGCCATCGGTGAGCTTCACCCAAGTGCGTCCAGCATCCGTGCTCAGAAACGTATCATTGTAAGAACGGTGCGCCGGCCCGGCAGAGCCAACGCCCATAATCACTCCAGGACTGGCCGACGACGTCTTCGAGACCGGCCGGGGGTACAGATGCAGCGAACAGGTGCTCTCGTCGGCAGCATCGCACAAGTCTGCACCTGCGGCGATAGGCGCCCAGGAACGCCCACTATCATAGGTAATGAGGGTCCGCAGCTGTTTCTCCGCACCGCGGCTCACGACCTCCGCTGCGTTTGCCACGACGTTGATGATGGCAATTGGCATGCCAGCCACCGCCTCTGACTCGACCGCGCCGAGCGCCTTGATCCAGTTCGTGTCCTTCAAGCTCTCGGCGAACCGCATCCCGTTCTCGTCGCTCACGAAGAGCGTGCCGATGTTGTCCCGCTGGCTCGTGTATACATCGATACCCAACGCTTGGCCTGCCGGCATCAGGGAGTACTGGTTTCGGTGGAAGCGCAGCGGAGTCTCGACCTTGATCCATGTCTTCATGTCCTTGGTCACGCAGAACATCGTCTCGCCCGCAACTTCGAGTGCAAAGACCGCAAAATTAGGAGTAGACGCAAACACGTTGAACGGCAACGTATTGGCAGGGATAAAGCCTTTCGCGCCTTTTCCGGCGCACAACTCCTCGACCATTTTCTCAGTGTCGAAATAGTCTGTGCTCGAATACAGCCTGGCAGTGCTAGAGTTCCTACCCCCATCGATGGATTGAATGCAGTAAACAAGGTCAGAGTCGACGTTAGGAGTGAAATCGCTGCTGCTGTGCGCAAATTGGCATTTGACGGTGTTGTTCAGCATCAGGAGCGGCGGCGTCTTGAACGCGTCTTTTGTAATGTACGTCTAGCAGCGAGGTCAAAAAGAAAATATTTACAATATGAGAGGTTGTACATACCTCTCTATGGCAAATACGGTCGCGATTCGGCGTGTCACAAGCTTGGCACAGATAGAATATGTGGCCGGACTTGAGCGGATCAGAGTGAAATGAAAGTGAAATCTGGTGCGCAGGGGATGGCGGCAGTTCGAATGGTATCCAGGTTTGCCCACTGTCTTCCGTGCGATAATGTGTCTGTGCAACGGTCGGGTCGCGGGGTGTAGTGATGACAAAGGCCTGCAATGCCATTCAGCCGTTCTGAAGGTACGCAAGCCAGAAGCCTATCATATCAGCATACCACTTTCTCATTGCGCGGATGAAGAATCACGTCTTCAACCATGCTCCCTGGCATGCTCGTTTCCCGCTTCCAGGACCGACCTGCATCGTGCGAGACATATAGACTGCGCTCTTCACGACTATACCGAACCGCAGACTTGGAAACGTTGAATATCTCGCTGAAAGAAGACAAATTGCACTCACAGTGGAATTTGCGAAGAAGACCAGGTTCGTTTCGAGATCTCGGCCAAGAGAAGTGACCGTATGTTCTGGATTCTGTCCCAACACGATAGAAACACAGAGAGAAAAGAAAATAGGCAAGTATCGAAGCATTCTGAGAGTCCTTTCGAATATTTAGATCGATATCATTACTGGAGACGCTGGCAATTGACATGGCAAAATGTTGGCAAATTGAAAATGAAGCGCCTAACACGAGGACCTTGGATTATCGGAAATAGGTCGGATACTGAGTTCGGACAAAATTTTCGGAAAATTTCGGCCAAAAAAAAGACAAAAGTGACGGTCTTTGGAGAAAACGATTTTAGCTGCCTCACAAAACCGTGGGAAATTTAAATCAGTTCGGACAAAATTCGTTTTCGAGGCCAAAATCAGTATCCGACCTATTTTCCGATAATCTACACGACACTGCCACCACACGTGATGGCGGCTCAAGCTCCCAATGCCAAACTATGCCAAAGTTCCATTACATAATATTTTCCGCTGAGGACTCAACTCCGGCGCATTCTGATCACTGGGCCCTTGCCAGTTCCACCCTTCCCACCTACATTGACTCCGATTCCGCCAGTGCCGCCCGTCCCACCTACACCGAAGACGAGAATGGAGGTCATTCAGGCCTTTGCCGAATGTGATCAAGCTATCCAGCAACGGACACCCTGATGGGATCCTTGTGAGGTCGGATGAACACCGAAAATCGAATCCGACGGAGGTGTGAGTGAGCCATGACCTCGGTGGGACCTCCATACAAAATATGGCCACTATGACCTCCAGCTAGACATCTGCCATATGTCCTGGAAATGATAATAGAACCCTGCATATACCTCACATTGCCACCGATCTTGGATCCTTTTCCGAAATGAATGAGGTGTTCAAAGAAAGTACGATGTATTTCATCAGGGTACAGAAAGTAGAAATGTGTGAATGTGATAACAAAACAGTACTCCGCTCGCATCTGGGATTCCTCTGGTAACAGTGGGCTTTCGTTGAGTGTGAACAACACAGGAAAGGGGACAGATGAGGGTTGGCTAATGAAATGATATGAGCAAGGACGCCCGAGCCACCAAGAGAAAAGGCCAGAAGAAGAAAGGCAGGGGAATTGCAGCGATGGGACAGGCACTCTTCGGCCACCAGTGGCATATAAAGTTAAGTACGAGATCCCGTCGCCCACGAGAAACAAGGTGGCATGAGTGCTAAACTGTGAAACACGACTTGACGTTCAGCTTGACGTGGACTTTAGACCAGTTGCTCGGCTTGGGATCCTTGAAACGAGCATTTGAAGTATGGCAAGCCCATGTAGAGTTGAAGGCCGCTTGAAGCTTGGCTTGAAGGGTTTGGAAGCGCGAAGGATCCCCAGTGAGCGAAGAAAAGCGACCCGGATGTCTTGATGAAAGCCTTGGCTATTAGATGGGTCAGGGACGGCTTGAGGCAGTATGTATCAGAGAATGGTTACGAGTACGTTAGTAATCGTTCATCACAATTTTGGAAATATGAGATCCCTGCTTTTGCGAAACCGGGCGTCTCTCCCATCGAGACGTCAACGTCAATCAGTGATCGCCGCTCGGCTTGCAGTAAAAGGCGGTAGTGAATCCTGTGAACCGATCGTCTCTCTCATCGAGACGTCAATCAGCATAGCTAATTTGATTGCCGTATCGGCTTGCAGTAAAAGGCGGTACAAATATGAGAGAACCGATCGTCTCTCTCATTGAGACGTCAATCAGCATAGCTTTTTCAATGCCGTCTCGGCTCGCTGAAACGGTACCAGAAAACTGAGAGAACCGATCGTCTCTCTCATCGAGACGTCAATCAGCATAGCTTTTTCAATGCCGTCTCGGCTCGCTGGAACGGTACTAGAACTGAGAGAACGATCGTCTCTCTCATCGAGACGTCAATCAGCATAGCTTTTTCAATGCCGTCTCGGCTCGCTGGAACGGTGCTAGGAAACTGAGAGAACCGATCGTCTCTCTCATCGAGACGTCAAACTATTTGATTGTCATACCAGCTTACTGTTTATTCCCTACTGCCTCTATTCTCACTTCCCCTAGTGCCAGCCTTGAACTCTAGGTTTTCCCCCATATGCACTAGGAGAGTGCTCTTTCCTATTCGCAACTTGAAGGCGATACTCAAGAATTGTGGTTATATAAATGTATTAAGGTTTTCAGAAATCCTGTCTTCGAGTCCGCACATCTTCTTTATATCCCTGACTCTGTAAGTTTTGGTTGTACTCGCTGGCTCGCATCGCAACTTAGACTTAATCTGCCGGATTCTTTCGACGTGCAGTGCGCGCTTCACCCGTACCGCAACTCGTTGGTGAGTATTTTTGAGTCTCCTTTTTTTTCGTCCACTTCTCTCTTCTCTCGAACCAGGCTGTAAATTTAATACATTCTCAAAAGAGGTATGTATCGCGAGACGGACCTCGACCCTTCCGTATATTGTTTCAGGTTTGCTTTAATTGGCATGCGCACGTCGGCGTTATTGTTTCTACTTCGAATGAGCACGATTTGTCTGTCTCTGTTTGTACACTAACCGGCCACCGGCCGCGTTGTATTTAATGAATGTGCAAGAACAAGCGCGCCGGATTCGACTCGGTGAATGTTTACGCGCCGTTTGACCGTGAAAAAGTGCGTGTATCCACGTGCGGAGAGGAAACGGCGGGCCGACCTCCTTCTGCACCGTCACTTCATTCTCGTCCGTCTCGAGCGCGGCTGCCGTCTACGCTTCGTCTTCGAAAAAAAAGAAAAAAAAAAATTCAATGCACAGTAGTCGCGTCGATATACTTCAATGCACAGTAGTCGCGTCGATATAAAGAGGAGATCGATGGGCGCTTATCCCGTTAACGCTTTCTTCTCTACCACCACCGTCCACGTCCTCGCCAAACCGATTTCTACCACCACAAACCTCCTTCCTGCAGCTGTGAGTACGTCTCAACTGAACAAAATCCGAAAAGAATCACATCGGTCTTCAGAGCCATGTCGCGCGATGGTCCCGGAGGCGTCTACGCCTTTTTCGTTGACGGTGGACGAACTGTGAAAATCGGGAGATCAGTGGACCCGGAATCGCGGAGACGGCAGTGGGCGCGGCAATGCCGCGGAGAGTTTCAGCGCTGGCTTACTTTCTATTGGGCCGTTCCCTTTGCTAAATCTTTCGGTACTTTTTTTTTTTTTCTTTTCTTTTTAATCGCAGCTTGTACTCACTATTTCAGAACGAATGTTTCATCTTGAACTCAAGCGCCGCGGAGCGTGGCGAGGTCGCATCTTCTGCCCTCGTTGCCGCAAACGGCACCAAGAGAAGTTTGACGCGCGTCGATGCGGGGGCGAGGCAGGGGTGGTAAACATCGGGGACGGACTGCTCATTTCCAAAGGTTGGAAGTCGAAGAAGTAAGTGCACCGTTACCACAAGTGACTTGTACTCACTTATTTCCAGAATATTGATGACACGCAAGTAGTATAGTTCTTTATGTACGAGCTTCAGCAGCTCAATAAAGCCTGATCAGGACTTCGAAACAAACGAGTCTGCTGCGGCTTTTTATCAGCTAAGTCAGAGTTCGTGATTGGACCAATCTGACCACCTTTGAAGGTGCTGCTCAATTTGCCGATTCACGAGACGTGATCCAGTGAGGCGTCCTTTTTTTCCGGCAGGTTGGTTCACTAACGATTTCGAACCGATCCTACTTGAACTTTTGCGACCGCGGACGCATGCAGAACGTCGATTTCCGTACATGTCGCAACTGTCCGCGTTTGATGTAAAAGCTTTAACTTACATCTGTGAGTACTGATTTTTGGCGCGCGTTTTACTCACCGACATTCACAAGTGCTAAACTTGCCACTATATTGATTATGCCGAACCATTAACGGTGGCTATACAGCTTCTATTTGTGATATTGATGGTGGCAGTACAGCTTCTATCAGCGATTTACCCGGCCCCGATTAACTGATAATTTCCAGGGACGGTGGTCCTGGTTCTCAT
The DNA here is from genome assembly GCA_029281435.1 of Mycena haematopus. Taxonomy (NCBI): domain Eukaryota; kingdom Fungi; phylum Basidiomycota; class Agaricomycetes; order Agaricales; family Mycenaceae; genus Mycena; species Mycena haematopus. The sequence continues at coordinate 72,714 of JARJCV010000032.1, forward strand.
TCATGTTAACGAAACACACAAAGGAGAAAATCAAAGGGAAACAATAACTTGCTTGCTGTTATCCATAATTTTGGTGTTCCTGCTCGACGACCTCTTGCTTCTTTAGAGATTGACAAGCACCGCCACTTGCTTCTTTATGCTACTAGCTGTGGGAGGGTGCAATCACGGCGATTTCCGACAAGGCTGAAACGTAATTCGCCTACATAATTATGCTTAGTATATTCATCGATCATCGAGTCGGAAAGACGCTTTTGCAAAATAAGGTGACATCGCATCAATGATTGGATGACTCTCTGATAGGAGGACTGCATGTAAGTCCCCTAGACAACCCGCTTGCTTTCCTACCACCACCATGAAAGTCTTGCATATCTTGTTGTGCTTCTACTTGTGCTCCGTCGCGTTATACTGCGAACATATACTCCACATCATAAAAAATGTACATACGGGTTGTTACCCAACTGGACGCAGTCCAGATCCGGCGTGTTTCGCCTCTGAACAGAAATATACTGCACCTGATAAGAGCCCTTCGCATCGTACCATCCCGAAGACAACTGGTCTAACCTTTTGGCTAAATATGCAACGGCACCTCATCATTGTCTATTGTGACTCCGAAAGATGGAAAGAAGGACGAAAAGACCCGCAGTTTATTGCTAACTGGATCCATCTTACTTGGCAACGGACATTGATGTCACGCCACGACTGGAAAGCATTAGTGTCGCTCTCTATCTACGGTCGTATTACTCGCAGGTTGGATGAGGAAACTCTTACGGCTGGATCTATGCCGTCTAATCCAAACTATACATTACAGTCCCTTACTCATGTTAGATGCGGGATTTACCTTGACACATGTTTCAAATTGTGTGATCAGCTAACGCTGATACTTTTAATCAAAGATTTGGTTTCAAGTTGTGTATGGTCTGCACCGAACCCTGACATTCTTTCATATGAAGGTCCAAGATATAAAACTGGCTCTAAGTCCGTTCCCTTTAAAGCTTCAGATATAAGTCCATTCTTGATCGATCCTGATGTTACGCTGCTCGGCAACGAGGTGCTTGCCTTCGAATCTCAGCGTAAGTCGTCTTCCGTGCTACCTCGAAATCGTGGGAAACACGATAAATTGTATGCAAACATTTGTTTGCGTATGCTCGTACCTCGATGCAATAAAATCCAGCTGCAAAATATCGCCAGACTTCACGGAATCCGCTGGACTTATAGTCATACAGCGGAAGATCTCAGGCGATCGTTGGAAGAGCATGATTGTAACTGCGAGCCACGCATATCAGTGTTTCGTGTGGTATCTAGGTCGGCTGTCCTTGCCGAAAAGGCCGATAACATGCAGACAAAGTGCGAGGCCAACGAACGTACAGTCAGAGTTCTGAGCAGTGATATCTCGCACAAAAATGTGAATAGTTCAAGATACAGAGGTGGCGCGAAGTTATTGCCGTTCAAGTCTTCGGAAATAACTCCGTATTTATTTAACTCTAAGGTTTTGCTTGTGGATGGAGACGTGATGACGTTTGAATTTCAGTGCTCGCCGTCGTCTATACGATCTCAAATTCTAGATGACCCTGCAAAGGTGTGCGCCGACGTCCCTCTGCCGACACTTGTTCCACGATGCAATAAAAAACAGCTACAAAGTCTTGCGGTTCTTCATGGAATTCAGTGGTCACACCGAAACACAGTAAGCGAACTCAGGACCGTGCTCGAAGACCACAATTGTGATTGTCCGCGTCTAATATCCGTGTTTCATGTCCAAACCGGGGTAGCTATTCTAGCCGCTAAGGCCGAGCAGAAGAGGAACAAACGTCAGGCCGACCGCTCAACAGTTCGTGTAAAGAGTAGCGATGCTGCTAGGAAATACAGAAAAGCACGCGCTTCGTCCAACAAACGACCAGCCATTTCGGAAAGATCATTTGTTCCGTTCCCGCCTGAGCCCGCTTCGAGATCTCTGAGGCATGAAATTGTTTCAGGAATGTGTAATGAGTTTACACCTGAATCTTTCGAAGAAGTTGGTTGTGCCGTGTGCGGGCAGTTGGTTAAGCGGTCTGAAGCGACGCCTAGGAATGATATAATGGTAGATTTTGATCTGCTCATTCGCGACGACGTTACAAGGAGGCCAAGAACTTGTGAAGACGACCCTGTCGAGGACCTTGATGGTCCTATTTTAGACGAAAACTGTACTCACGTTTGCGTCAAGTGCGAAAAAGCGTTGCGTAAAAAGACTGTACCGAATTTCGCTCTAGCTAACCACTTGTGGATCGGTAGCGTCCCTCCGGAGCTCAGCGCTCTCACGTTCGCCGAAAAAATACTCATCTCTAAAGTGAGACACAACCGTTGCGTTGTTCGTGTGGCTTCTGGAAGAGGAAAACTCATTGGTAATGTCATTATGTTCGAGTCTCCAATCGCCAAAGTCTATCATAAATTACCTTTGTCCAGGCATGAATTCAGTGAAGTGTTGGCGTTCGTGTTCTTGGGATCGGCTAAACCTACGATGGAAGATTTCGAACGCACACCTATGCTGGTCAGACGGTCCAGAGTTCAAGATGCGTTGGAGTGGTTAAAACACAATCATTGCGACTATGAACATCTTGAGATTTCCAGCTCTAACTTGGCCGAGTTGCCATTGTCTGGGATTTACTGTGGGGTTGATTGGAAAGAGACAGCGTCTAATGAGTCTAATCTCGTTCCCGAGGCTATGAGCGCAGACAATGACGGTACGGTTGATGATGGGACCGAGGATGGGCCTTGTCCATTTGTAGTTGCCGGTCTCAGTGGTCCTCAATACGACAAGGCTGATATGCGAACTCTGAAAGCCAAGGCTCTGGAACATCTCAAGACCGGCGGGAAGACTTTGGGAATTGGTCATGCGACGGAGCCCACATCCATGTATAGAAATCTCCAACTCTATCCGCAAATGTTTCCCTGGCTTTTTCCGTACGGAAAGGGTGGGATAGGTCACCCGCATCATAAATACAAGCTTTCTGAGACTGCTCACAAGAGATTCCTATTGATGTATCACGACAAACGTTTTCAGACAGACTTCTATTTCCCTATGGTAGCGTTTAACGAATCCCAGATCAAAAGTGCCAAGTCAGGTAGCCATCTCTTGGTTGACAGACGGAACGTCAACGACATACGACGAAGACTGCTAGCTTTAAACCCCGGGGTGTTGTCAGATGTAGCCCGGAGGTTAGAAGCCGGCGATAGGATACAACCTAGTAATAATGCTGAGAAGGCGTGTTATGACCTCCTTAACGATCTAGAAATTGCAGGTAGCCATGTGCAAGGGTCTTTGGCCGGTAAGAAATACATGAGAAATGAAGTGTGGTCTTTAATCGGCTTTAAAGGAGCTCCAACTTGGTTCATCACATTCTCGCCTGTGGATAGAAATCATCCACTTTGTCTATACTTTGCAGGCGAAAAATTGGATTTCTCACCTCAACTGCTCAAATCCGATGAAAGATTGCGTTTAATTGCTCAAAATCCGGTAGCGGCTGCACGGTTTTTCCATTTCGTAGTGGAGGCGTTCATTAAACATATTTTGGGTGTTGGATCGGATCATCCAGGATTGTATGGTGAAACCGATGCGTATTATGGCACAGTAGAACAGCAAGGCAGATTGACATTGCATATGCATATGTTGATATGGATCAAGTCTGCTCTCTCGCCGCAAGCCATCAGAGACAGAATGTTAGACGGAGATAGCGACTTTCAGCGCGCCATGATATCCTACTTAGAATCTTGCCATATTGGAGAGTTCATCACAGGCACAATTGATGATATTAAAACTAAAGTTCCTTATCGACCGGAGACACACAGGGATGTTCGCCCCAGTTCACCTTCAGAACGGGAAATACCTATTCCTAAAGACTACGCAGACCCCACTCAGACGCTCCCGGTTCCACCTCCGCCTATGTGTCCGACAGACTGCCATAATGATACGTGTACGCAGTGTTCCGACTTGGATGATTGGTGGACTGCTCATGATGAGACTGTCGACGACTTGATACTGCGATCTAATGTTCACAAATGTATCAGGCCTGTGAAGGGTACCGACTTATCGAAGCCTCTACAGTCCGGCAAAGCATTCCGTCCAGAAATCCGAGGATGCATGAGAAAAGACGGTACATGTTCGGCGCGTTTCCCTAGGGAGGTATATCCCAGCACAGTGGTAGACGTCGAGGACGGATCTATAGCAGTGAAAAAACTAGAGCCTATGATCAACACTGTTACGCCCGATCTCACTTACTTGTTGAGATGCAACACCGATGTCACGAGCTTGTTATCTGGGACTGCTATCAAGGCGGTCGTTGCTTACATATCTGACTACGTCACCAAACCTAGTCTTAAATTATATCATGTGTTCGATTCCATTCGGGCCGTCCTCGACCGGCAAACCGTCGTGTTAGAGTCTACGCTCCAAGACAAGAATAATAGCAGAGTTTTACTGATGCAAATGGTTAACGCGTTGACTTCTAAACTAGAGATAGGTAGTCCCATGGCGTCGTTGTACCTGTTAGGAAATCCAGATCATTACACGAACCTTCAGTTCAAAGTGTGTTGGTGGAAATCCTACGTCTCTGTTGTGAAAAAAGATTGGCCGGACGCCGTTAACGTAGTGCACGATGCAGACCTTGATACGAACGATGAAGTAGGAACTCCGCACGACGTTGAGCGCGCTTTACTGATGAGAACCAAAGACACTTTCGTCGGGGCTACTGTTGTAGACGACTACAGGCATAGGCCCAAAACATACGAACGTTGCTCTGTATACGATTTTGTTCAAGTAGGCACTAGATGTAAAAGGTCGGCAAACCAGATGTTGGACTTCAATGCAAGTTTGTTAGATGGTGAGTCCTCTGATATGGAGGCTGGCGACGACGACAATGATTGGATAGATCATGATATACCTCCGGATCTATATGAAGAGCTTCCGGACGACATAGGATCGTATCCGTTCGAAAAAGACCATCCTTTATGGCGTACACATTATTTGAAGTGCGATAGATCTAACTTGGAAAAAGTTGTACCGAACTTTATTGGCGGATCGCTCCCAAGAAAAGACCAAGGCGACAGAGAGACTTATTGTTGTACAATGCTGACACTATTCAAACCTTGGCGCAGAGGTTCCGATTTGAAATCATCGTCACAGACATGGCACGAAGCCTTCACTGAATTCTCGTTTACACAAAAAGCCGAGCGTCTGATGGAAAACTTCAATGTCCGGTATGAATGTAATGATGCCCGCGATGATTTCTCGTCTCAAGACAAGCGTCACAATAACGCGTTGCCCTTATTTAACGGTTCTTTTCCGGGCGTAGATGGAGATGGCGAAGACCAAGGCGAAGGTGGCGAAACCGAATTTGCTCGGCACCTTAGAAACGAGGAGCAGATCCATGGACCGAAACACGTCGCAAAGGAAAAGCAGATGCAAGACGCTGAGAATGTACTGCACAGCAGTGGATGGACTGTAGAGATGCCTACAGCCTTGAATGCAAGTAGGTTTGTCCCGACCACTAGGATTCCAGGCAGTCAGTGGAAAGCTAGACAACTGAAACTGAAAGAAGAGCTACTGTTAGCAAAGTTTAAAGACGGAACCACGACTTTGAAAACAGTGGCTCAGACTTTTAGAGATTACGTGGCTAACAAAGTGACAGTACTTCATTCTTTGTATTTCACGAGAGCGTTCAGGGCTTCTAACAGACAAGCACAGAAAATTGTGGGAGAAATCACTACCACCTTCGGATTGAACACAGAACAAGAACGCGCTTTCCGTTTGGTTGCCAACCACTCGCTAGACCCTGATGCTCCTCCTTTACGAATGTATCTGGGAGGCGTGGGTGGTACAGGCAAGAGCCAAGTCATTAAAGCTCTGATCAAATTCTTTGAAGACCGAGGGGAATCCCACAGATTTCTGGTTCTTGCACCCACCGGGACTGCCGCTGCGTTGCTGAATGGATCGACTTATCATTCAGTGCTAGGCATAAACGACCGTACAGATAAAGATGAGTTGTCAGGAGCGCCAATCAAAAATGTACAGGAACGTTTGCATGGTGTGGATTACATTTTTCTCGATGAAGTTTCAATGGTGTCTTGCCAATCGTTGTACACGATCAGTGCGCGTCTAGCTTACGCGCTCAACCATGCAGACGAGCCTTTCGGGGGAATGAACATGATATTCGCTGGCGATTTTGGACAACTACCTCCTGTAGGGGGGGGAGCTTTGTATAGCCCGGACCAATACGCCTCTCCGACCAAGTACTCGAAAGGCGATCCCGCTCAGAAGCAATCGATAGGCAAATATCTGTGGCAGCAGATTACAACCGTGGTTATTTTGAAGAAGAACATGCGCCAGACGTCAGAATCTGTCGATGACTCACGTCTACGCACTGCGTTGGCAAACATGCGATTCGCTGCCTGCACCAAGGAAGACCTGGCTTACTTAGAAAGTAGGACGATAAGCAGCAGGCCCGGGCGTCCGACATTCAAGGACAGCGCTCTGCGCAACGTGTCATTGATAACAGCCTTGAATGCGCACAAGGATAGAATAAACGATATTGGTTGTGTTCGTTTCGCCTCAGAGACGTCTCAAGTTCTCGAAGATTTCTATTCTAACGATAGGTTGGAAGATAACGACGATGGCTCAGGTAGAAGGCCTAAGTCCGCCAAGAATAAAACTGCAGCCCAATACCGTACGCAGATTCCGGTGCATAGGCAGGAACAACTATGGAACGCCTCTCCAAGCTCAACCTCTCTTCATATGCCAGGTAGACTTCGGATATGCATCGGAATGCCTGTTATGATTCGCAACAATGACGCGACCGAATTGTGCATTACAAAAGGCCAAGAAGCTAAAGTAGTGGGTTGGGAAGAGAGTGTCGGAGACTTAAATCAAAGAGTGTTGGATTGTATGTTCGTTGAATTAATCAATCCACCCAAAACAGTCGAGGTTCCCGGTCTTCCCGTCAATGTCGTGGCGTTGACTGCTACGAAAAAAGCGGTCTGGTGTGACTTACCAGACGACACAACTATCAAAATAATGCGTGAACAAATTCTCGTGCTTCCAAATTTCGCTATGACCGATTACTCCTCTCAAGGCAAGACAAGAGAAGTCAACGTTGTCGACTTGAACAATTGCAGAACCCATTTCTCTTATTACACAGCACTGTCCAGAGGAACATGTTCTGCGGGTACCGTAATTTTGCAAGGCTTGGACTACAGGAAGATTACTAAAGGGATAAGCGGTTATTTGCGACAAGAAATGCGAGAGTTGGAGACACTTAATGAAATTACCCGGCTTCAGTATGAAGGACTATTAAGAGCTGACATCACATCCGTTAATAGGCGCGAGACTATAAACGCTTTTATCGCTCATAGGAAGGGATCGTTCGAACCCTCCGACATCCACCCAGCTCTGAGATATAGAGCGGGTGACCCCGATCATTTAACCGCTGTTTCAAACAACGTCACATGGCAACTGGTAGGCGCTGACAGAAAAAAAGCTCTGGCAACCTCACTTAAACAAGGAGTCGCAGACAAACCAGATCGAAAGAGGATCGCAGCGGAAGAAGATTTGAAGACAACTGGGGCTAAGCGTCGAAGGACAGATACTCCTGCAATACGCCGAGGTTTGATATGGGACCCTGTTGATTTTAGTTGTGCGTACGATGCTTTGTTCACTTGTATGTATCACATATGGGACGATTCGAATTCTATATGGTCTGACAGGTTCGCCACAGTCAGCGATAATTGTAACATATTGGCGAGAGGGTTCGAAGTAACAAAGACCGGGTTCTACGGTTTGGAGACAGCGCGAGACAACGTGAGAACCCGACTTGCTCACCAAAACCCTCTGCACTTTCCATATGGCTCCACGTTCACTGCTATCCAATACCTTGCTAGTGGGATGTTCGATGGTGTTGCGTGGGGCGAAATAACTACAAAGTGTACTGCATGCGATGTTGAAGTCGCTCGTGAACCAGGATTTCAATGCGCTATGGACGTCACAGTGCGCCACTCCTTGCGAGAACGCTATAAAACTAGATACTCTGTATCTCATTGGGTGCACGCAAGCTTGGCGAGACGAGCTAGGCCATGCGTTACTTGTGGGAACCCGATGTTGATGTTAACTTCCGTTGGTGTCGCCCCTCCCTTGATATACCTCGGCTTGTCTGAAACTCAAGCGATGTTGGACAATAATATTGTAATTCACGCCAGTGGACGTAACGTAGGTACGCGTTACGAGGTGTCATATACTACAGAGATCGTCACTTTACATGCAGGGTTCTGAAAGAAACCGGCCATTGTTGGTACCACGACAGCATAGAAACCGGTGCGAACTCTGTATACGAAGGGTGCGTTCATGACAAACCTGCTCGTTACCTATTGTCGTGTGTACGCGCTGGGAAAACGCAAGTCGCCGCAGGCGCCCTGTACGCTCTCATGGATTCCGGACCTGCTACTATGACATAACCCTCACAGCAATATGGTGGGCCGCATTGCGGCCCATCGCTTCGGCTGGCGCATGTTCTGGCGCTGACCGAATTCACAGTGGTGCCTGAAAGTCGACTTTGGATTTTGAACAGGCACGGCAGACAAGGCGTAAGTTTATAAAACGGGTGGTTGTACACAGTATGTAGTTCTGGAATACTACTGGGGGATAGTTGGCGATCCGAACGCTTCTTCCAGGATGGTCGCCAGATTTCCTGTAAAATGTTCATCTAATTGAGTAACAGACGGTCTGAGATGAAACAAACTCACTGTCCGCACGCTCCTCGGAGGATGGCTCGAACGCAGACACGAATTGAGGTACGGCCTGTCGGCCTTCAACACAATCCATTGACCCTAAACACCACGAAACGCCTCTAGCCACGGGATAATTCCGCGCTACGCCCAGCCTCAGATGCAAATCGTAATCCATAGAGAATGTGCGCGCGTCGCTGGTTGACCGAATGACGGATGGACATGTCTCTGAAATGCCGCAAACCTCGCGTCCACCTCGATGGTAAGGCGTCACAGCGATTCCGTGCCTACGAACGAGAGCAGCGCGTTGCTGCCAAACATCTGCGTGCGCCGTGTCGGTTTGGGAAAATCGCGTGTGAGAAATAATGGCTCTGGATTCAAACGTTAGGTTAGGATACCCCACGACGATCCCGGTCGCGCTCATCCAGATAAACGAGGACGAAAATTTGGAGTTCATAACCACCGCCTCTGGAGCTGCTTTGCATCGGTGGACAGCGACTTCAGGACCCTCTGTATCTTTCCCGATACGCATCCGTACCTTCCTGATGGTCGGTGGGTTGCCGGCGACAGATTCGTCGACCTGTAGTAGGTAGATCAGCGCTGCATGGCAGTAAAAAAGCGGCAGGATGATGGCGAAGTAAAACATAAGAGGTAGAAAGTGAAGCTCCAAACTAAGACCCACCTTGCGATACCCCGTAGTCGCAAAAAACGCGACAACGCCGTCGAAGTGTTTCCGGCCTTTGACATATATGTCGATAAAGCGACATTTGTCGACAATGTCATCGGGATAGTCCATAAAAAGCATGTGGTACACGAAGAAACCTGATATGACGGACTGCGTGTGAACTAGCATCGAACGGATGTCAAGCCAACCGAGCCCGAATGTCGCGAACAACCCGTTCAAATAATTATCGAAATAGGCTTGGCAACTGTGCCGGAAGTAGCGACAGGTCGCAGCGAAATTGCACAAGTCTCTCAAGTTGAAATTGCTGATGATGACGTTGAGCGTTTCCACCCCAACGTTGCCGAGCCGATGACCTGCACCGACTACCAAAGCTCGTTAGTGGTCCATCTCGGCGTGCAATCTAAAAAATCTCACACTGATTGTTGTTCGCAACGCGATTGACGTTGCCCAAGGACGCGTGCAAGCTGTCCGCCGCTGCGATCCAGATAGCGTGATGTTCTATACCCAGCCAGAATAGATCCTGCAATGCGCAACGCCTGACAAGAGTCTTCATGCGAGATTGGTTATGAGTCAAAGGGAGAAGCAGTTGCAACAACGACGCTCTTCGTTCCTCAGTATCTGCGGACAAAAACAGTCAGAATTGATATTAATATGAAAGCAGACCTACCGGGGATCACCAGTGCTTCAGTAAAGAGGGAGGTCATTGTTCTTTGGCTCGGAACGGCGGACGAAGTGAGATGAGGAGATGGGACACACGTTGGTGTAGCCCCACTGCACTTTCGATAATTATATTGATCGGGTGGTACCTGTTGCCTGACGGACAGGAGTTGATTGTCGTGCATTCAGACTACGATCAGACGGTCACTTTGAATTAGAATGGCGCCCTTTATTCATGGACGATTAGATGGGCGGTCAAAATATCGGAAGTGATACGGTATGGCTCGGCTCGAATATTATTCCACTAAGTCTCTTCGGCATCTACCTTTTCAAAGACTTCAAGTATGTGTCTAATTCATATCTCAACCCATACGCAGTTTCTCCAAAAGCACAGCCTCTCCATAATACCACAAGATTGTTCGTACAGCAACATATTACGACGAAGCATTGAACGCCTCCGCCATACGTGCTTTGACCGTTTCTGGGATGTCACGGTCAGTACACGTGGATAAAAAAAGAGCGGCACACGCTTACTCCCAACCCTGTTGGCCAACGCCGGCTCGAACGGTGATACAAAGAACGGGATGCCTTGTCGCACTGCTACGCAATCCATCGAACCCAAACACCAAGTTACTGCTTTGCCTGGCCGGTTAGCAGAGCACCCTTCCGGCCAACGTCGCAGCGCGTAATCTATTGCAAACGTCCGGCCGTCGACGGTGGACCTAACCACCGATGGGCAAGAGTCCATAGATCCGCATAAGGCCTTTCCTCCCAAATGGTAGCCTGTCAAGGATATGCCGTGCTCGAGAGGAGGAATCGTAAAGCGCTCGAGGTGGTAGGTAGAGGTGAGCGCGAATTTGTCGTAACGACAGTGAGATAACATGGCGGTTGAAGAGAAAGTCATGTCTGGGTAAGCGACCGTAATACCGCCTTCGTCCATCCAAACAAACGAGGTAGTCAGTCTAGATTTCATCACTGATACTTCTGGAACGTCTGCAGTTAGGTGAATTGCAACTTCGACTCCCCGACTTAAGTCGGGTCCGATGCGCAGGCGGACTGATTCTTTATGGTATTTGCCTTCTGCAACGTATGTAGACACCTTGACAGACGGTATGCTCAGTGACGCGTGGATCATATAGACAATCGACGTACTTGGCGATACGGCGTGGCAACCGTAAAAAAATCCAGGATTGTCTCGAAATTCGACCGGCCTTTTACGACGATGTCTATGGTGCGGAGGTCGAATCCGTATTTCTCATAGTCTCTGAAAAACAGTAGATGGTACACGAAGAATCCAGTGACCACTGCTCGAGTGTGGATAAGCATACAGCGAAAGCTCGGCCAGTTGAGCGCGGTGATCGAGAACATCTTCGCAAGGTAGCTGGAGAACTGGTCTGTCCACATTTTACGGGACTTGCGACAGGTGAATGCAAGAGCGCACAAATCGCGTACGTCGAGATAGCGCATAATCTCGGATGCGATTTCAGGAGGGGTTCTTAGAATTGGGCACCCTTTGTTGACGTCCGTGGTTTCTGTGATACCCGCTCAGTATGGAAGCTCAGTATGCTACGAACTCACCTGTAATCCCGACGGGCTTCTCCATTTCATCCAATGACGAGTGTAATTTGTCGACAACAGCCATCCATATCGTCTCGTCTCTAACTCCTACCCAAAACAAATCCTCCACCGAACAAGACGCGAGATACACCTCCATGTCATCTCGGCCATCGCAGCCGTACAGTTCCTCCAAAAGGTCCTGCCTTCGATTGTAAACCTCTTTAAAGTCCGGTTAGTCTCAAATATAAACACGTATTTAGGCGCTACACACCTATATCAGCGATCAAGCGAACGGTAGACGCTGACATGTTGGACGCTCGAGCACAACGAGGATGCTTTGTTTATGAATGGCGTGTAGTTGGTGATAATTGACAACGTAGAGTAAGGATCGATTGCTGCTTCGACGAGAATTTCGGTACCACCCAAATACTTGGTACGTTCCTGTAGTTCCTGGTTGCACAACGTACAGGGGCCGGTCTTTCATACTGCTCAGGATAGGAGTTCGTCTACACTTGTGAACGCTTCAGCGCTATTCACCGCCTTGTGTTCAAAGGACTCTACATGGTGTTCACTTAGTCTAACTCAATTTTCCTGTCCACTATTGGCGTCGTAAGTCGCTAACATGTCTTGAATACGGAACGCCGTTTAGATGCCAAGACAATACATTGCGTCCTGATCGAATTTACCGTAGTCGGCGCCGTCGACGGGTTGCCGTGGGGTTGCTACAGCCTATTTGAAAGAAATGTCTTTCCTCGATCTCTTGACACACGTTTAGCGAGACATGGTATGTATAGTCCTACCATTGGTCGTGGTTTGTCGCAATGCTGAACGGGAAATTCGTTAGAATAAAGACAAGTGATTTGATGCTTGGATACGACGACAGAGGGTACAAGGCCTCGACGGATTCGGTCTTCATCTGTTCACGAGTAATGGCCGCTTGCTTCGACCTAGGTCCCTGCTTCATCATAGCCGTCTTGAGTACCCTAGTTCCCAAGGCTGTTATATCTTTACGTTCTGCTCATGCCCAATGCAACGGCGTCGTCTCTTACATTTACATTCAATCGCTATATTTCGTATTTCGTATGCATACGTGGACGCTCTGGCGAAAGGCGTAAAAGCACGTGACATGTCAAGTCCCGAGTCATAACGAGAAAAACGGCAACTTCGGCAAAAAATTTCTCGTCATGATTGACATCACTTTGTCATGTGACTTTTTCTCTCTCTTCCCCAACGCTCACCTGCTTGACCTCAAGGTAAGCTTTGTCTGTCAATTCCGTACACCATATATTGTATCCGTAAGTAAATGTCTTAACGATGCATCCGCGATATTGTATGGTCTTGCGTGGCGTATATATAGCACCTCCGCACGGTGATGTACTTAGATCGAAAGTTGACTATAATCCAGGTTTTTTCGTACCAGGCTGAAGATAGCCATGGATTCCGAAATCGGAGAAGGGGCTATATCTTCGAACGCTCAAGTCGATGAAGTCGACGTTCATATTTACTCGAGATACAATTTTTTGTACACGGCACTGTCCGTTCCTTATGCCCTGTTCAATGAACACGGGTTCTGGGACGCGTTATGTGGTTCTGACGGCACCCATTTCGCCAGAACGGCAATTGCCTGTACCAGCGCGGGAAATTGTGTCGATGCGGACCAAGCGTGCGTGGCGCTTTCCGCAGGATTGCCCGCATTTGTAGGTTGCTAATTATTTTCCGTATGAGCACGCTGTTTAACATAATAAATTTGGCTTAGAGACTTGCAGTTTCGCGGTTGGATGAAGCTTCTGAAGTCCCCGAAGATATCATCAGGTTTTTGATCTGCGTCCAATGCCTGGTGTTTTCGACGACATACTGCGATGAAGAATGGAAGGCATTCAAGTGGCCTCCTACAAACGCATGGCCGCTGAATATTGTTACCGAGCTTTGCATCTCACGTCTTACATTGACCTTAGACTTATTACCCACCTCCGATTCAAAGCTGGCAAAGGCCTCGAAGGCGCCCAAAAAGAGAAGAACTGGCCAACGCTAAACCGCTGGTCCTAAAGAGAGTTACTCTGAAACCTCTCCGGATGCTATGCAACCTCGAGTCGGTCCTCACTGGCACGGTGTCTCATACGGCACCAAATGCATCCGAAGAACTTCACATCGACCAACCTCGCCGTCCGCATGTGACGATTTTTGGCCACGACATTTACACCTTCAAGTCGTCACGCTATAGTTTCTTCTACCAGACGTTGGTGCCTCCCGCCGAGCACAGTTTCTGGGATGCTCTGTGCGGACCCGACGGAATGTGGTTTGCTGAGACGGCTCTAATTTGTTCCAACCCAGCGTACGGCATTGACAAAGACACCGCGTCCGTCGCGCTCTCCGTCGGTCTGCGCCCTCTTGTACGTGTCGTACCAATATGAATTAAACATACAATTGATCGCGTCTGTTCAGCGACTAGCAGTCTCCAGGTTGAATGTCTTGTCCGTCGTTCCCGCTGATATTGTCGAATTCTTGATTCGAGTTCGATGGCTCGTGTCTATAGCCGACTATTACGATGCGGAGTGGACGCTGTTTAAGTGGCCGCCCTCTGAAGTTCGAGTACGTAGTCCCACTCTAGCACCTACGTGTGTTGTAACATTATCTAGCTTTCTTACCCTTCGCCTAATCAACCTTGGCAAAATCCGGGCAAAATGCCTGATAGGAGTGAACTCGAAGATGCTCCTCCCCTTTCCATCGCAATTGACGCTTACTCTTACACCGTGATTGCCCTAAACCTCTGGTTGTTTGTTATCGCTCATCCCGTGTTCAGATCGACAATAAACGCGAGCCCACCACATAGAGCGAGAAACACATACATGGCCCAAACCAGTGCAAACCTATTATCCGGCCCGTGTCGTCTTGGAGAAAAATAGTGTAGCCTTGTGTATATACAATTGGTTGAGTTCTAAGTCCTCGTTCTGCCTGTACAACATTCTTGCTTATGAAATTTTACCCCACACTATGCATCGTTGCCCTTGAATACATTTGTGAAGATATGGGATTGTTCGGATGTGCCATTTCGGTGCACACTTTCGACAGATGCACGTGTCGACGGCATCTCGGCACGGAATTTCTCGTCACACGTGCCGTTATCTGATCTGGATCATTTTTTTTTCTTGTCCTGTACATCCATCTGCCACTAAAGAAAAGTGAGTATAGTGGAGACGGTGGAACGTGCATCCGCTGTGAATAAAAGATGGCGTCTCCTCACATAATTACCAACCGTTCGACTAATAACGCTGTAGAGCGCCCTCTTTACATATACGTCAGAAATATCAAAGTATGACCAGTTCTCATAAAGACAATACTGTGCGTTATATGATCTCTGACATATGCATACGCTAATGGCTTCCGGATCGACGTATAAAGCCCAAACCGGCGCCCCTTCTTAAACGGAAACGCGTAGATATTTTCAATCGGGGTCTAGCGAGATCATTCACTTGTTTTCATTAGGGTCCGTCACGTCCAGCTCGTAAACGCCCGGTCCACCCGTTCTTAGATTTGGAGGCCGAGGGCAGCGAAGACGACTTCGGAAGTGACGCCGGCGAGGACGACTATGAAAGCGACGCTAGCTTCTCCGATGTCTCCGATAAACCAGAAGAAGTCTTCCACCACGCCAGTCTTCGGGTAGCCGGCGACAACCTGCCAGAATCTGATGAAGAGCTTCGTGCGATTGCGTCCAGATTCGAAGAGCGAGCGCTCAAAGATCGCGCTAGAACGACTGAAGAATCCAGCCCCGCTGTCAGCGAACTGACTTTGGCGCGCGCCGTAGACGTCAGCGCAGCGCCTTTATACGTGTTCTCTGTTCCACCGTCTACTGAAATCGACTTCATGATGTTCTTGGACAAATCGCTTACCGCCACTTCGGCGTTCACTCGAAAGCTAGGATCTGGCTTCGTATACGTCGAGACGTCGGCAATCAACGCGGTACAGAAAGCGTTGAATTCGTATGCGGGAGCTTGGCGTATAGGACGAAGGCCTAACGTTCTCGAAGTTCTCGACAGCATGGACACACTCGCTCTAACGCCAGCTATAGAGCATATCGGCAGATTCAGGAGGCTAAAACACAGACGCAAAGGCCTCAAGAGCGGCGACCTCATGTTTGCGACCGCGCCGCAAACATTTTTGGCAATTCCCCGAATCATGTACGAACCTATGCAGGGCGTCCTTCCACAGGCGCTTTTCGATGAAGAGAGGTTTGAGCGGGTGTGTGGGATGCGAGTGGACGAACGACGAAACGAGCTCGTGATCGTCGACGACGGTCGGTTTGTCTACCAACGCAACGGGTTACAACGTGTAGAATGGGATGAACACCGCTGGCGCAGCGTGTACAAAAACGACGTAGCCATTCCTAGCGACTGGGAGCTTGAGCTCTTCGCCCACGCCAACGACAAGAGCATGCAGCTGGCTCCTAATTTGGAAGCCCACACCGCGTTGTCGACTGGGGACCGCGTGGTCGCGGTCGCAGGACCGTACGAAGGACGCACAGGCAGAATCGATGTCGCGTGGACGGAGGACGGCACGTCGTCTAAGCAAAAAGGGCGTTGGGCAGTCGTGCAGGACGAGAAATCGTATCAGACGCAGTTCTCAGTTTCTACTCAGTCGAAAGAGGAGTCTGATTACTTTTGCACTAAAGTTTTGGATCTGCGTCCGCACATATTCTGTGCCACTGGCTTGGTGGAGATAGGTGATCAAGTTAGGGTGGTGGATGGGGACCACCTATTGGGCAAGTCCGCTATCGTCGTCGATCGATTCGAAACTGGTCTGCTCGAAATACGGGAAATCAACGTCGTTGCTGAGGAGGACGTGGTGGTCAACATGAGCGACGTTATGCTTGATATAGACGTAGGCGACGTGGTTATTTTGATTCGCGGGAAAATGGTGGGTTCGGTGGGAATGATTGTTGCGTTCCTCAAAGACGGGTCTGTATCGTTCTTCCCAGTGCGTACTATGTATTTGCCGGTTTTCATACCTCACCTTTCGACAGTGTGACCATGGCCGCATTCGCGACATTGTATCTTCGGGTTCGAAACTGTCAGCTGTACGTGTTGCGTGGTTTATTTAACTACTTGCTTATCGTCATAGGCCTTGGACGGGAAAGACCTGACAGTATGTGACTACTGTTAAATCGCTGTACAGCTAACAAGCCGTCAGTTCCCCGTGTCTATTCGAGACATGAAACCTTTTCGAGATGACTGGTACGCGTTCTTGCCAGAGGCCGAACGAAATGTGACCCAACAACTGCACACCGATTGGGTCGAGGAGATGTACACTGGAAAAGGCTACCAGGACATTCCCGTCATGATTTCGGGTCAGCACCAACTGAAAGGATATTTCGGTACCATCGTGGGGTACCACTATCTGCGCAACGACCTCGGTCCAACTGCCTATGTTGAATTTCGACAAAACGAGAAGGCAAAGTTGACTAGCTTTCTGCGGCCCAACGACGATTTGGTTTCACTAACAGTCCAGTTTGAGGGAAAGCTCGAAAAGATAGTGTTGCCGATCACGCATGTGGTAGAGCGGTAGTAAGCGAAACAGTCACTTTCGCACGCGGTACACGTTCAACCTCCTACTAGCTCGCGGAGACCTTTATGGGAATTCAAATTGATGCGAAGTTTTTTGGAGCTCGTCGAACCCGAGCGAGAGCACGAACTGCGTGTTCAGCTTCCATATTCTCTTCCCGCAGTCGAGGCGCCGTCTGTTAGTGCAGGTGACAGTGCACACGCGCAATGCGTAGATTTGCCCGGTACCTCTTACTGTTGATCAAATCTATTTGCCGTTGATCTATCTACAGGAGAGACTACAGGAGCCTGGTTCACCCATCCTGAATTCGTCAATAGGCGTATCGACGTGAAGATACTTGGCCTAGGCACAACAAGATTTCCTAAACACTCGCCTCGCCGAACGAGTCTTTACGAGGGGGAGACCGGATACCTGGTTCCATTCAAATATCCGGTGCTGTCCGGATCTTTCACGAAACGGAATTTCAAGGTGCAACTCGATCGTAGCACGAAAACGGTTGGTGTTCCTGCAGACGCTGTACGGCCGTGTCGCGAGAACCTCGACGGGACGAGCATAGCCAAGACCAAAGGCAGGGTGATTGTAATTGGTCCCGACATCGCCGGAAGGGACATACATATAGGACAGTACGCGGAGACCATGCCCGGGTCGGCTCCTGATCCACAGGTGCTCGTTAGATTCCAGAAGAATTTCGCTCCCGAGTACGGCACTTTCGCCTTATCGTCTTTGTGCAGAGCTCGCAACATACGCGTTATGAGTTCGGACGGTGTCGTTGCCGATGCCTCAGAGTTCCACTAGTCCTCAACAGTTCTTATTTTTTTGGGGGGGGGGACCGGCCGTCGAGACTGCATCCAGGCCAACCGTCTAGCCCCGCTCGATGCACACTGCCCGTATGCCAGGCGCAATGGAAGACGGACTTCAGACGATATATAAAAGTAACCATACATGTTGTTGTGTACGAACTGGCTGTATACACTCACGTGCTGAACGATCCTCCCTCGGCATCGTAAAGAGGCAAACTGGAATCTACCTCTCCCACCATCATGGTTCGTGCTTTCGTCTCAGGCCGTGCTTCGTCCCCTTTAACAGAATCTGAACTTTCCGCCTTGCGTTTCGCGACCTCAACTGCCAATTGGTTGTATACGACTGTGCCGGGCCTATTGCGCCCGTACATCTCCTGTTCCGCCTTCAACTTGTTAATGTGGGATTCCTGAAAGGCGGTTAATACGTAGGCTAACGATCGTACAGCCATTGAGCAGCTTACTTTGGTGTAAGTTCCGTCCAGAAAAGTCAGAGAACGCAACACGAGGTTGGAGACATAAGTCGGTCCCTGAGGACCCTGAGCTAGCTTCCAAGCGACGAGCGCGAACCCTATCTCAACGATGTCGCCTATCTTGAAAGACGCGGGGTCGTGTGCCTGATAACTGAGAAACAATAATCAGACACAGCAGCGTTGGGAACAATAATAAAATAGAAAAAACACCTATCACCGACCAAAGCGAGATAAGTCACGTTGTTGTCGAAACAGTGAGAGACGGTATCGCTGAGCACGTTGCTAAGGACGCCGTGCGGGTCAGTTTTCTCGTCGAACTTGGTTTTGAGCTCCTCGGACACTCCGTAGCCTAGAGTGAAATACCGACAGTTCGCGCTCATACTCGGGCCGTTGCGAGGCGACGTGTCTGTCGGCTGCCAAGAACGGATATCGTCTTCTCCGAACAACCGACTCATGTTGAACGATAGCTCCTGAATGTTCTCCACTGCGCGCTCGAAGTGGGCGGTATTGTATCCTATCACAGACGCGTGCTGCCGCAAATTTTTCGCATTACCCCCTTTAGCCCTGTACATAGACAGAGTCAGCGTCATCATGTCACGGAGCTTGTGCAACTCACTTGTCCTTGTTAACCGGCGGGAGGTCCTTGGTGTGTAGAACACCTACGACCGTAAAAATGGCTTCTCTCGGGGGGACGTAGTCTCCTGGGAAAAACGCCCTCGCTCCTCGACCGCCATCTGTCATTTCCATGCGGATACGGGATGTCTGGGGATCCGTATGAGTAAGTGGTGGTTATACAACGGGCCTCACATCTAGAGGACTTGCTGGCATGGCCAACTCTATCTTGCTGAATGGCGCATCCGGCTGGCTGAGACGTTCGTTCCATTGCTGTACTGCGGTGGCTTCGGATGGGTTAGTGTACAGTAGTTGCGCATAACACATAAATGAAGCACCCGCCGCGGTGTGAGAGTAGAAGTTATTCATGGAGGTAATGTTGCAATTGATAGGAAAATGCGCTAGGTCTACGCCCGTACTTATGGTTCGATTTCGGTTACCGACCAAACTGTCACTTCTTCCAGGCTACCACTCTCTGATCTTTCAACGATCGTATCTCCCGGCGATCGTACTTGTTGATAGGCATATTTGAAATTCGCACTGGACAATAGTTTGTGTTACAGTCCTCGATTAGACTGTGTCTAGTTGGCGCGCGAGTCTGATCCAGACTCGCTCACCATACAATCCCCGCTAGACTACTGAGCGTTGAACCAGTAAACGTTATAATATATCGATCTTGGTCTCCTGTCTATGATAGCGTTCTATTCATATGTCTTGTCCTAGCCCCGATCTGATATCCATTGCTATTTCAACCTTTCCGATCACTTCTGCTTCAGCCCCCAGCCGTCCACTGCCATTTTGTCGGTGTCGTTCGCTGTTATGCTGCCGTTTCATCAGTTGCTGGCTCATTCTGCATACCGTTCATAATCCGGTTGAGTATGCACTTCTTGGCAGCGAGCGGCCTCTTGGGATACAGATGCCATGCCGACGTCGACAGTGACAGTATACGAAAACCAAGATAAAAACAGGCGACGTACGTTTAGGAGCGTTGCTACGATCTGCTACACGAATTACATATTGTGGGCGATGTTATGTATAAGAGGGTTCGAATGCCTCGTTGTAGAATATCGTGCACTCATGAGCAGAAGACGCGAACGCAACCCATCCGTGTCCACTCCGGTCAAGAAGGACGCCCCCTACGTGGCGAAAAGCCGATATGTCACCAAGTAATTCTTACTTCGACTTCGCCCTTGCTTTTTCTAACCTTTGGATAGGACAATCGACCTGCTCGACCTTGAGGCTGAGGAGGTGAACGGCACGGCTGACAGCGACGAGGAAGAAGACGACGACGATCCGGGGTTTATAGACGACAGCGGCGTCGCTCCCGGGTAAGCTTGTGAGAATTGCACGGCGTTTAACCTCTAACTTATTGCCTCGCCATACTGTAGCACACCCATAGAGTGGTCGAGATCTCCGTCGCCTTCTGCGGAGGTCGACGGATCTCTTAATGTGGACGAGGGTCGCGGCGATGAGCGTTCTTCCAGGTCAGACCATATCTATATTTCCTGGATTGTATTCTGACACAGTTGGACAGCCCCCAGAGAGCGAGTCGCGGCAAAGGGAAGGCGAAAGAGTCGGACTCGACGCTATCGTCCGAAGGCAAACGCTTGAATACCGCTGGGTATAGGAAGTCAGTCTCTCATTTATTCGAGAGTTTATCTGATTTATTACAGTTCGGCTTCCGATAAGCGGGCCGGGATCTCGTCTTCTTCGGTAACTCTTGGGACTGACTCTGCGGACACCCAGTCGCAGCTCGAAGTCGTCCGTTCCACTAAAGGTCCGTCAGGAGTCGTAACCATATCATCGGACGAATATAAGTGAGTGGTCTGTTCTCGAGTAGCACTGTAGCGCTCATAAGAGTTTGCAGGGAATGGATGAACTACAAGAAAGAGTCCGGAGGAAGGTACGGTGTTGCGTGTGGAACGTGATAAATGCTGACTTATAGTTTGCAAAGTGCTCCTATTCCTAAACAGGCGGTACCGTCTTTGGTGCACAAGCATAAACCGTAAGAACTGCTTCAACCGGCCGGGCTCCGAAGTGTTAATGGTTTTGCAGCAAAGCTTCCGGGGCCCAGCCGCCTAAAGGAGTTCCGTCGCCGGCCACCCCACCAAAGGCCGCCGCGACATCGTCCGCCGTTAAAAGTGGCCCTTCCACTCGGTATGTCGCACAGCTGCACCCGTTGCTTTCTGACGCTTATTTTGTTTTTTGAAATTTGTCTTTGGTTTCGTTTGGTAGCGGTCGAAATACGTGAGTTCTCTTGCGTAGTTGGGCAATAAGATGAATGTACGTTCGTTAGCTCGGTTGCCGACAAGGCAGCAAACAAAGACGCCAAAAGGAAACGGTTCGTGGCCTGTTAGGGGCGTCGTATGGGACTGACCTTGCTGTTAGCCCTAGCGCTGACGTCGACAACCGCCCTCAGTTTCCTGCACCGCCTATCGAGGCTTTTAATGCTAAAAAGGCGGAAGCTGCAAATTCCTCCCCGGTCAAGAAAATCAAGGCTAACGACGTTACTCTGGAAACAAAGGACATACGCAGGCCGAGGTATGTTTCGGAGACCAGGTACTTGTCTACCGCTGAAACACGAATTTGTTAACCGTTTAATAGGGAGAGTCCTGAGGTGTGCCAAGTGATGGACGTAGCTTTGCAAGACGACATGCTCAAGACAATCTACGCGACTGGGCTGCCCAAATTGGAGTTGAGTTTTTCCCGTTCGGTCTACTGCGCTAACTATCCGGCAGGAAAGCCACCCTGATTTCGTGGAGCGCGAAAAAAGGACCGGGTATGTTCAAGTTCGGCGAATTAGCTGCCGTGAATCCCAATATCAACGTTGAGTAAATTCGTTTTTCTTATTCACTACAGGCGTATACTGATCAGCGCAGGACCGTATGGTCGTTTCTTAATTTCGTGTCCAAAGGCCGGTTCGTCAACCTTGCACGCGTGGCTCCATCTAGCCTCGAAGCCGTCTGCCAAATCTACTCGAACCAAGACCATAGGTGCGATATTGATGAAGTCCGACATCCCAGTGGAACTAATTAATTCTCTTTCTTCTCAGATGGTCTCTCAGCATCGGCGAAATTCCTGCTATTTGCATCTCAGTTGTAAACACTACAAACTCTTCGCTTAAACAGATCAGTGCGGTTTCTGGCGGTAGCGCTAACCGCGCCAACCTGCCCTTGCTGAAGTTTATTACCGGGATCCATATGACTCAAGAGTTCGACCGGGTGGTAGGCGTGTGTGGCATGGTGTTCGACGTCGACGCCATGCACGCCCAAATCAGTGCGGACGCCATAACTTTCGGCACCAAAGCCATAACGGCCGAGCGTCTAGGTGGGTGGATCATCAAAGTGTAGCGTTCGGCGTCTGATGTGCTGTTCAGCCTCTCTCGCGAATACCAGCTCCCGACAAGGGGTTCAGACTTCATCCAGCAAATACAAACCATCTGCATATCCAACTGCGTCAGAGGCTCTGCCTCACGACGCTGAAGGTAAGATCTGCTGTGGACTATCGGTTTATGCTTTTCTTGCTCAAGTCGTTCAAAGTCCCTGTGTACGACGGAAGGGGTGACGCCGTGAATGCCTACGATGTTGTAGAAACTTTGGACACCAGTCTGCCGCGGTTTGAAGAAAACAACGGAGAGATACCATGCAACAGCTGCACCGTCGTCGCTTACACTGTGTCAAAATATTCAAAGAAGGGAAGAGCCGACCGCAGCGATGAAGAACATGTAAGTTTCAACTTGCAATGGGCAATAGTGTTGGGCGTACCAGAGTGAATTAGGGCGCTCGTTGACTAATATACCCGGGCTATACGTATCTATGTATTTCGCGCAAACAAATTGCGTTCCGCTGAATCATTTTCTTATTCATGTTCCTCTGTTTGAATAAGCTCGACGTACAGGAGTGCGTTCCACACCGCAGCGTTACGCGTCTTGTACACCAGACTCCGCATAGAACCGGCTCTAGATCTGAAGCGTGGTTAGCAACAGGTTGTTAAGCGGAAGGACAGGGCCTGTTTTCGCTAACACCCCTCCGTATCTATATATATAAACTTTGTGAGGCCGCTTCATGTCGGATCGTGATATCCGGATCGTGAGAAAATAACTGAATACGAGACAGGGGCGTGCCTGTTTGTTTAGAGTCGACCGTATAAAGACAAACGTCGAGACAGACAGTGGCCAGTTCTTCACAATGGACCCTCGATACGAACCTTTGGTTCGCGCCGCTCTGCGCAATACCGACTCTATTCCTCATTCGATCGCATTACAAGATGATACGGTTTTGTTCCGCGTCTGCGTGGAGTCGACGACCTTGTGGCAGGAGGCAACGCGTCTCATGGAAGACGCATGCCCTGAAACTTTCTTTGCTCCGCATCCAATCTGTTGTGAGTCGGTCTCCGTACGATACTGATAAAGTATTAAGGTTTCCCAGACAGACCTCAACCTAGGATACCTAACGAATTGCTTTTACGACTAGTGCACTTGGTCGACCTGTGCACACTGACGTCGTTGGGTCGCACTTGTAAAGGGCTTCACCGCGAGTGTTGTGTAGTCATGGAAGCCTCTTTTTCGGCCGCCTTTTCCGACCACGGACTATCTCTAGCGAGCTTCCGCTTCATGTTGACTCACACTCACTCGATTTTAAGCGGGTTTTTTTTGCTTGACCTCATCCGCATGGCGGACAGTGTTCCGTCTCCTATCGACTCCATGGATCTGTATGTGACAGGCGACAGTTCGGTGAGGCTGATCGGACTTTATTTGGAGATGGCCGACTACGAAAAGGTTTGTTCTCTCCTTGGGGACGAATGCGTTCTTGAATTGTTATAGATTCGATGGGAGCTGTCAGATATTCCACGCGTTAACTCAACCACAACACACTCTTACCGGCGCACTGGCTTCAGAATACATGTTCATTCTTGTGTCGGGGATCCCAGATCAGCCGTAATGCGAGGACCCTTGAGCTGCAACTTCGCGTGGATGTGCGGCAGAGGTGTCTTTATCGCGTACCCGGCTTTGGCCGCTGATGGGTTGTCGCTCCTCTCTCACGCGAACTTCGCTTTGCGGAACGACTTGGAGTCACAAAATTTAACTGCATTGGGTGACTACGCTAGGTCGCGTGGGATTTCCATCGTGCCATTTCACCACGACCGCAGGCCTCTTGCAAAACCTCCCTCCTTTGGAGACTGCGATAATTCGATTACTTGTCCATCTAGACGTCGAAACTCCTTTGACTCTCTGTCACTTCAAGTTGTTTTTCGTAACGCTGTCTGGCGCCGACGCTGGTCTCCTACACTCGTTCCGGAAAAAGACGTTTATTGGGTCCTAGGAGCGATGGGCTGCGCTTTGGAAAATTGGGGAGTGAAATTCGACGTCGAGCTTCGACCCTGCGGAGCACGAGACGAGGACGGTGAGAGGTCAGCGGTAACCGAGTTCGCCTTTCTTACTAAACCACAGGAACTGATTATATTGGTCGCATGGAAAACGCGTTGAACGTATTGTGAACCACAAATTTGGAGCGATACGTTATACGTCGGTGTTTTTTTTGGGTTAGAGGTTTATGTGTTCGGCTCTCGACACCATTGATACATACGGTCGTTGATGTAAAAATTATTCGCACTACCTGTTTCTCCTGATTGCTGGACGGACACCAGTAAGATCGACACAATGTGCAAATAACATCCTCTTCCTATTGATAAGGCACTGGGTGGTGGTTCAGACAATAGTGTTGACATAGCGTATAGATGGTGAACACCTGACCGACGGCGAAGTTACGCGACCACGTGCAACTCACGTGAGCCATAATGTTGTTTGTTTGTCGCGGCTTGTTTATCTCCCACCCTCCTCTTTCTCTGCGACCTCCTTGTCGACCGACACTGAATACCCTGAATTGCCTCTATGAATCTTTTGTCGTCTCTTGCCAATGTCGCTTGCTCTTCGTCTGAACACGCGCCTATGCCACCAGAGAATCACTTACCACAAGAGGCGCAGTCGCCGCCGCTCGACACTCCTCGTCTAAACGTCGCACATTCGCTTCCCTTATTTCCTCTATCCGTCTCTTTCGCTCCAGTGTCAGCTTTGCCCGAAAGGCGCTGCACGAAATCTCCTCCCCCATTCCCAGTGCGACGTTTGGACGATGAATGTCGTCAATGCGCGTCGAGCGACTGTCCTATCTGCGGCGAACTAGACTACGACCTTTTCATCGAGTCTGCTGTTTTCGATGTCACAGAAGAGGAGGCGCCAACTGCTGCTATCCTAGCATTGAGGGAGGATCCAAAAATCAGGGTGTGTGTCCCTGCTTTGTGCCTCTTTCTCGCTTCTCATAAAAGCACCAGGGGGACGTCTTGCGCTCCGACTGCCGTCTGAAGTCTCTCCTCGGCGGTTATATGGAGGGGCGTGACTCCCGCACGGGCGACCATCCAGAGCGGGATCTTGAAGCTCTGTCGTCCTCTCTCCGTCGTTCCGCCCGCCTTGCCGCTGCGAAGCTAACCAGGACTCCTAAACCCGATTCTCCCGACACGAATCCTAAACCAATTATGCCTGCACGCGGTGGCCAGAAACGAAAACGCGAGGCGGCGCAGCCACGCCCGTGGCTAGACTCCCGTGGTGATCTGGTCGCTCCGCACAACGCCTGGCAGTTCGTTCAAAAATCTCTCCTCTCCGACTTAAACCTCTGACATGCTTACCAGTTATGAATTGCCCCACTCTCTTCCTACACGTACCACCACTGCCTTGCCAACCATTCCGCACCCTGAATCGTACCAGTCGCACCCGACACTGTCGGCTCCGGCCCGCTCTCTCTCTCACCCCTCGCTTCCTGTACGCCCAGCCGCCTCGTCGCTGCGTCATCCTATTCTGCACCCTTCACTCCCGGCACGTCCTACCCCAGTAGCAGAGGATCGCACCGCCAAACGTTTCCGACCTCGCGGGTTCGTCACCTCGCAAATGAAGGTGGAACGCACACTATCTCGCGGGGAATACGTTGCTTCCAGCTCCTTCTCTTTGCTGCGTGATGCCTCTTTTAGCCTCACGGGATGGCAAGGCTTGTCTCCCTCGCTTGAGGCGCGCGAGGAGATTGACAAGCTTTACCCGAACGGCCTGAACCCGTATTTACAATATTTTTTCCCGTGTTACTACCTCTTGCGAGATAGGTGAGTGGCGGCGTACATGCTTGCTTGCTTCGAGTTGTAAACCTTGTCTTTAGCATCAAGGAGGAAAGGTCGACGTTCTTCGTTGACGCCGAAGGAATTATATTCATGTACCGCTCCTACCGGATCGCTGTCCTCATGGATGCTGCGGATGAGATCGAAGAAGCACATAACATCCTTGTGGGCACTGACCGCACCGATCCTGCTTGCATCGCGCACTACCGTGGCGGTCAGCGAGGTGATCACATTGCGATCATATTCGGGCATCACCGTCAGTCTACAAAGGTTTGTACCACCGGCCCCTGCTTCCGCTGTGTCTTGCTAACGTTACGTCTTAAGCAACCGCGCCTCACTAAGTGGCACCTGGACAACCTGGACCGCGTAGAAGAATTTATGAAGCTGCCGATTGTGGGTGCAATGATGTGAGTTTTGGTGGATACTCTAGAATGTCGCTGACGACACGAAGTGGACTTGTTACGGACATAGTGACGCTGGTTTTTCCTGGCGTCGCTGCTAGGTTCCTGTCCGACGCGGACTGGCACGAGAAGAGATATGGGATAAAGCCTATGTTCGGGTTATTCTGGAATCTGTGTCTCAACGCGTGGTTCCCAGGCCAAAGGCGCATTCATTGCAGGCCTCATGCCGATAAGAAAAACCAGATCGGGGTTTGTGTCCTTTTGATCTACGTTTTGAAAACTCATCGTATGTGGCCTCGATCTATTTCTCGCATGAATCCTTAACCTATTATAGGTGCATTCGACCACACCAAATATACCTGGCTTGTGATCTGGGAGGCCGGTGTCGCTGTAGAGCTCCCTCCCTGGACGATTTTGATTTATCCCTCCGCCCTTTTTTATCATTTCAACATAGATGTTCATGGTGCGTTCTTCATACCGTCTGTGTTTGATGTCCAGCTCACACGTATATCAGATCTCAAGTTTGTCACCACAGACGGCTTGGTTCGCCCCACACCCGCGAACTCGCGGCCCATTGTCGATGGAGATGATCAGGGGCGTGGTAGCTTTGTAATTTTTAACCAATCGACTATGCGCACAGGGCCTGCAACTGGGTTTGACACGCTCAAGGAGGCTAAAGAAGCTGGACACTCCGGGTATACGGATTTCGGGAAGTCGGCGCAGGAAGCTTTCTCACGACATGCGTATTTCCATAAAATCCCTGACCAAACTCCTGTATGACCTTTGGGGCGGTGTAAATACACGATGACCGTTTCTAAAAGCTCTTGCTCACTATGGTATCAATGTACCCGGCTGTTGCTCATAAGTCGTATTCATTTTTTTGGTTGGGTTGAATCTAGAAGGCGTTGAAGCCTACGCTTGAATCCTCTGCCTGAACGGATTTGCTTAATTTACCCCTGTCTCGTGAATGATAGACCGTTCAGGAGCATAAGACAAGCTCCTGTGTACCAACTGAATGTATATAACACCCAGTGGACGAGGTATATACCGATCCCCGCACTGCTTTGAAATTTCCCTATGAGCGCAGCCAACGAGGTTTTCGAAGAACTAGGTCTGTCGTTCACCTTCCCGTGTTGGCAATACCTGATACATATATGGCCTTCAGTTGTTACCGATTTCAGGTCTTCTTTATTGAACCAGATATTGCCGAACAAGCACGATTTGGGTCGAATGCGTAGCCTACTTCAGCGCTGTTGCGACTCTGACGTCTTCTGGTTGGGCATACAAGATCAGACCATTTGGCTGGGAGTGGTGGGCAGACTGAGAGGCTCCTTGCGCGATGGCGGCGTTATCTCTCCCAGTCCTAAGGGTGCGTGTCCGTTCATACAGTTACATCATGCTCATGGATTGTCGGCGTAGAGGATGTAACGTTGGCAGAGAGAGGCTCCTTGCGCGATGCCGGCGTTGTCTCACCTAGTGCCAAGGGTGTGTGTCCGTTCGTTCCGTAACATCATGCTGACGATTTGTGGGCATAGTCGATGTAACGTCGGCCGAGCGCCGGTGTTTGTTCAGCAATTTACCCGTTGAATTGAAGAACGAGACGCTGCAGCATTTCACGATACCCGAGCTTTGCACCTTGGCGTCTACTTCTGTTTCGATTGGCTCGGATTGTGCGGATTACTTGGACCGCTTCTTGACTCGCGTTTTCGCCACACGCGAGCTCGAATGGCAGGATTTTCGCTGCATGCTCCAATACACACATGCCCTGATCTCGGGGTACTTCGTGTACCACCTGCTCTTCCTGGACAGCCACAGTCACTACCTGTCCAAAACCCGCGCCATCGACATTTGGGTGGATTATTCCAGCTTCGGCGATGTCGTCGACTTTCTGCGCACCGTCACATGTTATTCTAAGGTGCGTCTTGTATCTGTGACATTTAGTCCTTCATGCCTAAAGGCCTCTGCATTAAAGATCGAGGGAACAACCGACAGTCGCTACCTCAACGGAATGACTGCGGTGTTCCGCCGCGGTGAAGATGCAGACACCTGTCTAGAAATTGTAGTACACAGGTGCGCCGAGCGTTCTCCGGAACTGGAAGTCTTGAAAGGCGAATTTTCTACCTCTTTCCTCTGGATGGACGCCACCGGTATTGTCGTGATGTACCCGAAAATGACCTTTTCTTCGACCGCTATCGTGTCGCACGACCATTTTTCGCGAATTCGTTGGGGTTACGGTGAAACGTTACGCCGCCAAACGACGGTTGCTCAACAACACGGAATCACCGTGGGTCCGTACCACGTCGGCGGTCGTGCTTTGTGTGGGAAGACGGAGAGCTGTCCTTCGATGGTACGGTCCACCACCGACGCTGGAACATTTTCGATGAACTATTCATTTCGACCGACGCCACTCCCAATCCACGCCAGTGGCGTATCTTGGTGCTTGGGTTCCATAGACTGTGTCAGGGGCCGTGAAGGTCTGCCTTTTTTTGTGCATTCCTTCGGCTTATATAGGGACGCAGTCACTGACCGTACGTATTCTCAGTAGGCGATAGATCTTCTCTAACACCACCCAGGTACGACAATGGCTACGATAGATAGGGCGTTGAACACAGTGTACGGATACGTGAATGGTACGTGTGTCCGGTCCTGATTCTAATCTGACTGACGACGACGACTCACACTTTTTACAGCGACTACAATAGAAGACGAGCCAGATGCCGTATCCGACGATGGTACGTGTCGGTTGTGCACTTTCTACTTTGACTGACTTATTGCTTGACGCCAGAAATCTGGTTGGGAATGGAACTAGTATACGAAGAAAGCGCTGAGTCTTGAATAGTGGCACTTGATATATGCATAGGTGGTTCAAACAAGTTGGGTTGAAAATATTTTAATATATGCTGCAAAATATTTTCTTCAAGAGTTTGTGACGTACTATTTCCGACGAAAAGGGGAGGTAATGCGGTGATGGAAAAATATTTTGAGACAACAAGGCTCCTCCCATACTTACTGGTTACAATCCATGCACTTGGACCTAGGTGTTTGACGCGGTTTCCGAGACTGCGGAACGCAAAAAACACATCCCCCTTTTCCCCCTTCTTACAAAGCCCTGCAAAGCACGTGTATATCATGTGCATGTCATGTGAGAACGGCGGCCTGATCTGAACCTAGCCAAAAAAATAAATAAATAAACACGTGATCATCGTTGCCGCACATGCCGATATTTCTCGTTATGACTCGAGACTTGACAGGCCACGTGCCTTTTCTCTCTTCGCCAGAGACTACGTAGATCACTTTGAGAACACTTTTGAGCGTGCAGGACGCATCCATCGTTAGACACTCATGGCCTACGAGCTGAGCCAACCACCCACTTCCGTCCTTGCCACCGCTGTCCGGTCTAGATACCGACTTGAATATGCGGTACTGGATGACGACGCGTCGCCTCTGTTCCACGACGCGCCATTCTGGGATGCTCTCTGCAGCGAAGAGGGTATTTACTTCGGAAACGCGGCGCTATTATGTTCAGCGTCTGCTGTTATCTTCAACTCTAGTCAGGCACTGGTGGCTCTGGCCGCTGGACTAAACGCGTTCGTAAGTTGGGAAACACCTATGCACACCGTTTTTACGTTTTGTTCGTTCTCTGTCTAGAGGTTGGCCGTTTCCCGATTGGATCCGACAGTAGAAGTGCCTCTCGATATCACAGCGTTCGTGATCGCTGTTCGCAACCTGGTGGCTATTGCGTGGACTGTTGACATTGAGTGGAGTAAATTTGAATGGCCCGTCGGCGACCTGCGAGTGAGTTTATCATCGTAGTAGTCGGTCCACAGTTACTCATGGTTCAGACCCCGTTCATTCCCGCAGACGAGGAATGGCCTAACACTGCCCGATCTCCTTCCCGACGGGAGATGGCAGAAGCCCTCCCTCTGATCGAATTTTACGAGGTAGGGACTATACATACAAACCTCTATGTTGACCCAATAAGCGGGTATAGATCATAACAGTCGTCCCGGGCTCCTACGCGGAACGCGTGGACAGTGATTACGACTCAGACGACCGCGACTCAGAGGATTATCACGACTATCGCTAGACGGCGCGCGGTCGAGGAGGTCTCCTACGCAAATTGAATGAGCGAATGATGGATTTAGTCGGAATAATAACATGGTCGTCGTTTAGCGTGCCTAGTACCAAACAAACAGAAAATATAATATCATATCTCCGACTTGACGTTGACGGTACACATACTGAAAGCGGTTAGGAAGCTTTATTTCAAACTGAACAAAACCATACAGCACTCTCGCACACCAATTATAGGTTTAATACATCCACATGTCGAAGCGCACCATATACATTGAGTCTACATTGAACATTTCAGTGCCAGTCTAGATAGAAAGACAGGCTAACCTTCTGACGCGTATGGTCGATCTTCACGCGGTTCACTACGAACATCGAATCTTATCCCAGTATTTGCGACGTCGCAATCCATTGACCCGAGCACCCAGAATACATCGACATCCACCTCCTGCCGACCGGCGTTCCTATGCCATCCCGTATGGTTGAAAATCATCTGAAACGACTGAGTGTCGAACGAGTTCCGGTGCGCAGAAGGACAGTCAAACGGAGGTGAACAAGGCGGCGAGGAATACAAATTATCCCCCGAGTGATACCGACGGATTGTCACGCGATGATCCTGGGCGCGATCCCTCAGTTCCAGAGCGGCGGCGATTTGGTAAGACGCTCCACGTAGAGGTAAGGCTTGATGAGAAACCAAAGCAGACTCGTCGAACGTCAAATCCGGGTACCCAACGAATATCCCTTTCCCGCACATCCAATTGAAAAGGCAAGTTAGAGGCGCCCGGATTACAGTCTCGCGGGGCTCTTCATTACACGTATGAACGGCAAGTTCTGTAGCCAGACCCGGAACTCTGAAATACTCAGAGCTCTCTATTCCTAGAGAAGGAGCGCAAATCTTACGGTCCTAAGACGCTCAGCATATTCCAATTAAATAGCAGCCTTGGCTTACCCGCGTATACCCTGTAGCTACGGACAGATACTTCACCAACAAAGACCGAGAGCTTCCTTCACGGACGTATAGGTCCATTGAGGTCACAGCTTTGTCGGTAGTATCGTCGAACTGGATGAGGTGATATAGGAAGAATCCAGACAAGACGGCGCCGGTTTGGGAGAGCATGAAGCGAAAACTGATCCAGGAAAGCCCGACGCGAATGAAGGCCGACTCCATGTGCTGATTAACGATAGAGGTGCATTCAATGTGGAAAAACCTGCAAGTCGACGCTAGCGAGCACAAGCCCCTCAAATCGAACAGCTTCATGATGCGCCTCAAGAGTTCGAGGGGCAACGCTGTAATGTTCGTGAATGGGCCAGTGGCTATCAGTCATGATTAGGTACGAACGAGGACACAGACAGCGGCAGCGTCTATTCACCTGGGAGCATGGCATATTCACGCCGGGGGGGCAGGCATTCCTCGGTGAGTCTGGAAACGGCCGCGTTCCAATGACGTTTACTAGTCAATGCCGCGTGAAAGAGGTAAGAGTCGTCTTTATACACTGGAGATTTAAAGAAGGTGGTCCAGTGCACGGCGCCTGCATCGACATCGGAGTCAGATAAGAGAGGGGGAGCCATAGAGACTCGATTATACCGAGACGTTATATGTAGCAACCTTCCCGACTGGCCTCCTGTTCATCGATCTTCACAACAGGGGCCGACAAGGCGTTTCTACCGACTACGTATGGGCATTTCGTCAACTGGTATAATAATGCTGACTTTCATAAGACGGTCTGAGTTCCCAGCAATATGTCTACCAAGTAGCACTACCGTCGGCCAGTGAACCTGGAATTACGGGTAGATAACCAATCAAAGATCGAATACAGAGTATCTATACTTTCTCACGCTTGCCCCATGAGGACTGGAGTTCGGGGTGATTTACAAAACATTTTGACGGGTTCTGTCAATATAACGCCCGATGTCGGTCACCAACAGACTCGGGGCAAAGCCCAATCCCGTTCTTGATACGAACTGACAAATCTTAGAAGTCAAACCACCTCGCTTTTCCCCACCAGCACGATGTCATAGAATATAAGTACTAAGAGGCTAGGTGACAGGCACAAATCTGTGTACGCTAGAGCCCGATGTTGTACTCAAGCTATAATATCGTTATGAGGCCCGAAGGGGTGGCGAATTAATATACCTGCCATGTCTCGCCAGCAGAGACCTTGAAGATCGAATAAGTTCGCTGCAATTGGTCATAGAAATAGATACACACGGCTGACACAGAACGCGGGTTTCGCCCTTCGTTCATGAGACTTATCGTCGCACGAGGAGATGCAACCTTGTCCTCCCATCGTCCAGGATGTGACGGTATAGTCCCCATTCTCGATATTGTCGACCTCAGCCAAACTGCGTGCATTAATCCCACATAAATCCAAGACTTGACAGCAGTCGTCGTCAGAGGTACGGAGCGTCGAAGGGCAAAACCTGTCTACCCCGCATGTGTGATGGGTCTCGTAGTCGCGCCAGAAGGTGATGTCACGTTGCTGGTACTTCCTCAGAATAGCCAGCGCGCGAAGGCGCTCGCCTTGAGCTTCGACCCGGAAAGATGACGGATTGAGAATGGAAATGCGCCGAGAGGTTAGGGATAGGTAAGGGAACCAGGCGCGATGATAGGTAATACACCCGATTACGACAGAGGAGTGGAATTGGACGGGAGGCCCATATACGTTGTCGTCGTAACAACGCATCAGGTTGAGAACGCCATGATCGTCTGGAGTGCGCATCCAGTACACACGTCTGATGTTGTCGCCTACACCGTAACCCGTGGAAGGGTCACTGTCAGGCACGTACGGCGTCGTGTTCGCAAAGAAAGTCAGTACACGGTCCCAACTGCTATTGGGAATGTACAGGTCCAAGTCACCGGGCACGAAAGCCGTAGCATCACGAAGACGGTGCAAGATGAGCCTGGGGATCACAGAACCGGACAGTCCGACGCCGGTTACGAGCTGAAGCAAGCGGAACATGTAGTAGGAAATGGCGTAAGGTTCGAACAACTCCGCCATGCGCAATTCGAAAACGATCGCAGCCATATATCGGGCGCGTATGGACGTAAG
This sequence comes from Mycena haematopus, assembly GCA_029281435.1. NCBI lineage: Eukaryota > Fungi > Basidiomycota > Agaricomycetes > Agaricales > Mycenaceae > Mycena > Mycena haematopus. The sequence goes on from JARJCV010000032.1 coordinate 106,470, forward strand.
GCTGACGCTGATCAAGTCCTCCAAAGGAAGGTCCTCCATAATAGACTGGAGAAGTTCCCCAGCAAAGCCGCCGAGAGGATCCGTCTCTTCGGGAGGTGAATTGACGGGTGGAGACGCTAAGAATTCAAGTCAGTCACAGCGAAAACTAAATGGGGAGACTTCCAGAGAGGGTGTACTCGCATTGACGCATAACATCACTGCCGTTTGCGGTCACATAACGTTCTACCGCTTCGCCAAAAGGTCGTGACATCAACGCCACTTCAAACAAAGAGAAAGGATCCAACGAGGCCAGCATATCGGTCCAATCAACAGAGGTAGCCGGTAAGTGCATTATAGCCTGCCGCTGCAGGTACAGTTCTTGACGTTGGATGCGTTGTTCTGTCAGGAGTAATATTGGCATTTTAACGTAGTATTGCCGAAGACGCTCACCCATAGGCATACGGCTCGTGTTTAGTGCTTGGTGTGCGAAGAGTCGTGGGCTGACACGATATAGGACGATCTGCGTTAACGCTGCCTAGACTTATCTAATACCAATCGGTCCGATACAATTAGATTGAATTGGTGACGGAATCACGACCGACGTAGCGGTTTCGAACGAAAACCCAGTCAGCGGATACCAGGTACAACGCCGATCGTGTAGCCTTGGCATTGCTGCACGAAGGTAAACCGGCAAGTAAGTTTAAACTGAGTTGTGTATCCACTTCCATTTAAAAATACGGAAGTGCATACGTTATCAACCGCAGAGACCTCGCAGGTTTTTTGTGTCCTGGCGAAAAGCTCAAGAACGACTCTCGATCGACGATTGGCCAGATGCCAACATGTCGACAGGTATAGTCCAGGCACTTAGACGACAACAGTTTGGACACCTGATAATCCCATATAACAGTACATATTAGAGGTGCTATAGACCTGTATGTGGCCCTTCTAAGCCGAGGCTCTTTGAGGAGGGGCAGGCATGCTGGAGAATATGCTGCGGAAATGCTGCAAATATGCTGCAGATCTACTGCAGCATCTGACCAAGTGGACTTGTATATATTTCCGGTGGTGTATTATGTCATCCCGCTGATGGCGGCACGCCCGCCTGTCCAAAAACGGCAATTACTCAAATTAAATCCCAGAAAATCGATAAAAATACAGAAAAAAAAAAATTCCAAGGCCTCCCACAACCCCGAAGTCAGTCCTCCCCGTTGCCCCGCACCATGTCGTCCACCGCCAACCTGGAGATCTCGTAAATGAGGCCCGAGACTACCTCCTCCCTAGCATCCTCCCCCTCGTCCTCCTCCCCGCTCTCCCCTGCGGCAGCATCAGCGCCCTCGTCTGTGTTCACCGTCTTGCAGGCGTCACCGGCAACGTCGTCGTCCACCGTCGGCCCTCCCTCCACCGCGCCATCGACCTCCATCTCATCGTCCGCTCTGCGCGCCGCTTCCGCTCCCCGCGCCGCTTCTCCCTGTAACTCTTGCAAGCGCCTCAACGCATCCCGACGCTCCACGGCCACGCCGCCCTCCAGCGATCCCGTGAAGCCGGGTGTTTCTGCCAGCTTGCGGAACCTCGCCATGTGGGCGCTGTCGAAGCGACCCCGGCGCTGCCGATACAGGCGCACCTGTACCGCCATCCCCACGTCCGCCTCGATCTCCACCTCAGACTTCCCCTCCGTACCCCTCAGATTGCGCTCCATCGTCCGCAGGAAACGGTTCTCGTCGCGAATCCAGGCCACGACGCGCGGGATCTCGACGTTGAGACGCTTGATCTCTTCCCGTGCGCGTAGGGTACGGAAGTAGCGGTCCATCGCAAGCCGATAGGCCGGGCGAGTCCACGGCCGCGCCTGTACCTCTGCCCGAGTGTCTCGAAGGATGTCGAAATCTGCGAGGAACGCATATTCGACAACCTGGTCCCAGTTCAGCGCCCGCATGGGGGGATCCAGTGCAGCGGCGGCGTCGTTGTACCGGTCTATCGCGTTCTTGACAGCCTTCGACCGCGCCTGCAGCGCCTTCGCGATGTGCTTCCGCATCTTGTACCCTTGCAAAGTCGTCAGTACACCATTCCCCCGCGCTATAACAGCACTTACCCGTTTGAGACTGATTCATTTTCGTCAGTTCAAAGATCCGCTCGACAATGAGCAGCTCGAGCGCATCCAGCGCGAGATGGTACTTCCGTTTCTTCACCGCCACGGTCGTCGCGACCCACTTCGGCGACGTCGTCGTCCAGCGCTCCACGACGTCGAGCGCGACCTCCAGCTGCTGCACGCTCTCCAAATCCTTCTCCACCTTCTCCTGGGCCTGCCGTCTTGCCAGTTCCGGCTTCGAGACGCCCGGCGCGTACGTGCCATCGTCTCCCCTTGCTCGCGCTGCCTCGGCAGAGACGACCTTTAATTTTGCCCTGCACACGTTAGTCTGAGACCACAGCACGGCGGCGACGGCATGACTTACTGACTCGCACTCAAATTCACCAGCTTTTGCACGTACTCCATCTCCAGCGTCTCGATGTTGGTCTTCGGTGCATGCTTCAGGCCCAGCAGGTACACCTTCTCCTCAGCGAGCCACTCGTGGAACATATCGAAACTCTCCACCCCTTCCTGCTGCATCCACGTCCGCACGGTCGTCTCAGTCTTGAGTATCGCCAACGCCTGGCGATAGTTTGTGCAGAGGAATTTACCTGTGAGGCTAATCGTCAGTTCAGCCTTCTGCTGGTAAGACACACACGTACTCAAGTTCGCGTACGTCTCGAAAGTGTCGAAATGCTTCACATAGGTCGTGATTTCTTGCTGTCGATGGAACCTGTTCGCATACCGACAGGATTTCGCAAGCCCATTGACCGCGAGAAGAATCGCTCGCAACCCTCGCAGTCTTCGAGCCCCATACCCTCCACGTACGTCGCCAGAAAGCTGAGTTGGCATAGGCGGTTGTGGGCGTGGCCATGGAACGAGCCCACCAGACATTTGAGCTTCTTCTCCTTCGCTTCCTCCGCGAGCTTGCTGTTCGCTATCGTGGCCTCGAAGTGGAATCCGACGTCGTAGCCGCCACCGAGCCTCATCCCGAATGCGTCCAGGAGCTCCTTGACCACCGCAAGCGGATATTTAGCTCTGCCAAAGCACGTGAATACTTCGGCGACGTCCAAGGTGGGTCCACTTACAACTCTCCGCTCCTGATCATGTCTGCAAGGACAAGCACGAAACCGTGGCGACACAGCGCCAAGAAGATGCCCGTCTCGTCGAAGATGCCCCACATCTTCGACGTCACGTCGTTGATCATGTTCTTCCAGCGGTCAGCGCCGGGGTTGTCGTCGTCCTGCACATCTATACTCAGTTCCTCGCACCATATCCATACGACTGAAGCCAGACGTACCACGTTGCCTGCGTGCATGGGCAGCCGATCGGCCAGGCGGCCCTTCGCCCATTTATCCACCCGCTCACGGGATATGTAGTATCCGTCGCTCGCATCCCTGTTGTCCGCCCGCTCCCTCGACTTCCCGAGCGTTGGCTCGCCCATCTCGTCCTGAGCCATGGAGGTTTTTTCCCGCCGCAAAACGCGTTTGAGGGAGTCGTTGCCGTCCATGGTGGTCAGCATGCTGAAGATCAGCGCGTCTTCTCCCTCGAGCTTGTACGTGCACGCGGGGCATGCGTGCTTCAGACGCCAGGAGGAATCGCGACCAAGGGCCCGGGACACCCGCTCGTCAGTCCGGCGGCGAATGTCGAGATAAAGGTCGTACGCAATGGAGAATTGCTGGCAGAGATACGGCCGATACGTCAGCTGTGAGACGGTTAGCACATTGCCAAATATCTGAATGAAATGAAATGTACGCCATGTAAATCACAAAGAGATTTCATCCAGGACTGAATTGCGAGATGAGGGCAGCGTACGTGTATCACACGGTACGCTTCTAGGACACGAATCTTGACGGCGAGCGTGGGGTTCCAAGGTGCGCAAGGCATCAGGCCTTCGAGGATCAAGGCAGCCCCCACCCCGTTGGCGTGAGGTTGTAGTTTCACTTGGACGTCGCTGGTCTCTGCCATTAACCCACATTAATTAATTGTCGCTCCCCTAATCAATGCGAGTGCTCACCGAACATGTCCAGCACCTGGATCTCATAGACCTCCTCGACGGTGGCGTCCGTGGCCTGCTACCCTCACCCTCACTCCTCGGTCTAGCGGCTATTTCCTCCCCGGCGCCCATGCGGATGTATGCCGCGACCATTTCGGGCATCTGGCTCAAGAACGCGCGGTTGCGCACCTCCGTTCGGTCACGGCGCGTCCGCCAGTCGTACGCCCTACAAACAACTCGGAGGCCGCATTTCCAGTGAATTCACAGAACCTACCGAGGCTTCGTCCTGCCGTCGTCTTCATCTTCCCAGATGTCCTCCTCAATGCCCTGCTCCAACGAAACGAACTCCCCACCGGCGTGGCTTAACTCGATTCTCGCGGAGCCATCGAGAATGTCTTCCATGTTCACCATGTTTGGGGCCTCCGGCATGTCGCCGGCGCAGAAGTTGTCGTCTTCAGCGAGGGACTGCAGGCGCTCCAGTCCCTCACGGTGCTCCGCGTCCATGTCTACCGCGGCGAAACCCGGTGTAAACTCACGACTTGAATTTAAATAAATAAAATCGAACGTACTTTGCAAACGTGTTCGCAAAGCGAGCTCGGCGTCCCGTCGATACTCCTCCACTCCCTTCCGCGTCAAAGTCACAGCTCGCACGGGGGCACGGCCAGGAATGTGGGCCGCTTTGCGCTCACTGCCGAGCATCCGCAGCTTGCTTGGCTGGCGCTGCCCTTATGTTGTATGCCGCTGGGTCGACGCTTCATGACACAGGAGATCGATACACAAACAACAGCAATAGTCACATCCAGTGACATGTCGTGTTCGTGCCACTCACGTGTCCGGTGCCGACGCGTTTACATACGACCTTCACTCCAGCTCTCCCCATGTCAGGTAAGCCGCTCGCTCCTCCCAACCCACCATTATTTCGCGCCAAACCTGCCGAGATCCGCCCTTGGAACTCGAAGGGTTACCCCTCCCTTTTCTTTGGCCACATCTCGTTTGGATTTGGGCTGACATTCACCCCCAGGCCTCGCGCTCCCTCGACGGACGCTTCGGTCAGGGAAGGAGTTCTCAGCCTTCGACCTCGCTCTGGGACGCGCCATCACCCCTCCTGTGAACTTTGACTTTGGCGAGCGCCTGCAGCTCCACCTTGCCGAGCAAGATGAGCAAGAATTGGCGGGCAGCTGGGACGACGAGGCGGACGAGGCAAGGGGATGCGATTGGAAGGAGGAGGGGAAGATGGAGCCCGTCTTCCCCCCCTTCTCCCAATCACCCATGTTTTCTGACGCTGCTGCCACGTCACGACCCACGTCGCCGCCACCCTCTGCGCTTTCTCCCAAGGAACGTGACAAGCTCCAGTCACGGGGCACGGCGCAACAAGAAGCGCGAGGAGGCGCGCGCGGCATCCGCGAACCCCATCCTCAAAGCTGTTCACCGCAAGCGCGTCAATGAAGCCAAGTCGTGCGCACTGGGCCTTGACGACTTGGACGCCTCCACTTTACCGCACTCGCAGCCGGCCTGGCTGGGAAGCCGATCTGCTGAGGAGCAGCCCTTCGAATTCACGGACCCCAGGCCCCAGCATGACCTCAGCACCGGCCTCGGCGGCGTCTCTTACACGCAGGAAGAGGTCGACGCTCTGAGCGGCACCCTTGGTTTCATGTACATCGCCTGGCTCGGCACGTACGCACACCTTCTTCATGCCCGCCTCCCTCATGCTCACCCTAACCTACAGCCTCACCATTCCCATCCTCGACAGCCACCGCCGCCTCATCGCACTACTCGGAGGCACCCCGCGGGACGTTGGCGCGTGGAAGACCGTCACCGACGGCGCCGCGCGACTTCTGCTCGAGCGCATTGCCCGCATCCGCCTCCCTGAAGAACGGCTCCACCACCGACGTGCACAGGAGTCTTTCCCGGCGCTGGCGCGTGGAATCTCGCACGGCGGCGGGCAAACGCAGCCCGGGGAGCTTCACCATAACGTGGCCAATACGCAACTCACGGAGGAGTTGCTGGTGCACGAGTATTTCCGACGCATCGCTCACTTTGCCAACCGTAAGTCGCCCATCGTCCCTCACTCAGCCGCCGCTCATCCACCGACAGACCTTTTCGCCATGTGGGCCCCAGCACTCTTCGCCTTCTACACCGTCCAGATGGCCCTGCTCACCGCCTGGAAACCGATGCGGCGCTGCTTCCCGGGCAGCGTATTCGCTGCCTGTACGTTCAATTTCGGACCGCGTACCGTCTGCGCCCCCATCTCGACTTCGCAAATCTGTCGTGGGGCTGGTGCGCCATCACTGCCCTCGGCGATTTCGACCCAGACGTGGGCGGCCACCTCATACTGTGGGATCTGCGCCTCGTCATACGGTTCCCGCCGGGGTCGACGATCCTGCTCCCCTCGGCCCTGATCCGCCACTCGAACGTCGCCATCCAGCGTCACGAGCACCGCTGCTCGTTCGTCCAGTACACGGCTGGCGGCCTCTTCCGCTGGATTCGCAACGGCTTCAAAACGGACGAGGCTTGGCAGGCGACAGCGTCGGCAGAGCAGAAGGCGGCGCGAGAAGTGGAGCGCCAGGGGCGTTGGAAGGAGGGCTTGAAAATGTTTAGCATAATTGACGACCTGTAAATCTTTGAGTATGAAATGCACAGCTACTGCTAATTTTTTGAACTTGGGAAAATCGTTTCAAGGCCAGCGCAAATGATTTGAGGAGGGGGCGAGGACTTGTGAAAAGTGCTGGCAAGTGGTCGGCCGATGACTCCGATATCACGCACACGTACGGTCCGAAACCAATAAACAAAAAAAATCAATTGAGGGGTTTATGGTGAGCCTCTACAAATTTGGAATCAAGTTACTGTACTATGGGAACGGTGAGGTTTTTTTTTTGGAGGCATTTGGTTATGAAGCGGTGGGTCAATGAAAGTGTCATGTTCTGGGAGACTAATATGTACTCGTTAGGCTGGGTATCTCCTTGCTTCTTCCTTCCACATCGAAATGTCTTCACCCGATTTTTTTTCTTTGCTTGGTCGCGAACCCAAGACACCCGACGAACTGAAGCGCGAGAGACATGCCGAAGCACAGAGTCGCTTCCGCGAAAGGTGAGTCCTGGCGATCTGTCTTGGGTCAGAGCTGACTGAGCGAGTGAATAGGAATCTCGAGAAAACTCGCGCACAGTGTCGGGAACGGATGGCGAGGCCAGTCTTGTGGATTGCTGGCTGGGCGAGTTGACCCCAAACACGCCCACAGATTGCGCGCTAATCGTACGGCGGAGGAAGTCGTGGAGGCGTCAGAGAAACGCCGCAAATTCGATGCCAACAACAACGAACAGTGAGTGGCCGCCGCTGAGCCTGCCGTGCCCGCCTGACTTTGGCTTGACACTCGATGCAGGCGTCGCCGAATGTGCGATCTTGTGGCTCTCCCCGGTTGCTGCATCCCGACTGACGTACATGCGCAGGAGATTCGTCCGCAAGTATGGCCATGCCGCCTTCATGGAATATTATTTCCCTCAATACAAGTTGCAAGGGTCGATGCACCTCCCCGGGTTGCAATTTGAGGGGAGCGACGAGGTGGAGGCGAGGGAGGCCAGGAAGAGAAGCCATAGGCGGAAGTGAGGGGCGGCAGCTGGGGAACTGATTGGAGAGGTCACAGCGAGTAGAAAATGCTTGCGGTAGTTAAAAATATACAGCGCCGGCATGAAAGTCTGTATTTGGGGTGCTATGTATCTAGATCTACGAACTTCGAAGTCGAAGCCAGTGGCGGTGCAATACCAACGTCCTTCCTATTCGGGCAGGCGTCTCTCTCTCACTCACCCACCATGGTGCCATGGACTTGCCCGATGCCATTCTTCCCCAACGCCAATTACAGCAGCGACGCGGAACACGACGCCAACCCCCGCAAGTTTTGGTTCTTGGTGCTGGCTAAAGGGTTGTACACCAAAAAGTGAGTGTGCGGGCAATCAATAGTGACGGGCTTACCCAGGAGGTGCAGATCGGACGCAGACGCGGTCGCCGAGGAGGACAAAATCCACATCTTTTTTACCCGGAAGCTGGCCCAAGATCGCTGGGATTACTTTTGCCGTAGGACCCACCCCCACGATCAGGACGACACGGACAGCGAGGTCGGTAGGAACCACCTCCGCGACCCGGACAGCGACGACGACCGAGGAAGCGACAGCGACGAGGTGTCTACTCGGGCGTCTACGCGCGCTCCGACCTCCACTCGCGCCCAGAGCTCCAGCGCGCGCTCAGCCCGCAGCAAGTCAGTCAAATCCGAGGCTGCGCTCAGCATCAAACGCGAGCGTGAGCACCGTGCCACCGTGCCCGTCAAGCGCGAGCGCAGCATCACCGTCAAACGTGAACGCAGCGTCGTTGTGAAGCAGGAACGCGGCGTCGCAGTCAAGAAGGAACGCAGTGTCGCCGTCAAGCAAGAACATGGCGTCAAGGCCGAACGCAGCACCACCCTCCCCGGCAAAGGCAAGGGTGCAATTCGCCCAGGCAGCGCCGCCGTCGCCCAAAAGGAGGGCTACAAGTTGCCCTTGTACCGGGACGACACGCCGCCGCCGACCACCGTGACTCTGACTGCCGCGGAGGAGGACGAGGACGACCAGCGCGGGCGCGTCGACGTGGCGATGCCGCTATTCCGCGATGACACGCCCCCCTCTGCGACCATCAGCTCGGTGTCGTCAATCTCCACGACTTCGACGGCAGATTCTTCCGGGGACCCCTGCGCTGCCACGTCGATCTCTGGGGTCCGTCGCGTCCCTCCCGTACCTGTGGCGCCAGGCTCCCCTCGTGTGGGACCACCTGCCTCAGCATCGGCTGCTGTGTTCGCAGCCTCAGCCTCTGGCTGCCTGCTGTACAACAGCTCGACCCGCACGCTTTACAAGGATGCGTGCGTGTTGTCCCGCGATCTCTTTCGCTGACGTATTGCTAACGATTTTCTTAGGGAAAAGGCTCTGCAGGAGATGGCGTCGAAAGACACCATCCAGGTATTGGATCCCGCCGACGTGGTGCAGTACTGCTCGGGTCGGGTGGTAACGATGGCGGGCTGAGAATGAGCGGCGTGGGCGGCGTGGGGTGGCTCTTTTTGTTTTTTTGTTTTTTATGCTTTTTTGTTTCGTTATTCATACTGTTTTTATTGGTAAATTGAGAAGCTGTTTTGTGCCGCGTATGGAGCTATTTTTTATGGAGTGGGAGGATAGTGTGGGGCCAGTGAATGAGTGGTACTAAAGTTGAAATTTAGAGAAAAAAAAACACAGCGTCGGGGTCGAACGTAAAACCATAATGGTACAGGGGTGTACGTGCCGACGGAGTCACGAGAGTCACTTAATCCGCATGCACAACCTCTGTACCATCATGGTATGGAGGTTGTGCATGTTTTAGGTAGGTAAGTACACTTGAATTTCGATGCCGGCAACGCTTTCATAAGTAACAGCAGTTCGAACTTCGAAGAGTTCTAACTCCCTAATCACCGCAACTATGTTTAGGTCAACGTTATGTACGTCCATCTTGACACCGTGGGCGTCTAATGCTCTCTTCTCCTCGTCCACGACCATTCAGGTGGCCCGACTGGCGCTCTCCCAATGTACTCGTCCAACGCCCCTCGTCGCGTCGTCTCTCCAATACGTCGGCACGTGGTGTTGGGAACAAACAGACCCCAACGTAGATCTGGCCGACTTCGTGGGCGGTCTGCAGCTCCCTTCTTGGACTCCTCAATGCCTGGCCCTCAAGGTCGCTCTCCGCGTTCTTCCCCGGTGCCTGACGCGCCGCGTGCGTCTACACCAGATCCAGAACCAGATCCAGATCGTGCGTGCTCATTGACTCCACCACCAAAGCGGCGCGTGGTAGACTTCGACCCGGAAGAGGACGAATGGGAGGACGAGGACGAACAGCTGAGGGGCATGGGTGCCACAACACACCGTAGTCGCCATCGTGCCGCTCCCGTCATCCCTGTGCGCAAACATCGCCGTGTCATCGTTGCTGGTGCGAATGTGCGGGCCACGGCACGAAAACGCCGTGACGCTACGTCGAAGAAGATGCAGGATCTGGCAGCGGACCTCAACGATTGGGAGGTGGAGCGCGAGGAGCGTGCGGAGATGCTGGCCGAGAAGCACTCAATGAAGGTCAAGGAGGTCCGCCGGCGCATGCTTTCGACATCGACCTTCAAACCAAAACGCAAGGTTAGCGTTTATAACGCCAAAATCTCGCGCATTATGGCGGATTTGAACACAGGTAGGAGTTCTCTGTCTTCGTCAGATTTTTGCGAGCTAACCTGAGCGTGTTTTAGGTCGCGGACTGGGTGATCGCTACAAGATCCCGGATATCAAGCGCATGGTGAGGGACGACCCTTCCATGCTGGACGGCTTTACGGAGGAGGAAGAGAAGGAGATGGTGGACGAGATGGACGCGAGGCGGAAGGTGAAGTTTCGAGGGACGCGCGCGAACAACAAGGCCGCCGGCGTGGACGCCAAGAAAACGGTGATGCGACTATCGGCCGAGGTGCGTGTGGTGTTGAGGAGGGGCTCGATGCGAAACTGACATAGATTTTCAGATTACGGCTCTTGCGGAGCGCTGCGGAATGATAGGTTTCGCGATGTTCACGCGCGGCCACGTCCACGACACCGCCGTGCCCCTCACCGTCCAATCCTGGGGCGCGCTGGACTTCTTCCGCGAGACCCTGAAGAAGGACCCGGCAGATGTCGCGGCCTTGTTTGAGTTGTGGGCCGTGAGCCGCGAGCGAGGTATGCATGTGTGCTGAAGAGCGCGCGTTTTCGTTAACCTGTGGGCATTCTAGGGGACATCGGGGGCGACTCCCTGCGCGAGATGCAGCAGGAGTGCACAAGCATCATCAAAACCGGTCTGCGTAAGTCATTCCGATTGGATTGCCCCTCCACTGGCCACTGACATGGCTGGGCGTTGCAGAGGCGGCGCTGGGCAGGACCAAGGTCGCCATGAACTACGACAACTACGTGAAGTCGCTGGTGGAAGGGAAGAATGTCGGGTTGGTGGGCTGGCCAGAGGGGGTCGACTTCAAGCGCATGTCTCTACAGTCCACGGTGGGGCCGCTGCGCATTCTGCGCGACGCTCTCAAGTGCGGCACATGCAGGTGGAAGATACTCACGGCGGGGGAGAAGAAACGACTTCTCGAGCAGTTCGACGAGATGGTGAAGAATGGCGAGGCGCAGCAGAAGACCAAGAAGCCGAGGGTGAAGAAGGCGGTGTCGAGCGGGTCGGGGCGTGTGTCGCGGGGGAGGGCAAAAAAGGCAGTGCGCGCGGAAGACTCGGATGAAGATGAGGGGGACGGGGGGCAGGAAGACGACGAGGGGAGCGACGACCCTCAGAAAGACGACGAGGGCAGCGACGACCCACCGCCCCGCAAGACCACCGACGCGCGTGCCCGCAAGACGGCCGAGTCCCGTCCCAAAGACAAGGGGACTGACTCGCGCCCCCGCAAGACCGCCCAACCCCGGAAGGCCATCGCGGACATGTCTGGGGCGGAAAAGCGCGAGAGGCTTCTCGCCTTGGTGAGGGATGCGCGGAGGCGGCAGGCGGGGGTCGAAGGGGCAAAGACACCAAAGACCAAGGCGACGAAGCGCAAGAAGAACGAGCGCGAGGACGGCAAAGGCGACGCCCGGAAGGTGTCCAAACGCAAGCCCACCAAGCGCAAGACTGCCGACCAGGGAGATAGCGACGACGAGCCTCCCCAAACCAAGAAGGTGACGAAGCGAAAGAGGGACGCTGGCGGGGATGACGAACGCGCCCGAAGGAAGAAGAAGTCGAAGCACACCGCTGGCGACGGGGACAGGGCGAACCCCGCGCCGGGGAAACCAGCGCAGGAGAGGCCCAAGCCGAGGCCGCTGAATGCGCCTCGCCGCGCCCCCGCCCCCCCCACTCCAACGGTCGTCCCCGCTACTCCAACAGCAGACGATCCGGCAGACACCCCGCACGCCATGTCCCCCCTCGGCAGCCCTGGCCTCACCAACGCCCCGCCTGCAGGCCTGGTCGCGAACGCCACTCCCGCGACCACCCCCACACCCGTTAGTGTCAGCAGCGCGAACGCGACCGCCGCCAGCACCCCCATGCCCGTCAGTGCGACGGCGACCGTCACAAGCACCCCCATTCCGGTCAGCACTGCGAACACGACCGCCGCAACATCACCTGCGCCCACCGACATCAACGCGCGCGCTGTCAGCGGGAAGAAGAACACAATCAAGGGAGGCAGGAAGGGGGGACTGCCCCCGGGGACGAAGGATTGGTAACGCTGCTGCGTAGAATATATATGTGTCTTTTTTTCTTGATTTTCTTGCGAATTTATTTGAGTAATTGCCGTTTTTGGACAGGCGGGCGTGCCGCCATCAGCGGGATGACATAATACACCACCGGAAATATATACAAGTCCACTTGGTCAGATGCTGCAGTAGATCTGCAGCATATTTGCAGCATTTCCGCAGCATATTCTCCAGCATGCCTGCCCCTCCTCAAAGAGCCTCGGCTTAGAAGGGCCACATACAGGTCTATAGCACCTCTAATATGTACTGTTATATGGGATTATCAGGTGAGACCGCTATCCTCTTCCGCTCATTGCCGACCTCCTTGACGCCGGCCGTCGGGCAAAGGTGTTTTCCAAAATTGACTTGAAACATGCTTACCATCTCGTTCGTATCGCAGAAGGCGAGGAATGGAAAACCGCTTTCCGGACCCGGTACGGGTCCTTCGAGTGGATGGTTATGCCTGAAGGTCTCACCAACGCCCCGGCTGCTTTCCAACGTTTCATGAACGACCTCTTTTCCGATCTCCTCGACGTCTATGTCGTTGTCTATCTCGACGATATACTCATCTACTCGGAGGATCCGGCGGAACACCAGAACCACGTTCGAGAAGTCCTTCGCCGGCTCCGCTCGGCCGGACTTTTCGCCTCCTTGAAGAAATGTGACTTCAGCGTCGACACTGTGGAGTTTTTGGGCTACATTATTTCGCCCGCAGGTCTTTCCATGGATAGCTCGAAGGTTAAGGTCATACAGGATTGGCCGGTTCCCCGGAAAATCAAGGACGTCCAGTCTTTCCTTGGTTTTGCCAACTTCTATTGGCGCTTTATCTCGGATTACTCGGATATTGTTATTCCGCTTACCCGCTTGACGCGGAAATCTGAGCCTTGGGTTTGGTCGCCCAAGTGCCAACAATCCTTTGACACTCTTAAAAAAGCGTTCACTTCGGCTCCGATCCTTTCCCACTGGGTTCCCGGTGCACAACTCATTCTTGAAACCGACGCTTCTGACTACACCATTGCAGCCATTTTATCCCTTGTCTCGCCGGCCGATGGTGATATACATCCCATTGTGTTCCACTCCCGGACGCTTTCGGCCGCCGAACTCAACTATGATACCCACGACAAGGAATTGTTGGCAATATTCGAGGCTTTCCGCGTCTGGCGACGCTACCTCGAAGGCGCGGATCCGCCGGTTGACGTTGTCACCGACCACAAGAACTTGGAGTATTTCTCGACCACTAAGCTCCTGACTCGCCGGCAAGCCCGGTGGTCGGAACTTCTTTCCGCTTTTAACTTCGTCCTTCGGTTCCGCCCCGGCCGTCTCGGTGGCAAGCCCGACGCTCTCACTAGACGATGGGACGTCTACCCGAAAGAGGGGGATAGTGGCTACGCCAGTGCAAATCCGCATAATTTCCGTCCGGTATTCACTCAGCATCAGCTTAATGCATCACTCCGCGCTTCGTCCCTTTACATTCCAGTTCTCCGCGCGGCCGAGCTGATAGATATTGAGCAGTTGCATACCGACATCCGAGACGTGCTTTCCTCCGATCCTATTGCTTCACATCACCTTAATTCCGACTCGGACCCGCGCTGGACCACTCATGACGGTTTACTCTACCACGACAGTCGCATTTGGGTTCCGGATTCCGGTCTCCTCCGGGTCCGCGTACTCCGCGATAAACACGATCATCCGCTTTCCGGACACTGGGGTCAGAACAAGACTCTAGCCATGGTTCGTCAAGAATATGTTTGGCCCGGCCTCCGGGAATTCGTCAAGAAGTATGTGCGTTCATGCATTAATTGTCGTCGTAACAAGTACGTCCATCACCGGCCGTACGGACCCCTTCGACAGCTTCCTATTCCCAAGCGGCCGTGGAACTCGATTTCCATGGACTTCATCGAACAGTTGCCGGAATCCGACGGATTTACCACCGTCCTCGTAGTCGTGGATCGCCTTTCAAAAATGGCTCTATTCATCCCCACCGTCAACGAAATCACTTCCTCTGGTCTAGCCAACCTATTCGTCCTTCACGTTTTCTCTAAACACGGAGTCCCTAGCCATGTCACTTGCGACTGCGGCTCCGAATTCGTATCCCACTTCTTCCGCTCACTGGGTGAAGCGCTCGATATGTGTCTCCATTACACCGCCGGATATCATCCTTCCGCCGACGGACAGACAGAGCGCGTTAACCAAACTCTGGAGCAATACATCCGGATGTACTGCAACTATCAGCAGGACAACTGGGCTTCGCTGCTACCTCTCGGTGAATTCGCCTATAACAATACGCCTAATGCCACTACGGGCGTCTCTCCATTCTTCGCCAACAAGGGTTACCACCCGTCCATTTCCGTTCATCCCGAGCGCGACCTCGTCTCCGCCCGGGCCCGTGAGTTTGTTACCGATCTCGATGCTCTCCACCAAGAGCTACGGAAACAAATGGCCGCCGCTCAGGCTCGTTATCAGGGCCCGGCGGATGCGCGGAGAACACCGGACCCGAAGATCAACATAGGTGATCAAGTATTTATTGCCGAAGATGCGTTTAAGTTCGCAAAGCGGCGGCCGACCAAGAAGTTTTCCGAAACATTCTACGGTCCTTACGAAGTCATCGCCCAGCCCGGACCCGCATCCTTTACCGTTCGCCTTCCCCGCGACATGCGCCAGATTCACCCAGTCTTTCATATTTCTCAATTACAGGTTGGAGAACCTAACACTATTCCCGGCCGCGTTCAGCCGCCGCCTCCACCTGTCACTGTCGATGGCGAGCTCGAGTATGAGATCGCTGAGATACTATCCAGCAAGCTTGACCGGCGGCGGAAGCCGCCTTTGCTCTATCTCGTTCGCTGGCTCGGGTACGCCGGAACCGACGAGGAAACTCAATGGCTGCGTGCGGACGAGCTCGAACATGCAGACGAGCTTGTTTCGGATTTTCACACCAAGTATCCACATCTTCCTGGCCCACTTTAACATTTCGGCGGCCGCGTGCGGCCGCTGCAGGGGTTTTTATGCAATGAAGGTCTTCTGAGCGTTTCCCCTTCTTACTTATTATTCTTTCTTCTTTCTTATCACTCGTCATAAAAGCACCAAGAAAATTTATATATATAGGGGTCTCGGCCCCGGATTGTGTCCGTATGTACATTACTTTTTTCCATCCCCGGCCGCGCCTCCACCACACTACGCATTGTCCCCCTCGACCGGCTCCTCTTCACCCGCATCCGGCTCCAACTCCGTCTTCTCGTTGTCGGCCGGGGCCGGGCGCGCACCACCACCCTCCTCCTCCTCTTCTTCGTCCTCGTCGACGTAGTGCCTGGGAGGAGGTCCTCCGCGACGTACGCGCACCGGCGGAGACTCCGGGGCCGGCGAGACCGCAGGCGTGGGCGGCGCACTCGAAACGGCGGCGGCCGCGACCGGAGCCGTCGTCTGCACTCCCTCCTCCATCCGCGGGGCCCGGCCGTGCCGCTCGTTCCTCACCTCTTCTACCACCATCCGCATCGCCTGCCCCACCATCGCCATTCCCTCCGCCATCATCCGCATCGAGTCGTTGAAGATGCGGATCTCCGTCATTTGCGCAGCGAAGTCCACATCGCGGCGGGCGGCGGATCCCTGCATGCCATCCACCATGTGCATGAGGGAGACGGCGATGGAGCTCAACTCGTGCGCTCCCGCAGCGGGGCACGGGCCCGGCCACCCTGCGACCGCGCAGCGAAGTCGCACTGCCGCTTGCCCACGCGGCAGGGCTCGCAGGCCTTCTGGCAGACGTTGCCGGCCGCGCGGACACAAATCTCCTTGTGCTCGACGCACTTGGAGCACTAAAAAAAAAAAAAATTGTTAGCAGAATTGAGTGGCGGACGCGCCACTTACCGGTGCATCGCTGTCATCGTCGTCCTCCGGCTCCGGCTCCGCCACAGCCCTCGCCCTCTTCTTCGCGCGCGGGTTTTCCTCCCCCTCCGCACCACGCTTCCCGGAACCGCTCGGGCCCGCACCGTCCTGCTTCTTCGCCTCCTCCGCGGCCGCTCGCTCCTTCGCCACCTTCTTCTTCCGCTCCTCCTCTTTGCGGCGTTTCTCCTCCGCGACGGCCTTCTGCTTCCGCTCCTCCTCCTCCCTCTTCTTCCGCTCGCTCCGCTCCCAGCGGGCGCGCTGCATGTCCGCCTCGCGCACCGCGTCCCACTCTGCGTAGTCGGCGTCGTTGAGCTTGTCGACGGCGTCGGTATCGAGGGCGAGGAGGTGCTTGTGGTAGTCGGCCGTGGATTCGTTGGGGAGTTTGGGCATTTTTTCGGAGATGGTGGTGGTACGAGAACAAGAGAGATTTAGCCGAGCGGAGTTTTAAAACCGCTTTTTATTTGGTCGACTTCTTTTGATCCGCAGTCCTAACTCCATATCTAATCTTAGGGCCTCAAGGTTCAGCCCTAAGAGGGGGATACTGTCAGGTCCCGTACCGAGACCGGCCGGACCCGGGTTGCAATTCCACCGGCCGACTTATCCCGCGGATCCGGCTCTCTAATCTTTGCCACCCTATTGGATCTTATTGTTAAAGGTCGTCCTTATTGTTCTTACATCTTCTCCATCTCCGGATGACTCACAACCCTTATTGTCTTTATTGTACTTCCCGGATCATTCTCGGATTTTGACTTTAGTATAAATATGTAGTATTGTATAGTAGTAGCCTCAGTTCGAATATCGACTTAGTTGGTTCCCTATTGCCTTCTCCCTCTAGTCTTTGTCTCTTCGGAAATCGGGCCTCGGGCGTACTGACGGGCGCAGCGCACGAGCTGAAGCCAAGCCCGCATCCAGTCGGAACCCGTCTCGGCCGCCGCCGGAATCCGGCGGATCCGGAACACCGCACTTGACAGTACCACCTCAGAGAAAATTGGACTGCACCGTCTTTGGCATCATTTGCTGTGATGTGTTGCCATGGCCAAACGGTTCCTGACGACGGACGAGCGATAAGCAATGGACTTCGACAACTTCAAGCCCATAACCGAGAGACAAAGAGGAGCCATGTACAATGCGCCACAGATCTTCATCTTTCTGCAGCGGTGGATCTTAAAAGCCTTGATTCTTGAAGATCGCCTCCAGGCACTTTGGCAGCATGACCAACGGTGAGCATTTGCACGGCTCTCCAAGGTACTTGAAGGACTAGGAAGCATAGAATACTTGATGCTAGTACTTGGGACCAGAATTGAAGAGAGTCGGAGAGATGGGACACCAGCGGGGCGGACATGAGATGGCGGGGGAAGAAAGGAAGATGAGCAGATTTGATCAAGTCCGCCATTTATAACTCATGTGCACGGACCGTTGCCAAGGTGCGACGGCTGGAGGATTCTGGATGACTTGCATGTGGAACCACAGGTCTCTCAAGAGCACAGTAGAGCAGGAGGCTCTCAGTAGATAACAAGTTCGATGGAGGTCGCCATGTGTCGCCATGTCTACGGAGCTCTATCGAGAAACCCCGGCTCTATCGCGATCTACCGAGACTCCGCTGTTCTATTAGGTCGATGGCTGTTTATAAAAGAAAACTCGATTTCCAGATGCAGCAGTACATCTTGCTTGTCTTTGGGGCAAAGAAGGCTGAAAATGGTGCCGGTTGTGAAGCTGTTCTGCCGAAGATGCTCAGCGATAATCAGCGCTGCAATTTTGAAGCCAAAGTCGAGTTGCTAGGACGCGCACCTATAATTGCCGAGGAATGAACATCTAAGAAAATGAACACCGTAGGCGACGGGTGACACCAATGAACATTTGGTTGAAATAGTACAGTACAAGTACAGCTTGAAGTGCCTCGGAGTTTATTGCAGTTTGCATATGTATTGGCACAGCCACAAATTTTGATGCGTTTTGAGTGGCCAAGTAAATCTTTTTGTTTCTCAGTCAATTCTTAACCGTTTGCCATGATCCCATATGCTAAATTCGTTATTTTGAGAGGTGCTTCAACTGATACCAAGTTTGTAGCATAATACCTTGATTTGAGAATGCCAGTTTCCGAGAATCATGAGATGGCGCATAAATTCAAACGACAGACTCTGGAGATTTTGGCTCAATGTAAGAAGCAAGGCTCGTGTATACCCTTTCCCAAGGTTTGGGAAGCATAGGGCTTGTAACGTGTCCGTCGTGACACGTCCAAGTCACCCAATCAAATTTGGTGACAAGTTGATTTGTCACGCATCTTGCTCTCTTCCTCTCATTCATGGCGTTGCAATGGTCAAGGGAAAGGCCATCTCTGAGGATCTTTGATGGTCAATTGTCCGAATGCATATGCTAGCCCTACATCCCGACACCATTTCCAAGTACTGTAGGATTAAATTCAATTCGTTTGTCACGGGTCACAGGCCTTAAAATTTACGAATTTTTTCAGACAGGTCACAGGTCACCGAGGGCAAATACGAATATCTCAAACGGTCACAAAAACGCTGGAAAACGCAAAAGAGTGGGAAAAAATTCAATTTTTCGCCTCGGCACATTTGCGGTCAGCGGGGCTGCAGCGTTCACACCAATGTTCACTGGAATCTGCAGTGTTGGGGTTGAAAATGGGCCGAGGGAGCTTTTCCGGCCCATCCGGGACATGAGGAAGGCTAACCAGGTGTTGAAAATGAGAAAATTGCAATATATCATGTGAGTAAATGATCTGTACTGCTATATTCTGTTCTAAGTGTGCCCAACGGCAGCTGGAACGCAGTTTTAAAATATGTTGAATTTGTGACCGATTTACGAAAAAAAAGAAGGTGTCACACTTGGCCCAACCGAAGTACGAAATCTCAATTTCGGTTTGCATGGTCACAGGTCACAAGCCGGTGCGAATTGAATTTAATTCTACAGTACACGGACGTTAGCAAACGACAAATCTACAGAATCATCAATCAATTTCTTACCACAGGAAACGTTGTAACGGCCAACCAGAGAAAGAAAACTGGGTGGACCCGCCATCTGACCACCCAAGATGTTTCTGTATGTTCTTCTTACCCCAATCCTGGAGATGCTGACTCTCCTAGTATCTACATGGCTGTCTCGATCAAAGTTGTGATAAATATCTTGAAGAGTTACAATTCGGACTCGCAGAGACCTGTGGGAGATCAATATCTCTGTTGACTGTGTGGCGGGCCCTCAAGTGCAGCGGTTATACAATGGTCAAGGTGTATTTCGCAGTGTTTTGTGTGGCGAGCTTGGATTGATGATCAAATATCAGCTCACTCGTGTCGCCATCGAGCGCAGTGCAGTCAAGCGTGCCAAATTCAAATATGATATGGGACTGTGTTATCTCCCGTACATCAGACTTTTGACAATTTGATTTTGACGTTGTACAACGTCAAAAAACCTCGCAACCATCACCAAGATCGACGCAACCTCGGCGCAACCTTAAAACATCCGAACCCTATGTCATCCTTCACACAACCTCCAAAGTTCGACCCGGTTGAAGGGCAAAATTCTGGGTATTTTTATTTTTATTTGGTGGGATCTGGTATGTAGTGATCTTCTGAACTCATCTAGCTCTAGCTCATGTTGTTTTCACCATAATACTTCCACAGATTTGGAGGTAATTTGGCATATTTTGAGGTTCTGAGGTTACGGCAACCTGACAACCGCAAAAAACCGCGAATCTTTTTGTTAAAAGGCTGATGTATCAGTTTGTTTTCGTTGATGAGAGTTCCTGCGACCGGTGCACATCGTATCACGGCAGGGCATGGGCCATCAAAGGGCCGACACACAGTGCAGAAGGCTTTTTTCATTCGGGGCAAGCGGTGCGTACACTTCATTGGTATATCTTCTCTACTAACATTGCCGTAGCTATTCTGTCCTCCCTGCGATTTCACTGGATGGTATTTTGTACGTCAGCATCATCAAATCATTGTTTACCTCAGAAACCTTTCTCGACTTCATCGACGGTCTCCTAGACAACATGAATCCATTTCCCGGCCATAATTCAGTCATTGTGATGGATAACTGCCGCATCCATAAGTCCGAAGAAGTATCTGCGATGATTGAGGAACGGTAAGCGCCTCCTTCTCTGCAGCCTGTCCATTCTGAATATCCTGGTCCAGCAGGATGCGTTGTGTCTATCTGCCTCCCTACTCCCCAGATTACAATCCCATGGAGCCCGGTTTTTCAAAAATGAAGGCGTATATTCGAAGGGAGGGTGCACAGTATCGGGCAGCTACAGAGTCGGTTGATGAGAAGGCAGAGGTGTTGACGCAACTGCACAACACAGTTTTCTCAATCACTCCTGAGGACGCAGCAGGATGGTTCCATCACTCGGGTTATTTTTTATTCTGCTTTAATTGTGTAATTGTTGCACAAAAATCATTGATTTGTCTAATGTTCGATTCTACAACAGTTTGTCCAAGACGAGAGCAATCGTACAAAAGAAAACTAGTGATCACAGCAAGAAGAGAAAAAAATAGAGGATATTACGAAGCCCATTCGATTTTGCGCTGCTTCTCGATTCGTCGAAGTTTGTGGCATTCTTTCCTCGCCCTCTTCATAATGAGTGAAGCCGTCCCTATCTTCATTTCCGGGCAAATCTTCATCAGTGTGGCAACACTGTCAGGTTGATCTGCAAGTTGAGAGACTCGCATGAAGGTGTTTTCATGGAGCGCAGGAGCAAAGGAACTGAAGCGATGACCGTCTTCGTCGACGACGTCCAATTCCAATAGCCAGGCATCAATCTTCGGAAACACGATATCATTGTCGTCCTGAGAATCGATGCTGGTAGCATGGTGCAGGTTCAAATGTTTTGTCGCTGGCGGCTGAGGAGCTGTCTGCGGTGGAGGCGGAAGTGGAGGAGCTGCCGGCAGTGGAGGTGGATGATGATAATAGGAGGGGTAGCTATGATGGTTCGTTTGTACAAATAAACATTTGCGTGCGCGCGAGGTCTGGCCTCAAAATGTGCCTTAGGCCATAATACAGATATTATTTTTACATATCGAAATAAAATAAGTGTTAAACTATCGAGCCCTTGGGCTCATATACGTCGCGTAAGCTTAAAGGATGGGGAATATGAGGGATTCAGAGTGGATAGGGATGGTAGGAAAAGGATGAGAGCAACCCTTGCAGATTGCTTTTGGATCACTAGGACACCTTCAACCCGGCTCTCCTCACACAACTTCATGAAGTCGCAGCCTCCAAGAGATAGAGAACTTGGTGGTGACGCAGTGGTCGAGAGAGGCAGTGCGAGGACACACGTACGAGTTGAGAAGCCGGAGAGCAGCGAGGTGGGGTGTGTCGACATAGCTGAGTTCTCACCTTAGTATGGGGGGCTGATATATCAGCCCCCCCTAATCGTCGGAGAGCCACGATATATGGGGACCGCTCAGTTAGAGGACAGTTTGATATATCAGTGCAGAGTCTTTCTGCACATATAATAACAATTATATTTGCAGCCGCCGTTGTGCTGTACGACGATCACGAAGGTTCTAATTATGGACAGTGTCCATCAAGATTTCTCGGTGTCGTGCACGACGTCAGCGACGAAATATTCTCTAAAAATCACGAAAAAAATAAGGTATATAGCGTACACATATAGAATCCATAGGGCAAAGTAATGAGAGGAATAGATATGCATACGCTACGTAAATCGACCTTTTTCCCCACGTCGCACTGCCTCAAATTGGCACGCCGCTGGCGAGCGGCGAGCAATGCGGTGCTGGGGGCGAGGCTCAGGGGCACCCATGCAGGTGCATGCAGCCTTGCATGCTCTCAGCTACCAGCGCTCCACAGCCGCGGCAGTGCGCGGCAGGGGCAATACGTCCGACGGCCATCGGGCATCCAGGAATATTAGAACCTGCTATACCGCCGGGGGCATGGACTCTCCGCCCTGTGAGACACGCTGCGTCCGCCAGCAGGATGACGATCCACGTGTCCGGCGTCCGCGTGCGCGTGCGCGCCGAGGAGGGAGTGCCGACGCCGCCAGCGTAGGCCCCAGCTTCGGTACGAACCATGCCACCATGGGTCTGCGAGCAGGCTCGCTGTCGCCACCCTTTCCCGTTCCTCGTCCTTTGTCGCAGGCAACCCCGAAAACGACATGGACAGCAGGGCCATGCATCCCGCAGTGACCTTCCCGCACCCTTCCCTTCACCCGCATGCTCCTCCGGCGCGCGGAGAGCCTGGTTCAGGTCCACCGCCGCTTCACTCGCGCGTGTCGCGTTCCCGGATCGGGAGCGACCCCATCCAACAGCACGCGCGTCCCCCTTAGCGCGCCGAACATCTCCCTAGCGCGCTCAGCAATGCCCGCACATCGCGGCGCCACGTGCTTAGCTCGTCGCCCTGTATGATCGCGTTGCGCAGCTGCTGCCCGACTCAGATAGGATGCCTGCGAAGGTACTGCACGAGAGATGGGCTGTCTGCACCGCGGAGCCCCGCGCTGATGAGCCTGGCATTGGGCCAGCCTAGCAATTTTCCAATTTTGCTAGCGCTACTATAATTATAAGCGACCAGGGCGCTTAAGATACCATCTTCACTGAGGGCTGATGTCATATCCGGGCAGTCAGTTAAAGGGGTGCAACGTATTGCGGACCACTAGCATAAGGTTGTGTAACGCTTCTGGTAAAGTCGTGGAGCCAAACGATGCCAAAGGGAGTATCCGCGAATAAGTGCTCAACCATCCTGGAAACGGATTGGAGTAACTTCACGTCCCTGATTAAGGATATCTTCGAGGGGAATCCATCTAGGAGCAGTATTGAACTATCCATTGGTACCTAGGCATGAGCCAGTACTCGTTTGCTTGCAGCAAGTGCAGAAGCGCGGTATATTCAAGTTCAATTTATAGTTTTGCAACTCTGGTTCACCCACTCCAACCTGTGGTTAAGAGCAATGATCCAAGACGAACACACACGTTCAGCAAGCCTTTTAACGAAACCAACAAGACAGTTCTCAACAAAACCCTCAACACAATTCTGGGTTCAAAACTTTGATAGATTTTAAGTGCAACTCGAAATTACAAGCTTAACCACAACAGGGTCTTTTAGCCTCTAGGTAATCCAAGCCGTAGACCGTCCTTCTGTTTCGCTGGAGTAAGACACACAGGTCTCTCCGCTTTCAGCTTCGGGTACGGGTTCCGTGCTCTACCTGCTACTTTACCCTTCCTTATATACTGCTACTCTATAAATATCTCTTATCCCTATCGCGCTATTGGTATACAGTGCCTAACTACTGCCCCTTAACGTACAATATATGTGCCTCTGTCAGAATTGAATAGAAATAACCCGGATCTTGGTTTTCTGAGTTTTCTGGATTGTCCCCCGCAAAGTCGGAATGGTATCGTTTAATCCAGAACCGTGCCATCCTATAGGCACTCTGAACTTGTTCGTAGCCCCAGTACTTCAGAAGACAGCCTACCCGTTTGGATAGTACCTGGTAGCCAAGTCTCCTTTCTGTTCGATCTGTTCCTGGTTTATATTGGTGCTTTCTTTAGCACACGATCGCCTTTACTACTCTCTGGTGTTGAGAAGAGCAATACTCTTCCTCTTCGTTCTGCGTGGATATCCAGAATCGTCTGGTCAATACCTTTCGATTGATACCCAACTCCAATATATAGCCTGTGCAGTTCTAATCCAGAACTGAACTTGATTGCCCAATTGAGTCGATCGATATTTGATGGACATTTGACACCTGATCCGGAACGGCTTGTTCTGGCTTTGAATGCTCTTGACAGGTCATGTGGTCCAGCGCGTTGCCCATTTTGTTACAAGCATGTACAAAGTAATCCGCAAACTCTCTCTGGATTACTCCACTATGAGATTGCTTCACATGGCACAGAATGGATAATATCCCTTGATGTTCCTTTGTACACTACGATGCCCTCTGACTATGAAACCGTCATTGGGATCCAGAACCACCTGTATAGTAGTCGGAGGTAGCCAGTATGGGAGTTTCTGGATACTCATCCAGAGAAGTTCTGGATAACGTAAAATCGTAGTCCCTGGTCTACTAACGTTGGGTTCGTTATAAACCCTGAGATGTGCATGAGAAATTCAGTAACAACCCGAAATTGGTAAATTTCAGGCATAGGCGAAATCACTGCTTATCACTGGTAAGGTGTTTCTCAGTACGAAGAACTCTGAGTGGCTCTTTCTGGGTCCAGACTCCAGAAGTTGAAGTGATAAGCAATATCCACATCTTTCGGACGCAGATCCATTTCGTCGCCAACAGCGTGCATGAATTTTTTATGGGAGATAGTGGAGGAGAGTGTCAATGTGTCTGTAGTGCCGCCGATGGGAACAAGGAACTGCAATTCAAAGTCTGTTGTGTGTTAGCTACCGGTTCTACTGTAGCATTTCGACCGAGTGTTCACCCCATGTTACGCGTTACGCAAGGTGTTCATTTTTTCAAGTGTTCATTTCTCGGCAATCACAGCAAAATTACCATAAAAGGCAATCCGGGCCTTGCCGGGAGAGAAATTTTGCCTCTTTTTAGCCTATTTGAGCCTCAAAATCTGGATGTTACCGTTACAAATGTCGCAAGTGTTCAGTTCAGAGGTCCCCGTTACGCATTACGTGAACACTCGGTCGAAATGCTACAGTATAGTAAAGACAGCACATACGCTCAATTTTCTTTACTTTCTTTCGACGAGGCTGTTCCTCTTCCTCCTCCTCCTCCTCCTCCTCCTCCTTCTCCTCCTCCTCCTCCTCTTTGTCATCCTCCTCTCTGTCTTCTCCATCCTCAGCATCCTGGCTCACTCTCCTAGCTCTTCCTCCAAGCCCTAGGAGTGCGATAGCAGCGGCTTCCACTTCTTCGTTGCCATCCTCTTCAGGCATATTCAAGTCGTGCTCAGAGGTGTCACCGGGGTCAAGAATTATTATGTCGGAGTCGGAGCTAGACGTAGGCTTTGGTACAGGCAGTCTAAGTGTAAGTTTGGGCACAGGATCCTCAGCTCTCTCGGTAGCTTCTTCCACAGGTTTTGGGGGACGACCTTGCTTCCGTTTCGGGGCCACAGCGGTGTTGTCTCGAAGGTCCTCAGCAGATGTTGCGGGCTTGTGTTTGGGCTTGCGCTTTGTCGACACCATGAACGAGAGGAAGAGAGCAAGACACGTGACGAATCACCTTGTCACCAAATTTGATTGGGTGACTTGGACATGTCACGACGGACACGTTACAAGCCCTATGCTTCCCAAACCTTGGGAAAGGGTAATACACGAGCCTTGCTTCTTACATTGAGCCAAAATCTCCAGAGTCTGTCATTTGAATTTACGCGCCGTCTCATGATTCTCGGAAACTGGCATTCTCAAATCAAGGTATTATGCTACAAACTTGGTATCAGTCGAAGCACCTCTCAAAATAACGAATTTTGCATATGGGATCATGGCAAACGGTCAAGAATTGACTGAGAAACAAAAAGATTTACTCGGCCACTCAAAACGCATCAAAATTTGTGGCTGTGCCAATACATATGCAAACTGCAATAAACTCCGAGGCACTTCAAGCTGTACTCGTACTGTACTATTTCAACCAAATGTTCATTGGTGTCACCTGTCGCCTACGGTGTTTTAGATGTTCATTCCTCGGCAATTATAGGGAATTACCTTTGTTTTTTGGCCTATTTGAGCCACAAAATCGCAACGCCACCGCCACATGTACCAAATTGGTTCAGTTCACGACCCATTTGGTTGAAATCAAGGGTGTGCCAGGCCGTGAATACGGGAACATATGCCGGTTGGTTGGTTCGGCCATTAGGCCGGAATTTCTTTTTCTGTAGTCCATGTTTTTAGGCCTGAGAATGGTTCAAATAGCAAATGTGACATTCCATATCCCTCAAGTGATACTCGGTGAGTCTCAGTTAGCATGACTCGGGTCTCAGGGACTTGAAGCTCCAAATTGGGTCGGGGCTTCAGCATATCATGCACAAATAATGTCAAGATCAAATGAAAAGTTCGCAATGCAAACACGACATCTTCTACTAAGGATGGACATAAAGTGTTCTAGATTGTTTCAAAACCACTGGGTGAGCGACTTTGCTGAGGCTGCTTGGTCTTCAAAAGTGATCACGTGGATAATTGCCTTATTTGGGCATTACATAATATGACGTGGTTGGTTGGTCCAAGGAAAAGGCCGAAAAATAAAAAACCGGCATATGTTCCAGAATTCACAAAACTTTAGGCCTATGTCCCATGTCTGGACAGATGGCGGGTTTTTCAAGTTTTTCAAGATGGAAGAAAGAGAGAAAAGGGAGGATTATCTACCATTTACTCAAAGTTCATGCCCCCTAAACATTGGATCCCAAACTCACCTCAGTGCATGCTAGACATCTTTTTTCTAGTCGGTATAGGTCAATTCCAACCGCAAGAAAATGACCTTATCTAATTTTGATCAGCTGTGGACTCTGCACTCACAAGGCCGTTGTTTTGAAGTGAAACTGAGCGTATTTGAGGTGTGGAGAAAATATTCCCGGGAAAACATCAGAAAAGAAAGCTTCGGAACTGAGTATTGAACACAAGACCTCAGGAAACGAAATTCAATATACAGTGCGATGGGAGGCGGAGTGCATGAGCTTGGCTTGGGAAGTCAGGCACTGCTATGTAGTACTTAAATGTCTGTATTCATTACGCGGAATACTCCCTAAAACCCGGTGTATCTAAGTGGGAAAATGCCATGTAATGCTACCTAATCACCTAAAGAACTACTGAAACTGCAGCCCCACGCCATGGTGTGCGCGCGGCGGTGGCGGCGCACAAGTTGCAACAGGGTTTTGGTCGTCATTTGATCCCAGCAATTCGATCTGCGCTATGCCGAGCACAGCCCGATGACCCATGTCCATATATGGACATGGGTCTGTCCAGACTCCAGGACCAGACATGTGTCAAGGGCCAAACTTTACACCCTTGGTCGAAATAGTACAGTAAACTCCAGCCTCTCTAGTATACCTGATCTGAACGACTACTGTACTATTTCGACCAAGTATTCACAGCTTGTGACCTGTGACCCAAGTATTCATTTTTGAAGTATTCAAATTGCTTTTTTGGGCGATTTTTCGGCATTTTCTGCATCAAAAATGGCCAATTTGGGCCGAAATTGATGAAAACCTTGATCCAAAATCTCGGTGTCCTGTGACATTTCTCAAAAGTATTCAATTCACGGGTCCCTGTGACCCGTGACTGAATACTTGGTCGAAATAGTACAGTATCATGCCCGGGAGCCTAGAGCTGAAATTGTATGACGGTCGTTTCTGGACAAAAGTCGAGTTGGCACGCATTGTCACGCGTTTCGATGTGTCGACCACGTTTGCACTCGTGTAAGTGCATGGTAATGCGTGGATGACGACTTAGACGCCTGTTGGTCATCGCGTGGCTTGTCGTGGATTATTGGGATGTGCTTATAACCAACTTATAACTTGGAATATCTTGACGCAGGCTTCGATGCATCGACAGGTGTGGACCCGTTTTGGTGCCAGCGTGTTCAACAGACCTGAAAGTGATCCAAATGTCAGGACTTACACTACAGGCTTCAAAAAGCGCCAAGTTTGAAGGAATAACAGCACAGAGTCCTTAGAAAATCCAATGTACATCATGTAGCCGCTACAGGATTATCAGCAATATATTAATATTCTATGTAAGTGCTTAAAATCCTACCGTTGTCAAACCAGTTGGAGGAGTGAAAATGTGTACCAACGCGTAACGATGCGTGGAATTCCGACGCGTTTTTCACGCGTTATTAAAACATTCCAACACGTTTAAAAAGATGGCACCTACCCGTACCTACCCTGCTGAAATTTCGACGCATTGACCGACTCGTCAACCACGGCGTTGAAGTGCGTGGAAACGATGGTTAACGCGTGACAACGCGTGACCATGCACACGAACTCGTTTCCACTCATGTCAACTTGACTTTTGTCCAGCAAAGCCTGGTATAAAAATTGAGCCTAGAGTGGCCCGAAATGCTGGATGAACATGGCATTGGTTTGAATGTTTTAGAGCTGCCAACCCGGCAGCTACATAGCCGTACATAACCGGGAGCCATGCATAGCCACACGCAGCCGAAGCCGAGCCGTGACGTCGGCTATCAGTCGGGGACCGGGTATTAAAGTTACCGAGTTACCGCTATACTGAAGAATCAGCATTGAAGGACGATAAAAGGAGCTAGAGAAAGGTTGAAACAAACACATCTTTTCATTGTTTTTCTCTTATTTTATTTTTTCCGCATTTTTTCTGGAATCTGAAAAATAAAGCTGTTTTCGACGAATCGAAGGCAACCGTGACTGTGGCGGCGAGGCGGCAACGCCACCGTGTTGCCTAATGACAAATCGGTGCGGGATTTCGGAAGCCGATGCGGTAACCGCTTTGAATGCTGACACTACTAATCTTCGATCACGTATAAAAGTAGCAACGAAATCGACAGATTGCACAACGATGAGCCTCCCAATTCCCCAACCTCGGACGATCCCCTTTATCGGAAACGTGACCTCTCTTGATAGGGAGCTGCCCCTCCGTGCGTTTCGCCTGCTCGCAAAAACCTATGGCGGAATCTTTCAGCTCGATCTGCTCGGTTGGTGGTTTTCACTTGTCTTCACAAAGGCTGGGCTTACATGGCTTTACCAGGACAAAAGCTCGTCTTCGTGAGCTCGTATGAATTGGTGAACGAGGTTTCAGATGACACTCGTTTCAATAAACGGGTGACGGGACCACTGAGGGAGGTGAGGAATCTGGTGGGCGATGGTTTATTCACGGTCCGTTCCCCGCCTCTGGGTGTCTATAATCCATCGCATCTTACTTTGCGCACAGGCAGAGTCCGACGAGCCCAACTGGGGAATAGCGCGTGAGGACTGAACTGCCTTTGAGAACAACGGAGCTTAGACGCTAACTCATACCGCATAGATCGTTTGCTCATGCCGGCATTCGGTACGCTTGCAGTGAAGGATATGTTGGAGGAGATGCGAGATATTTCGAACCAGTTGCTTCTGAAAGTGTGTCCCGTTTCGCTCTTCCCTGGCCATCATGCGATGTGATTTTCATAACTCATTTTTTTTTCGCAGTGGGAACGGTGAGTTTGCACCGGTCTTCCTTCAGGTGGTTAACCAAAACCTGGACGTAGATTCGGCCCTAACGCCGTCATCGATCCATCCGACGACTTCACCCGAGTTGCGCTCGATACGATTGCATACTGCTCCATGTCTCACCGATTGAACTCCTTCTACGCCGAGAAGCAGCCCGAATTCGCAGTCGCCATGGGCGATTTCTTGAAGGAGTCCGGCAAGCGAGCTACGCGCCCTCGCTTGGTGCAGGCGTTGATGCAGGGGACGACGGCTAAATACGAAGCCGACATGAAGAAGATGAAGGACCTTGCTGATCAAAGTGCGTTCGCCTTGGCTCCGAATCGTTTCGTTTCGTTATATACTTGATAACTTTCTCTCTCAGTTGTCTCGACGCGGAAAGCACACCCAATAAAGAAACACGATCTTCTCGACATCATGTTGAATTCGCGCGATCCGAAGACTGGGCAGGCGATGACGGAACAGTCTATCGCGGAGAATGTGAGCTTCCTCAGTTGTTACTGGATCGAACTGAATTGCTCTTGGTTAGCTGCTGACGTTTTTGATTGCTGGTATGTTATGCTGGTTCGATTGTTCATATCTATACATGCTCATGGGCGCTATCAGGACACGAGACGTCTTCAGGTGTGTTAGAACCTAACTTTTCAGGTCGTGTAGTTATTTAGTGAGGCGACAGGGATGATGTCCTTCATGGTCTACTTCCTCCTCAAGAACCCTCAAACGATGCGCAAGCTCCGTGCGCAAATCGACGAAGTGCTAGGCGACCGCCAGGTTCAGTACGAAGATTTTGCGAACCTCCCGTATTTGATTGGTGCGTCGACAGCCTCCATTCCTCAACTTCGATGTCGCTAACTACCATCCTGCATTGTTGCAGCTGTCATGCGCGAGACTCTGCGCATCACGTCCACGGTGCCAGTACGGCAAACCACCCCGTTGGAGGACACCACAATTGGCGGGGGGAAGTATGCCGTCAAGAAGGGCGTTCCGATCCTTATCCTCGCATGGGAGTTACATCGGGACCCTGCTGTGTGGGGGGACGATGTGGGTGATGTATTGTCCTGCATTCGTCTGTTGTACTGATTAGTGCCATCAAGGCAGAAGAATTCCGTCCGGAGCGGATGCTCGATGGGAAGTTTGAAGCACTTCCTCCGAACGCATGGCAGCCAGTACGCTTTCGCCACTTTTTCATTGTTTTAAAAAAATTGACGCCGATGAAAAGTTCGGTTTCGGCTTCCGCGCATGTATCGGTCGAGCATTTGCATGGCAGGAAGTGTGGTACGTCCCTTCTTCCTATCTTCCGGCACCCTGTGTGTATAACCCAATGCCAACGCAATCCCCTTCTGCAGCCTCGTCATGGCCTCCGTGATCCAGCGATTCGACCTCTCACTCGCGGATCCATCGTACAACCTCGAACTCAAGCAGACGCTCACAGTGAAGCCCAAGGATCTATACATCCGTGCCAACCTGCGTGCCGGGGCGGTGCAACTTTTGGCGACGCCCTCGTCGGCGCTCATGGCCAGCCGCAGCAACAATGCGGGGCAGGGCGCGGCTACGGTGGAGACAAGCAATAGCAGTGGGTTGCCATTTTACGTGCTCTATGGCTCGAATACGGGGACTTCGGAGGCATTCGCGCAACGCATCGCGAACGAGGCGCCATCCTATGGTGTGTTTACACTTCCTTCGCATGTAGACGTAACTTATATACGCCGAAGGATTCCGGCCATCCATCGGCACATTGGATTCCGCGCTCGCAAAAGTGCCCAAGGATGGGCCCGTGGTCATTGTCACTGCCTCCTTTGAAGGTCGGCACCATGTTCATTCCTTGATCAGATTACTGAAGCCCCGAGCCAGGAGAGCCGCCGGACAACGCTGCGCGCTTCATTGACTGGCTACGCAACATCAAAGACGGCAGCAACGAGTTCAACAACCTGCGATATGCGGTGTTCGGGTGCGGGAACTCGGACTGGAAAGCGACATTCCAGAAAATTCCGACTCTCTGTGACGATCTCTTGGAGAAGCACGGGGGCAAGAGGCTTCTTGAACGTGGCTCGGGCGACGCGAGTGCGGGAGACTTCTTTCAGAGGTTTGACGAGTTTGAGGCCAAGCTGTGGGCGACGCTCTCAAAGGTTCATTCGGCGGTGCTGCGATGTTCATTTTGCTAATCCGAGCTCCAAGGAATATTCAACCTCGCGGTCCGAATCGCTCGCACAGGCGCTCGATGTGAAGATGGTCGACGCCGGAACGGATCGGGCAGCAGCCCTTCGACAGCCTGATACATTTCTTGGACGGGTAATTGAAAATCGGGTTCTCACTCAGAGCGGACCGGTTAAGAGACACATCGGTATGATTGAACTTGGTTCAATATAGTTCGTATTAAATGTTACTTCCCCAGAGTTTGAACTTCCCGAAGGGAGTACCGCACGAGGTGAGAACGAGATTCTCGTCATTTTAATCCATAACATCACGATGGTTGAATTCAGCCGGCGATTATGTTGCAATGTGCGTTCGACTTGAGTCGAGTTTACGATTTTCTGAAGTCATCCCAGTCTGCCTCAAAATCCTCTCCGAGATGTTCATCGCGTTCTGGCACATTTTGGGCTATCCAACGAGGCGGAGGTAACCCTTGTTCACAAATATACAACACCGAGCTCACTACCATGTAGGTTGTGCTCTCATCCGTTGGTCCGACGTTCCTCCCTGTGGGGAAGCCCGTCAAATTGTCTGAGGTTCTGAGTGGCTACGTCGAGATATCTCAGCCAGCCACCACTCGGGACCTCAGCAAGCTGAGCGACGCGGCTGTGTCACCTGCGACTCGTGCTTATCTCCAGGAACTGACGGCCAACTATACCGATGCGGTTCAAGCGAAGCGGCTCAGTGTGTTTGAAATTCTTGAATCTAAGACGGACATCGCGCTGCCAATCGCTGCTTTCCTGCAAATGCTCCCTCCTATGCGCGTCCGGCAATACTCGATCTCCTCCTCGCCTCTGTGGAACCCCACCCACATTACTCTCACATTCAGCGTCCTGGACTTGCCCTCCGTGTCGAGAAAGACGACCCAGTCCTTCCTCGGCACCGGCTCCAACTACCTCGCCAGTCTGCTTCCAGGCGATCGCGTCCAGATGACAGTCCGCTCTTCTGCGGCAGCCTTCCACCTACCCGAGAACCCCGTGACGCCAGTAGTAATGTTCTGCAGCGGATCCGGCCTTGCGCCGATGCGCGGGTTTATTCAGGAACGTGCGGTTCAAAAAGCATCTGGGCGTCAGGTCGGCGAGATGCTTCTGTTCTTCGGATGTCGCTCCCCAAAGACCGATTTCCTCTATTCGGACAGTGAGCTCGCGGAGTGGTCTAAACAGGGTGTCGTCGACATACGTCTGGCGTTCTCTCGCTCTCCCGAGGATTCTGAAGGCTGCAAATACGTTCAACAGTCAGTTTCCGCTGCCGTTTCCATTTGCTTTTCTCACTGGTCTTCAGTCGTGTTAAGCGGGATAGTGCGGATGTCGTCAAGGCCTTGCACAACGGTGCCTCGGTAAGGATAATGCATCGCTGTTTTGAGTGTTGTTTGATCGTCGGTCATTCAGTTCTTCACTTGCGGCTCCGCCAGCGTCGCCAAGGGCATCAAGACTACGCTAGTGGAACTCATCATGGAGAAGGAGAATGTCGAGTTTTCCGACGCTATGGAGAAATTCGAAAGAATCACGAAAGGAAGGTATGCAATTGATGTCTTTGAATAATCTTGTTGTCCCTGTAAATCAGAATTCCATATTTTTTTTCTTGGCGCAACGTTTCATGTCCTCGTCTACACGCGGATCGCGACGTCCGCCCTGCACGACTACCGTACTTGCCTACCCCTCCTTCCTTGCACAATTTACGAGCACGTATATTTTGCGCTATGTACAGGTCCCTGCCTTTAGCTCCGCATTATCCGCGCGGCCAATACGACGGGCTATTAATTAAATTGTAACTGTCTTTGTTCCGAACGCAAATCCATGATATGGAAACAACTTGAGAAGCCGACTTGGGCTCACGCCTTCGTCCCGCCGTAGCCCATCGCCGCGCCCGCCTCTGCCAGTTTCTTGGCACGGAATAGCTGCACGCAATAAATCAATAGATCAGCGCTCGTTCTTCGCACAGGGCAGCAGACTTCACCTTGCGGTAGGCCCTGCGCTTGTAGGTAAGGATCCCGACTACAATCAAAGCGATCCCAGACAGAGCGCCGAAAATGCCTAGCCCGATCGGTAGGACCTGGATCGACTGTCCTGGGACGACGAATGCCGAGGGAGACGCAGACGAGGAGGGTGCCTGTTCAGCGGCGGCTACGGGCGTCGCGGTCGCGGCGCTGATTCCTCCATTCGCAGCGGTAGCGGGGGCGGAGATGAGGGACACAACCTGGAGGGATTATATGTTAGTGGATTCGTTGTAGGTCAGAGGGTACGGAAATTACCCCAGCGGACACTGGTTCTGCTGCTCCAGCTCCAAGGTTAGACGGGTCTGAGGCCCCGGTTTCGGAGGCCGAACTTGCGGAGGCGCTGGCAGAGTCTGTTGCAGATGCTGGAACGGCTGATACGCCCTATTTATATACGCTCAGCATGTAGCTAGGGCTCGCAAATATACCACAGCTCACGTTGACACTGACTGGACTGCCGTCAGTCGACGATGAGGAAGTTGAATTGCCAGAGGACGACGAGTCGGGAGTGGACGACGAGTCGGTAGTTGACGAGGAACTGGAGTTGGTGCCGCCGTTGTTGGTGGTCCCGTTGGCCAACGTCAAAGTGCAAGTCTTGACTTCACGAACCGCAGCATTACCATTGTCATCGGTAATGGGGATGAGCGTAACAACACACGTCTGTGTCATATCGCCAGCAGGACTATAGGAGAGTGAGTCAGTGTGTGCGTCAGTCAATGATATAGCCTGCGCACGTCGACGTTGTAGTCTGGGTCATGAAGCTCTGTCCATCCGACTGGCGTTTTATGGCCAGTGGGACGGCATCCACCGGCGAAACAGCGAGGAAAAGAAAGGGGAGGAGGAAAAGGAAGGCTAGGTGACTTGGGCGTAGATACGGCATCGTGGGTGGAGGTCTAAGAGTTCCAAATTCCAGTTCCTGCTGGTTCTCGACAAGTAGCAATAATCCAGAAACACCCCCGGGGCGGAAATGGCGAGCAGAGAAGGAGGGAAAGGGAGGGATGGCGACGGCAGCAAAAAGGCAAAGTGCGTCTAAATTTAGAGGCCGAGGACCGGCGCGTTATGTATGTTGCGACCAGTCGCCCGTTTCGAGGTCTTCTTTGTGCTCGTCGCCCATCCATGGAGAGTCTAGACCAGCAGAGACCAACCGACAGCCGTAAATCACCCGATCTTGCTTTGATTCAATTGATTTGATCAATGTCATCAAGATTGTCTCCCGGCCGCGTGCGATACTATTTTAGCAATGTGTGATCGCCCAATATTAAATAACTTTATCTCCTCTGGCTATATTACTTTCGCCAGCCAAAATCAAGCAGGGCGAAGTGTTTTTTAAATATTATCAGTGTTATAGATACTAACTGTAGAATATACGAGCCTTTCAACCCAAAGTTTTTTCGCTGATAGAGACATATGGTATGGGGGGCGATTTTCATACTCGCGCGGTCCAGATATCTGAACAACAAGTTTACCGAAGACAAACAAGTAGTAATGTACAGTTGAACTACGAGATGCCATCGGAGCACACCATTCCAGGGGGTCGATCAAACAAGACGCTGGCGGCTGACCTGCTGTGAACTGGGCGGCCCTCGAATGGCGGGATCTCCGGATAAAACCCTATAGGACCTGACCACCAGCGCGCTGATATGCGGGTAAAGTTTTCTCCCCCCAGGTATAAATCCCCGAGTCCACAATTCACAACAGGCTGTCGAATGTCTTTCCCTTTGCAGGATGTGTGTATCATGCTAATAGATTTCCCAGAGGAATTGGGCTCGAGTTGTCCTTGGCATCTGCCATAATTCCTTGCGTGTGTACGCTAAAATAGTAACGGCCGATAAAACTTACAGAGTCAAAACTGAATTTCTCAGTAGAGAGCAAAGCCGCATGCGGCTCAAATGCGGCTGCGCAATGGCGCGCGCGGATTTGTGCTTGTTGGCCTCCGAGCACCCCCAGAATCAAGTATTCCTATCACTCTCCAGATCGCTGCAGCAGAGTTTCGAAAAAGCCGCATGAAAAAAGGTCTTTTGCGCCGTGCGGCTTTTGCGCTCTATTTTCTCCATCATATCAACCAGAGAACGGATGATGCCGGAATAATGTGGCTATGATCCCGTGATGATCCGGAATCGATCACTGATCTCGTTGATTGAACCAAAAATTGAACCACATAGATGCATTCAGCTCGACCCCATTTTGGCTATTTGCTGGTAGCGCGAAGACTGATACTAGTATACTTGGCCAGTCAACCCCAGAGGTGCAGCGTTTCATTGGAAAGTTTGCTGAATCGCAAGGTCAATGCGCCTATGTCCTCACATTTCCCTCAGTCTTTTGTGGCGGCCCAACGAAAAGATTGAAAAATGAAAGGAATTTCAACCTGCAACAGCCTGCAACACAGCCTGCTCCAATGCCTGCTGCGTGTTGAGTGTGTTGGATTTTCGTTGTGATGTGCGTTGTCAGTTGATTGACATGATCAGCCACTGATTGCTGACTTGTTGAGTTGGCCCCATCGCAACCCATTTAAATCAAGGGATGAGGGAAACGATGATCCCTCTTTCTCCCTTTTCCTCGCGTCTTTTACGTTCATTCCTCTCTTCGATTCCTTCTTCTCCCTGGCAGCGCCATTTTATCTTCTTTTCACCCTTAATTACAGCGCAGCCATCCGCCACAAATTCTAATGCTCACTCTCATTTCCCTCCTCTCGGTACTCCCTGCGGCGCTCTCCGCGCCTCTCTCCATCTTCGGACAGACGATAGGTTCCTCCACATCCGCCGACTCTGCGACGGGCGCACCGACGCCCGTCTCGCTCGACACTGTTAACAGCACGCTCCTCCGGCCGGCGCAGTTCGCGCGCGTCGCATATTGCGGGAGCGCCGAGATTACCTCGTGGACGTGCGGCGCACCTTGCGACGCCCTCAAGGACATCACTTTCCTCCAATCCGGCGGAGGTGTGTTTCCCGAAATGTCCTCTTATTTGTTCTGACTTACCGTCCTCAGACCAGGGTGCTATTCCGCTATGTGCGTTGTCAAGTGGCCGCGGCTACCGATAAGCAATGTCTGATGCTTCATCACTTGCCTACAGATTACATCGCACACGACGCGGACCAGCAGCAGCTTGTCGTCGCGCACGAGGGAACGGACCCTGTTAAATTGTGAGCACTCCTCCTTATCTCTCAAAGAACTCACAAACGGTGTGTGCAGCCTCTCCATTCTCAACGACGCGCAATTTGGGCTCGTGCCGCTGAACTCTTCGCGCTTCCCAGAGGCCGCTAACAGTGCGTCTCCCCCCTCTGCCTGGTGACTTGCGCTCATGGTCATTCCGTGAGCAGCCGACATCCAGGTGCACTCCGGCTTCCAAGAGACGTTCGAACGTACAGCGGACGGGCTGCTTGCCGGTGTCAAGGCTGGGCTTGCGAGCACCGGCGTGACAAAGATCGCCGTAACCGGACACAGTCTTGGCGCCGCGCTCGCGTCGATGACCGGTGCGATGATCAAGGATGCGGTGGACCCTTCTGTGGACGTTACCGTCACGACCTTCGGTATGCCGCGTGGCGGTAACCAAGCTTGGGCGGACTTCCTGGACAGCAAGGCGCGTGCCTCCCATGCACTCGTTCCCGTACCAACTAATATACTGTTCCCCCTCCAGCTTGGCCTTACGTTCGTCACGAACCAGCACGACCCCGTCCCGATCGTCCCGCCCAAGGCCCTCGGGTTCCAGCACTCTAGCGGCGAGGTCCACATCACGGACGACACGCAGCAGAACCTCGTCGCGTGCCCCGGGCAAGACAACATCAACTGCTCAACCGGGAACAGCTTGATCGAGTTTGATATCATCAACCACCTTGGTGCGTCTACACATCCATACTCTTTCTTTCTTCCTGCTTCCTTGCGCCTTCGAGTGTGATAAACTCATCTCGTTGTTAGGCCCGTACTTCGACGACATCACCTTCGGGAGCCCGGAGTGTGCGGGAGGTATTTTCGGACAGGGATCATAGAGAGGCATATTGTGGGAGATGTACCGGCATTAGCACGATGCATTTCACATTTTTTGAATGATTTGGGGGAACGGGGCATGGTCCTATCTAAGGTAGTTTCAACACAAACAGAGAGGAAACGAGGGGCGACCAGTTCTGGCATGACCGGTGCTCTCCATGGCTAGTCTTGGAATTGTCTACTCAGTCTCTCGTAGACAGATGCTACGATGGAAATGAGCTATGTTATTTACCATACGAGCAGTGCAATATGCCTGACAGTACGAGAATTCCAAACGGCTAACCCAGCCGAGATTTCCCAGACAGAAAATAGTTACCGCATGTCCTTCTCAGGAGTCACTAAAATCTTAGCACTGAGAGTTATACACATCGTATCTATCGCATTGAATCTCGACACTTCATGCCACTACCCCCTTCACCCGCTCAACACGCCGCGCGTCTAAACGTATACGTCGTCAAACTCATACTCTTCAACACCACCTCCCACCCCGCGCCGGCCCGGGACGCGCTCGCAACCGCCGCAAAGTCCTCCGTCGCGCTCGTGCGGAAGCCGCCGCTTGGGCAGGCCGCAGCGTGGGCGGGGAAGGACACGGCGAGTGTGGTGTCGGTGGTGTTGGGGTTCATGAGGATGAGGGTGTAGGCGGTGGAGGTGGAGAGGGCGAGCATCCATTCGCGGACGTCGGAGCCGCTGAGGGGAAGGCGCACGCTGCCCGCTGTTGAAATGTGAGTGATGGTGAATGATCTGGAGAAAAGGGACTCACGCTTGACAAAGTTGCCAAAGTGTTTGTAGGTCCAGAAGTGTTTTGTGAGATCTGGAAATACACATGGAGTTCGATAAGATTATATATATGGAGATGAGAATGGCGTACACAGCGCGAAGTTGCCGTTCGTGGCGTATGAGGGGTCGTAGTAGATCATGCCGTCCTGTATATGCGGGGTTAGCATCAGCTGTAGATACAAGAGCAAGAGCGAGAGCAAGAAGGGTGCGAAGAAAGGGAATGGTACATACATTCCATCCGACAGAATTGGGGGTCGTCGGACACGTCGCGTTGGTCAGGGGAGAGCAGCCCAGGCCTTTTTGATAGAATTAACTTTGAATCTATCTCTTTGGCGGAAAGTTGAACAATACCATTTGAGACCAGGGTCCAGAACTAGCCGCAGATTGACATGAGATTTGAATATAAAACAAGGAATGAAGCAAGAAAAACTGCGCACGTACGTCGTAGTGCGGCTCGCTCGCGAGGACGAGACTCTGGAAGACGAGCCCAGAAAACATCAGTGCGTTGGTGATTGTGGGGTCGAAGCCTTGCGAGTAACCGCGGCCTGTGCCGGAGGCGGTCCCGAGGGAGCAACATATTTCCTACCCGATGGATATGGTGATTCGATAACATGTAGGGATGGGTGTACGCACGGACATCCAGGTCGCTTTTCCCGGTGCGAGGGACTTTACGGTGTTCACGAACGCGGTGTAGCTGGCATCGGTGGGGAAGTCATAGGTGTGGTGCACGATTGCGGATACCTGGTTCGCGTACAGATAATTCATTATCATTCTGAAAGCAATTCGGAAATACATACGCACCTTGCTCGCGACAGAGGGCAGCCAGGTGGGGTACTCGGACGTCGCGAGGGAGAGGGAGGACGATTCGTCTGCAAGGATCCCTACTTCGCTGCTCAGCCCTGCGCTTTGGAGCGCGTCGAAGAGGCCCGTTATCACTTCTGCGCGTCTGAGGATTGCATGTTTTTAAATGTGGGAACAAAGGAACAACAAGAAGAGAAGACTGACTGGTTCGCAGACACCTGCATGCCCTCCTGACCGCACGAGCCGGGGCTCCCGAAAGAATTGTCCGGTTCGTTCATGGCGGAGATGAAGTTGATCATCAGACCTGTGGATCGCCAATGGGAGATGACGTCTGCGAGGTACTTGCCGTACGCCGCGCCGGTGCCTATCGCGCAACAGAGAAATAGAAAGGATTAGTTTGGTGATAAGCTCCTCCATGCTCGCGCACCGTTGACGAATGTGCCCCCGCAGTTGGCGTGGTTCGACGTGAGCGGTGCGGGCGCGCTGTTCACGAATGCGGTGATGGGGACGCCGTGCGCGCCGGCCTGCCGCAGGAAATACACGCCCTGCGGGTCGGCGCTGAAGTTGTACACCCCGGGGCTGACGTAAAACGTCTCCGGCGCACGGACGGGATTCGCGACGCCCACGCCGCCGCCGCCGACGTTGAAACGGTAGCTGCTGAGTCCGAGGCCGCTTGGAGAGAAGAGGAGGGTGGAGAGGTTTTGCCGGACGACTTCTGGGAAGTTGAAGAGGTCGTGCGGCCACCAGGCGCCGGAACCGCCTATGCCGAGGAAGGTTTGCGCTGGAGTTGCGGAGACGGAGGCACCGAGTGCAGATGTCGGCGAACGAGACAGCACCAGCAGCGACGTGGCGATAAGAGTGAAAAGCATCGAGGCTCGAAGGTTCAGCCAGGATTGTGTTGGGTATATATCTGACGAGAAGCCGTATGCACATGTGTTCAGTTTTTCCTTGCGGCGAAGCATCGAAGAAGCACCTCCACAGCTTCGAGAGAAATTCCACCTCATAATGTTGCTTACTTGTTCTTGATAATTTCGCCCTTGTGCGCATGCATTTAAAGTTATTTTGAGGATCAATTCCACAGCGCGTCGGACTGCAGCAGAGATACGAATGCGCCGAGTTACCCGCAGGGGCATAAACCTGTGAGATACCCCGTCGAAGTGCCCACAGGTGTCCAGATCTTCGTGCTCTGGTCCAAGCTGTGCGCCAAATCCATTCCAGCTGAAGTTCAGACTTGAAATCTCAGCTGTTGACGAGCTGCGTCCATATGGTCACCACAGTGTCTCGGCAGCGGCCAGCCGGTTCCCAGCTAAGTGTAATTCCTGTGGAGCGTGTTGCAGCGACTTTCCATCAAGAAACTCCGTTGCCTCACACAATCTCATATTTTACACTAAACTCGACTCTAGCACCTTGAGTTGCTTGGTGGCTAGCGAGGCTTCCTTTGTTATCCCCTCCAAATCGGCAAATCATCGTCTCCCATTTTCAAACTTCCTCGAGTACCCTTATTAGCCTCAAACAGTTATCTTCTCAAGCTCGAGACTCAACTTCTCGGTTCTCATCTCTTTACCATGATGCTCAAAGCCTCGTCTCAAAAAATTCTTGTGCCCTCGTCTCTTGGTACCGAGCGACTTCGTGCGCGATGATGGCGGAGTGGAACGGAGTGCGGTGGATGCGGCGTGCGTGTGTTTCATCCATCCCTCCTCGCTCTCCGCAAGTTCTGAATATTAATTGATAGCTTCGTAGGCTGTGCCCGATAACTCGGCGGATATGATATAGTCGTTTCTGGACGACGCAGGTGCTCGATATCATGCGGGGTGCGCATATCCGATACATATTCTCCATACCCTCCGTTGATTTTTTTCATTTCCGTTTCGCATGTTGACTTGACATCAATTGTCGCATCTAACGTACGTCTGTTGTCTTTTGTTTCGATCTTGTTCGTGGTTGTCGTTGGTTGAATTCCTGGACGAAGCCATTAATATTGCGCAGGATCCAGGAACGCTACTTAAACCTCCGCAAGTATAACCTCATCGTTATCGGTGCGTCGTTTCGCGCGTGTATGGAGTCCTCACTGACCAGGTGAACTGAGAATGATGCATATTGATGATGCATGGTTGATTGAGCTCGGCTTCGGTGCGTGGCGGCTCGAGATCCCGTGTGGGCGACCAAGGGTATGCGTGCGCTTTCTTCATTCATCTCCATCCATCGTCCAGCCCATCTATGTCGAATCCGACGACTCTGAGTAGAGTTCTCCATTCTTCTCGTATTTCTCCTTTTTATTTACGATAACGCAACGCAACAGACACCTGTTGCCGTGCGCCGTATCTCTCGGCGGGCGCGATGTACGTGCGATATACCAGGTGCGATTCGGAGAGAAAATACGCATACGGTGGGTGAGAGGGTGGGTGCATCTGGTGCGTGCTTTTTTTCTTCACTATTTTTGTTCAATCATTCTCTTCCCCGCCTTCAGTCTTGCACTTTGATTGGTATGCAGTTGCAGCAGTTGACTCTCCCAAATGTTGAACTCCTCCGGACATGTCCGAACAGATTTTAACGTCGCCGGTTTCACCCGGGTCCTTATCGATTATCACTGACGTGCGGCATGACGACACACATGCTCAGGAACGTTCTAGACTCGTTCTAGCTCTGCTCCCGACTACTTATAAGATGCGTCGTCGATAAGCGTTCCCACTATCCAACAACATGTCTGAAGCTTCTACCTCTCATCCCATAGCCAACGTACGTCTTCCCATCCTTCCTGGTGCCCACACATATCCTGATCTTTTCTTTTCGTAGGCTCCGGCGTCTACAGCCATAACGGAGAACACCCAGGCAGCCGCAACTTCGCCGGATCAAACAGCCACTGAGGTGCGCCGATGCTGTCCCGTTTGCTGAATTATTACTTATATTTCAGCCACAGGCCCCCGTCGAGCACAAGAAGCACGGCATCGGTGCGATTATCGAGAAAATTGCGCACCCCATACACGGCAGTGAACACACCCACTCGCACACGGACACCGCGTCCGTGCCTGTCGCCGTCCCCAAGGAGGCGAGCGATGGTCAGGCGCACTTGGCCCCTGCAGGCAATGCTGTTGGAGGGATTCTGTAAATATTTCTCTTGAGTCGTATTTAACCCGTCTCGGATACCTATGTAGCATACGTACTTGTACCGAATTTGCATCTTTGGGTAATTTATATCGCGATTGGACAGTACGTGGTAAAAATCACTTTCACCTGCGACCACTTAGAAAGCTGTCCAAATCGTCGCTAGCTGACATTCATACCGATAAATTCGATGCAACGGGTTTGGTTATTGGGTTAGGGGTAGCCCCCGTCCGCGCCAAAAAAATTGGGCCCGCGAAGCCGAGGGCCATCGCGGGACAGGAAAATATTGGAACGGTGGACGGGCTTCGGCGGCCGTGCTATGGAGTGCGCGAGCAGCCATTTTGCGTGCGAAGACCTTGAGGTCATATATCAAGTTTATAGGCCCGAGCAATGAGATTCTAGCTGCTGCAAAACAAATCCTTGCCACGCTGCTTATACAAATACAAATTTCATTTGAACTACATACTAGTACACGGCGCGTTTCATCCAGGATCACACCAACTCATGATCACACTTCATGCAAAGCGGGGCACGATCTCCTTCTGTATAAACTCCTCCATCGTGGGGAATTTGACCCCGAGCGCCACAAGATCGGGATTGGGAAACGGCGTGTCGAGATACATCCCGAACTTCGCTTGGACGAGGTACTGCGTAATTTTTTCCAGTTCAACTTCAGTTCGTGTGTGGTTTGGCGGACGTACCATCTCGTCGATCTCCAACATCCCCGCCGTCTCACCCGACACGAACGTAACTGGTTTCTTAATCGCTAAAGTCCGTGCGCGCATTAGCATGTACTAACTGACAGCCTGAAACGAGGAGAAACATTGCACGCACCTGTCGCGATCGCCGCCGCAAGCTCGGGGTACGTGAACTTCAAGCTGATGACCGGGTACGAATTTCCCAGGACCATCTTACTGGGGTCGGAGTAGTTTGTGAGGAGGGCGAGCGCGGCCTGCCCGAGGTCGTGTCCGACCCAGGTCGCGGACTGTCCGTCCTCGGGGCCGTATTTGGGAATAGGGATGATGTAACCTGTGTCAGTCTTTTGGAGGGAGCCGAACCTACCACACAGGAATATCAGAGACGCAGATACACGGTGGAATCAAGGGATGGGCTGGACGTACTTCCACAAGTTTTCGGCAAACCAGCCGGTGTACAGCACGGCATATGGGACGCCGGAAGCCTTGAGGTAGTCCAGAATCACCATTTTATCTGCATTCTGGTTGCAGTCTGAAGTGCGAATGGCAGTAAGGAATACGCACTGTCGCAGTGATACACATGTTTGTACAAGCCTTTTGCCTGCTCCGTGAAACTGGAAACGGAGCTGAAATAGTGTGAGGAACTTCAAGTAGGTAATTCAACCATGACAGAGAATCGCACCTCCAAATGAAGAATTTGATACCCTCCGCTTTCGCGGCATCCACGAGGTTCTTGCCCTGCGTAATCTCTCCTTTACCTTGGGGATCGGCGGGAAACACTTCAGGATCCCAGTAGTTAGTGACCTTCGATGGGACGTCAGAGAGTGAGGAAAAGGGTTGTGTGGGGTACATGCGCACCCCAAAGACCGCCTCGCTCCCGCGGATTGCCTTCTTGATAGACTCGACGTCCCAGAGGTTCCCCACGACGACCTCCACACCCTTGGCGATGAGCGCCTTGGCCGCGTCGGAGTCGATTTTTCGCGTGACGGCGCGCGGTGTGTACTTTCCATCGGCCAACACGGCCTCAAGCACCGCAGAACCTGGGGTAAAGTACGGGCGTCAACAAACCGGCCAAAGCGACGGACAATAAACTTGAAGCACCCTGCGTTCCAGTTGCACCGAAGATGGAGATGGTAGGCATTTTCCAAAGGTCGAGCGGCGAGAGTTCAAGGTACTGTATTTATATTTCTATGTACGTACCTGTGCGCCCGCCGGAAGACCGTCGATCATCAGTTCAGGTCCCGCATCTGGGATGGAACCTCCAACTACAGTTCTCTGCGGTGTTCCGACGAACAAGATCTGGGAGAAAATCCCGCGTGATCATGCTTCTACTCTACGGTTCTCCCAAGTTATGGTAAGTACCATGGTCTTGTTGAGAATGTGCACGGACCATCATGATGTGCACTTGCATCGTGTTTGTTGCAGGTCGTGCGTTGTCGCGGCGTCAGTGTACCTGAGAATTTCGACAGCAGCTTGACCTTGCTTCAATCGTGTGTTTAGGAGCTGGAAACAATAATGAGGTAGACCTTTTCAGTAATGAAGAAATAATGAGCGAACCGTCTTTCTACATTGATCAGTCGTCGTATTACAGTCCAGGAGGAATTTATCGTCGATCGAACTCTAGCTTAGCGCAGATGTCTTACATTGCAGCATTATGGCATACCCGATCGGGAAGGTCAAAGCAATATATTTTTGATGCAATTACTTAAGGTTAGGGTTAGCAGCGCAAAAGGTCGAAAAAAAAAGTCCACCCAGCCGAGTGGCCGTGGCGGAACAGGAAAATATTGAGACGGTGCATGCACATAAGCACATACAAGCCGCAGGCGCACTCTGTATGGACAGGGTCGCCGTGCTATGGAGTGATCCCACGGCCCACAGACCCAGGGAGGTGAAGGGACCTGTGCCATCAAGGT
Organism: Mycena haematopus; assembly: GCA_029281435.1. Lineage (NCBI taxonomy): Eukaryota > Fungi > Basidiomycota > Agaricomycetes > Agaricales > Mycenaceae > Mycena > Mycena haematopus. Next base: position 151,177 of record JARJCV010000032.1, read on the forward strand.
AAGTATGAGTTGCAAGGAAGATGGGTGCTTGCTTTTATACGGTACCCTTGCGCACGGACCAGGTTCGTGTTTGCGAGGATTGAATTGCGGGAGTGCTCGGATCAATAATTGGCATCAATCCGGAGATCGCGATCAGGATTCTGTCGAGTCATCAAACTTTCTTGTCATGGACGTCCATTATCATCTAGCAAGAATACTGTATACAACGCTCCCCGGTCTACGCATTGATGTTCATCTCAATTGTGTCGTGCGGCCCTGACGAGCGCCGAGATCTGGTTGATCGATGAAGCAAGATGAACCCCAAAAACAAACTACTTGGCAGGTGCGTTGACTTGAGAAAAAGCGGTTTACAGTAAATTTACATAGATTCTTCAAAGATGTCCTCCGTCTCCCTGCTCACTTTAGAAATCCCCGACTTCGGCGCCACGGAAATTGCTTCTCTCTCCGCCTGCGTCACTCCATAGGCTCGCCGCTAATTCAGACGGAGCCTCAAATTCCATCGTGCTGAGGAACGACGACACGCTCTTTGTACGGGTGTCCGTGTAGCAATCGTCGAATGATGGGTGGGGTTCTTCATGTACTGCGGTCTCAGAGGAGGTCGACGAAGGAGCGGATAATTCCGAGATGGACGATCTGCGGACGAAATCGTCGCAGGGGCGTGCGGCGACTTCGTCTATGTCTACGGCCGGTGCAACTGGTGCGCGGTACAACCTTTCCGTGTACTGCTCCCACGTGTCCACAGCGGGTGTGACTGGTGCCTTTTCCGTGCAGCCTCTCGGGAGGGCGGGAGTGGTACGCGGAGGAGACGGTTCCTGTTTGTTTTTGCGCCGGAGGGAAAGGAAAGGCACCAGAGCGCGCTGATGTGGGGCCGTGTTCGACACTACGGCTGGTGACGCTGTGCGAGTGGGAGCTTTCTCTGGGTGATCCACTACCGCCATCTGCTGCGAGCCCTTCCGCTTTTTCTCCAGTTTGATGAGCGGCTTGGGCGTTTTCGTGACTGCCGTCTCATACGCCCCGTACATCGACACCGGCGAGCGCGGGCGGCGGGGGGTACGAGGGGAATGCATGGTCGAGGGCTTCGTCGCACCCGCGGCTTGGCGAGTGGATTATGTAGGAATAGGAGGCTGTGGGGGCTCATTCAGGGGGATCGATCTCCTTTTCGCGGATCGAAATCATGATGCTGATTCGATTCTCTTTTCACTTTGCCAGGAGATTCGCTGGCACTGTATATCTGGGAACGATCGACGAAGACCGCAGTAGGCCATTATACAGGCTATTCGATGACGACGAGACGTCAGAGGCATGCACCGCGATGAAGGCCTACCAAGAGGGTCAGCTAACGTGACAGACTTCGAGCTGGTGCTGAAATCCTGTTTCAGACACGCGCGCGTCTCCGTTGATCATCGGCGAAGGTCCGCACATTGATGCTTTGAACAGCGATGGCGACATGTTGTCGACCTGAACGAGTATGAAAAAGGAACCAATGAGACTCAACAACAGAGCGGGATGATATCACGGGCACCGGGCCGATACACCACGCCAATGGAAAAAAGTCGAAGCGGGAGAAGCGACTGAAATGCAGGCAAGTTATTTGTGGGTCTGCTTCGCATTACATGTTGACGCTATTCGAGGACCACAAATATTTCAGGTACATCCACAAACTAGATACACTCCCCAAACGAGTGAAAATATTTCTCAAGACGCAGACCCTGGACCAAAATCTGGCTTCCCGCCGAGGGACCCCAAGATATCTCCGACGTAATTCGTAGCTTTCACACCTCGCTGGAACTGCAGTGCCCACCCATTGACGATCATCTCTACCACTTTTACGCCTGCGAGATGGAGATTCAACAGCGATGGATTGAAACCCGGTGCGTGGCCCAGCATCTGCTGTATCACGGTCACCCCCGAAGACTGCCTGTCGAAATCGGACGCCGAACGCATGACAATGATGCGCGAAAAGTCCACTAGATGCGTGAGCGCTCCTCGCAACAACGCATTCAACGTCGCGTTATCTAATTATGTTCTTTAGTACCATCACGGTTAGGGTGATCGATGAACTTACCTTCCTGCTGGGTTGTGCAGTATGTCGCAGACCCGTTAGTAAGCAACGTAGTCGCATTCTCGAACGCTTCGCCGAGGAGGGCGCCGTCCCAGAACGTATCCGATGTAGCAGTGTCGCACAAGGTGACAGTGGGCCCGTCGACCTCATTGGCGAGCGCGAACAGGGTGGAATTAGCGTATTGTTTCCGCATCTGCTTCGCGTCCACCGTGTCGTTCAACTGGGCTGTCTTCGCAGCTGCAAAGGCGAGCATTCGAAGCGGCTCGTTCACTTCGAAAACCTCCGTGCCGTAGATATTCGTGGGGTACTGTCCTGGTGCGCTGGTTCCCTGGCCGAAGTAGCCCGTCGAGAAGGTTTGGGGCATCTCCCGAGCGTCGATCTCAAATTGCAGACCCACTTGGACAGCGTACCGGGCGAACGTCACAGAGCCGATTGTGGCGACTTTGGGATTGACGCCGGCGATACCGGCGATGAGGAAGTACGTTTCCTCAAGCGAGGTGAGCGGAGAGTGCACGAGCGCGGCGATGGAGGATGCTGCGTTTATTTCCCCTTCGCCCACAGTGAGTTGGCAGATTTCTCCGTTACTTGTGCAATGCAGCTGCGGAAAGAGAGGCGAAAGTCCCGGCATAGTTATGTTTCTGGCCAGCACGTTGAATTCGGGGATGTTGTACCACGCATTCGCCTCAAGGTCAAACTAGGTATCACGTCCAGTTAGTTTGAAATCTGACGCGACTTCATTAGGACGAACCATGCTCAGGATTATCACTCTGGGTGAAATCTGAACAGCCTCCACGGCCGAGAGGAAGAAACTTGAGAGGAGAGAGGTAAGGGTCCACTTCATCTTGTTTGAGTAGAGTGCGGTGCGGTCAGAAACCGTTGTCCGCATATATATACGCTGAGGCGTATTATCCGCCGGGGACCATCGCACGCTGGCCACAAGATCGCATGGAAAGTACTCACCTCATGCGGTATGTTCGCAATGATCTCAGGTTGCGTCCCGCATGTTCCCCTTCATCAACGCCGATATGCTGCCCTCCCACCGCATCGTACTGCTCTATTCTTTCCAACTGCTGCTAGTGGTTACTTTCATTTAGATCAGCCAGCATTCCCGCTGTTTTGATACTACAGATATTGACGCAGCATTCCGGTGTGTCGGGTTTTTTGCCTGCCGACCTGAAACAATGTGTCAGGATTGACCAGAGTATGCGTCCCGCCAATAGCGCATGGCATCGAGCCCCGACCGCAGCATCGTCGGTGAAGCAGTGGTATCCAAATGCTATACTCTCCACACGGCTCGGACCGTATATCATTGGTCGCAAGACTGATGGAATGTAACATCGAACAGACCCAACACCGGGAAAAAGTATAGATTCCTAAAATAACGAGGGTCTCTACTTAGCTGCCGGTCCGAAGGTCCCTTATTTGTGCAGTTTTCAACTTGATGGTATGTATGTTCTTTATTCCCAGTACCAAGTCGCTGGGCTTGTCCGGTGCACATAATTCCGACGCGATGAACAGCCGAGGTTCACGGGCGCTCTACTCGTCTATTGGACCATTGAGCTCCTGACGGTACAAGTATCAACCGTATTCCCACGGTTGGCTTCTCCCAATCCCAATGTAAAAAAGATCGACCGGAACAGGACTGCTCGGGGCTCACATCTCGAGTTCGAGGTGCACGTCTCACAGTGCTTCTGATCGGCGCGCTGTGCATTGTATGGGGTTCCTGGCGGGAGAAGTCCACAACTGACGAAATCTCTGTTTCCCACGGTGGACTTCTCCCGCCATTGTGATGCAGAGTCTAAGAATGGGCGAAATGATACATGTGGGCTTGAGGGAAGTGATTGTCGGAACGAATCCATAGATATCTCGAGCCGATCGAGGCATCAACAACCGACATTCGTGGTCTCTTTATGTAACACCAAATTTGAACATGGATCAACTATTTTTCACACGGTTGACAGCAACAGAAGACTCTCCCGCGTTTAAATTCAGAAGAGATGCTGGAGCTCAATTCATCGCAAGTCCTCCGGGCCGACGCACGGTCGCGCTCTCAGATATTCTTCATTCGATATCATAATTGATACAACTGGGGTTGAGAGTCACCAGCTTTGTTTCTGGGGATTACTACTAGTAGTCGAGTACATTGAAGGTAGTATATTTCTTCTGCCGATATAGGTTCGCATAGCGGCGAATAGCGGCCACGGAGGTCTTGGAATGCACCCACGATTTGCCACGTATTCGAGGACAAGAGCGGTAGCAACGACCTCCAGTCGGAATATTTCTCCAAATAGAGTCCCTGGGAAAGGGATACAACAGCGTTCTCCCGTTATTGAGAGCTCTAGAGTGGGTTGGGAAGCAGAAGTGAATGTGCGATAGGTTCTGATCACCCAGAGATATATGTATCCATCTGTTGCGATGAGCACACACCCCCATAGACGGTCAGGGTCTCACAGACTCAAGTTCAACAGAGGATTTTGTATGCGGTGGACGTTGTCCTATGAAAGCGTGGATACCTCAGCAACTGTCATTGGCGATATCGCGGGTACAGAACAGATCCCTGAACGCATTCTTAGCTGATGATTGTTGCCGGAAAGCCGACCTCCCGAAGATGAAAGCGGGGCGTTGCTGTATAAAACAGCCACTGGAAACCAGAATGGATGCGCGCGATTAATTTCCCAAAATGACACCTGACGAGACAGCGACGCTCCAATCTATCGGTTCAGACTGGGTCTCGGGCTTCGCCGCCATTACGAACGAAACCGCATGGCTCAGTCAGTCTCCTTTGTGGCCATAAAGAGCGCTCATTGAAATTTGACACCCCCCTCCAGCGGCATACGCTGCCTTGGTCTTTCAAGCTGGGTTTCTACTTGTGTATGTATAGTATACCCTCCCCCTGGCGGCAAATAAGATGACGAATATCTTGTGCACCTAGGCAAAAGGAGCGCCGAAAATATGCGGTGCCGATCGTGCTCTTGTTCCTCTTCGCCGTCGTACTCTGGACTCTGGATCTGGTCAACTTCATTTCGGAAGGGAAAATAACCTTGATACAGCAACCCGACGAGCCAATTGAGAGCAAACTGAACAACGCCCTCGACTTTATATTCCGCATTGCAGCAGCTCAAGACGCACTGTACGCATACATGGTAACCGTGCAATCTGGTGAAATTCTGCGTTTACGAACTTACCGCAGGCCTTGGTTGGCGATGGCATCATAGTACATCGCGTTTGGAAGTTGAGAGCCTACCAACGTATATGGATCTTCTTTCTTCTGTGTGCGTTGCTCCTGGGGTCGCTAAGTATGTCAGTTTGGATGATTTCGTTGCGACTTACATTTCCGCAGTTTCAACTCTCTTACTGACGTACTGTGTCGCCTCTGTCGGAGAGCAAATCATACTCGGAAGGTTCGAGAAACCTGCCTTTTGTCGTAATATTCAAGAGGTCTCGTATATCATGCCGCTGGCCACAACTGGAGTAGCGACTATTTTAATTGGTATCATGGCCTGGTGAGCCAAAGTCATAACCTCTCATGCAAGTATAGTAACTAGATCACTAGGCAGGAATCACGGGAGAGCGACTAGGCTTTTACAATCAAGCTACACAGATGGCTCTGGCCGGAGGAAGAAGCATCACGCCCATAGCTATACGATTTTAATTCTCCTCGTAGAATCTGGGGTCTTCTACTTTCTCTTCTTCGTGCGCATCTTCCTCTGTTTTCATGCGACAATCTAACCTTTCTATGTATAACTTAGCTTATCCAAGTATTGGGAATCGTCCCTTCGGTAAACAACTTGATTGACTCAAACGCGACTCTGTCCTTTTTGTTCAAAATGTTCAGTTACTGCACGAGCGTCATCGTGGTTCGTCTCAAAGAATATTGTGGCTGATTACGGGGTAACTCACTCAGCAGTCAATAGGGAATGTACCCAACTCTCGTTATCGTTCTTGCCCATTCCAAGTACGCCATTCTCGATGAGGCAACAGCTGTTATGTCGGCAGGATCGTTCAGCAGCGTCACACCCTCGGCGACCAGATGGCCCACATTTCAGGTAGAGGTGCAGACCAAGCGAGACGACATTGAACTTAAAGACGTGGGCGATGGACAGAAGGTATAGAACGATGAGACTGCGGGCTGCGTATTTCTTTTGGCTGTTTTCTCTTGTCAATCTGCGGTGCAAACAGATTCGATGCACCATGTTCAATTCAAGCAGCGAATTTATGGCTATGCAATTGAAGTGAAGTTCGGAATTCATTGGGCGCGAGTATGGTCTGGTAACAATTCAACTTCGGTGGCAGTGAAGTTGAACTATGCGATCAATTTGACATAGTGCCGAAGATAGGCCAGTCCTTTTGAAAGCTGTAGCAGGAATAATGAATGGTGTGTATGTGTATCTTTTCGGAGGAACGATTTCTTCGGTTTGCCCAAAGTAATCATGAAGTTGCTTGGATACCGCTATCAGTTCAGGCGGCTATGCTGGCGGCTCGCTCAAGACTCATTTCCCGCTCTCTATGTAGAAAGCCCACTGGTGTCGTTACATGTAGTTACTACCCAACAATTCCTAGGACGGGAAAACGTTCACGTTGTTGGTTATTGTCTTCAAGTCGAAGTTCAGTGACAACATTCAATACATTAGTGATACTCCTACTAGATCAATGTCATGACTGGGCGGCATTCCACACTCCGTGCGAACAGTCATATAACTCCGCGGCACGCTCCTGCGACAAGCAGCATCTGCAAGTCTCTAGGGCGATATTTTTCAGACCCAGGGATCAGAGCGAGTGCCAACGTGCGTGGTGTGGAGCCGATCCAATGTTGTCGTGATAAATTGAAGCAAACGACGACGAGGGTGTCTCCGGCTCCGGCGCCTCAGACGCATCGGAGTCTGCATTCGAGAGGCTCGTGTTCGACGGCGAGTGGGGAGGAATAATCAACGCGGAAGGTGGACGAAACTTCATCGGGGATAGGAATGCGGAGACACGTTGCGTGTATGCATCATCCATGTAGCATTCACCGCCGTCCAGCGACAGCGGCACGTCGGTCCCAGAATAAGCGTGCGAAGAGATGCGGAGCTTCGCAGGCGTAGGCGCTTCCGACGAATAGTCATCGTCCGAATCGCCCTCCAAGTCGAGATCGCGGCCGGGGGCTTTTCCGAGTCTGCGCACTACTGCGGAGGTGAGATCGTCGCATGGGCGAACGACGACCTCATCCATGTCGATTGGGGGAGCAAGGGGCGTGCGTCGCGACGGTCCCACCCATTCTCCCAAGGTGGGAGTGATACACAGAGAAGACGATAGGCGCCGTTGAGGTTCGGGAGACTTCCTCCGCCGCGAGGAGAGGAAGGGGACGAGAGAAGGCTGGCATGGCGCCGTACCCGAGGGCGCACTAGGTGAGGTGGAGGGGCCAGGCCGATTTGACACTCCTCTTCGATTGGCTGGGGGCTCTATCACCTGTGGCGAGCCTTTCCGTTTTTTCTCCAGTTTAATGAGCGGCTTTGGCTGCTTGGTGACCACCGTCTCGTACGACACGTACATCGACACTGGCGATCTGCGTCGTGGTGGATGTGCATGGGGGGGCATGGATTGGGTTTCGTCCGTGCGCACGCGAGAGTTGCGGGATAAAGACGTGGAAGTGTGGAGTATCGATGCCTTTTGCGGAGAAGTACGAATCACGAGTCCAGCGCCACCACACTCTGAATCATGATGTTGTTTTTCGAATCTGTTCCGAGCGAATTTGAGTGGTGGCTTATAATACTTTATATAGGGCGCCTGACAACAGAGCCTGATGGTTCTTGGATTCTGTACGACGTCTGGGGTGACGAATCGACGACAAAATGAAAGAAATCATTTGCCTCAGTGAATAAAGACGAAAACCAAACACAAGGCGCACCGAGACAGGGGATAAGGCTGCGGAAATCGCTCTAGTTTGAGCCAGACAGGGCTCGGGACGCTTAACGCCCAATGTAACGTTTCGGATGATTGCCACGAAGGTAGCAGTTAAGTAGATCATTCCACGGCGCATTCCAATAATATGCGGGCTTTCGCACAGATAATATACTTCCGGACCACTCCCGACTATGCGAGACTAGGCGGGAAAAGTAAAAAGGAGCCAATCCGAGGGAACGAACGAGATCTAGCCATAAAAGCATCCGAGACGGAGCCGTACGCCGACGAATAGTAGGGAAACGAAAGCCGAGGGCGGGGAAACGATGGCAAACTCTTGGGGCAAATGTCAGGACGAGACGCCACGATGGCAGATGCGGAGAAAAATCTATTTACGGGTGTTGTGCCTTGGTTGTGCCCTGTTGTGATACTGTTGGGATTCAAAACTCGAAAGTCTAATTTAGAGACTTTAAAGATTTCCGGCTTTTCTGTGATTCAGACTGTGAACTTTGCTTTTGCCTTTCAGCTTCGAATCGGCTTCAAACTTTCCGGTGTTTTTCTGGTTTCTTGTTTTGCTCTTCGGAACGGCTTTCAACAGATTGAAGAATCAAGATTCTATTCAGGTAAAGGACGAATTTATGTTGGCACACCACTGGTATCAAGGCACCTGTCGGACTGCACGAACCTATGTATATCTTTCAGCCAAAAAAACTTGGGCGAGCTTCAGGCCCTGTGCTGATTCACACAGCTCGGAATTAGCTTCGGTCGGTGGTCCGTGGCAATACGTACGCAAAATATCTATTTTGGCTCACCGGTCTATTATGCAGTGGGTTCTCATGGCCGAGCGACGAGGGCAGCCTCCTTAGGGGCTCGAGCGCCCGGCGGCAGAATCATCTGTTGAACTGAGATTTAGCTCCATGACCTCGAGAAATGGGAATAAACTATGATGGCTCAAGTTGCCAGGTCAAAGGAAGGGAAATACCGCTCCCAGAAATCAATATAGCCACTCACTCAACACCAGAAAATCTTCAGTGCCGAACAATGCCGATTAGCCGTCTGTCAACTTCGTACCCCGTCAGTGTCAGTGAACTGATTGGGACTGATGGTATCCATGCCAACACCTCCTTTCGTCCTCCGCCACTGGCCAAGATTTCAAAAGGTCTCCTCCTTGCGGCCTCGTAATCTTCGTCTCTCGTGCGCTCGCTTGATCGCTTCATGTCTTGTCCCACAAGATGTCTCAAGTGTCGCGGCTGCCTGAACTCTCATTTCTTGCTCATTTCTGACAATTCTCCTGCCAAGGATGTGCGTGCCCTCGTTCTTCCGCCACAGCGTAGCCCCACGCGCCATAATTCTGAGCTCTTCTTATTCACCTCCAAGCATGACCCCTTGGGCTCGCCGCAGATGGGGTATGGCAAGATCCTCCTGTGTTCTCGCGTAGATCTATCTCATTGTCCGTGGTCTCTACCTCACGATCTCCCATATCTTGACAACCCACCCGGCGGCACAGACGTGCGCAATCACACTTCTCTCTTATCTCTGCTCACCACCTCCTATATTAGAGACGTCCCTTACCCGCGTGTTTTTCGCCGTCATCGACTCGGAGGGGAGCATGCGTTCATGTGAAAGAGCTGCCCCGTGCGACTCCTCCGCTATTTATTTCGACTCACCATCTCTTTCCTACACCTTATCTCGCCTGTTCGCCTCAAAAAGCTCAAAAGGCTCATTTACTAAGTTACGGACAAGTTCTTGTATGCTTCTATTGCTAATTGTACAAATACCAAGAGGTCCGAAAGATGCGAGGAATCTAACCCTCCACCAAACACTGCCCTCACCTGGTCAAAAGTCTGGTTTCCCCCCGAGGGATCCAAAGATATCTCCTACGTAATTCGGAGCTTTCACCCCTCCCTGGAACTGCTGCGTCCACTGATTTACAATCATCTCCACCACTTTTACGCCTGCGAGATGGAGGTTCAATAGTGATGGCTCGAACCCCGGTGTGGGCCCCAGCAGCTGCTGTAGCGCCGTCACTCCGGGCGACTGCCTATCGTAATCGGACGCCGAGCGCATGACAATGATGCGTGAAAAGTCCACTAGTTTCGTTAGCGCCCCTCGCAACAATCCATTCAGCGTCGCGTTATCTGGGTATATGATTAATTGCGAATGCGGGTTACTATCTGACTAACCCTCTTGTTGCGTTGTGCAGTATATTCCGGTTCCCTTCGTGAACACTTTTACGGTATTCTCGAACGCGTCGCCAAGGAGGACGCCGTCCCAAAACGTATCTGATGTAGCGGTATCACACAGAGTGACGGAAGGTCCGCCGACGTTATTCGCGGCAGCAAAAAGTGCTGATTGGGCGTATTGTTTCCGCATCTGCTTCGCTGCCGCCGTGTCGGCCAGCGTTGCGTTCTTCGCAGCGGTGAAGGACAGCATTCGAAGCGCCTGGTTCACCTCAAAGACCTCCGTGCCGTAGATATCCTTGGGGAACTGACCTGGTTCGGTCGTCCCCTGTGCGAAGTACCCCGTCGAGAAACCCGGTGGTATCTCCCGAGCGTCGATCTCAAATTGCAGACCCACCTGGACAGCGTACCGAGCGAATGTCACGGAGCCAATGGTCCCAACTTTTGGGTTGACGCCGGCGATGCCGGCGATAAGGAAATACGTTTCCTCAAGCGAGGTAAGCGGAGAGTGCACGAGCGCGGCGATGGAGGATGCTGCGTTTATTTCCCCCTCGCCCATGGTGAGTTGGCAGATTTCTCCGTTACTTGTGCAATGCAGCTGTGGAAACAGAGGCGAGAGTCCAGGTATTGTTATGTTTTGGGCCAGCACGTTGAATTCGGGGATGTTATACCACACCTCCGCTTCAAGATCAAACTAGGTATGATGTCTAGGTTAGTTCGAAATCTGACGCGACCTGGGTAGGACGAACCATGCTGAGGATCATCACTCTGGGTGAAATCGGAACGCCCCTCGCGACAGAGAGGAAAGAAACTGAGAGGAGAGAGGTAAGTGTCCACTTCATCGTGCGCTGGGGCAGGATCTTAGGAAATGGAAGTCTCCGGTTCTTATATATCCACGACGCTATGGCATGTGTCTATCCGAGTCATGGGTGGGTAAAGTGCTATTCGCTATTCAATGCTCATGATCCGATGGGAAACCGATACAGTCTCTCTCACGTCTCCCAGCTGTATATTGTTCCACTGCTCCAAGTCGTCGAGTACTCTCATTCGTACGACACACTGACGTACCGCTCCCGCTGTATTGATGAAAGTGACTTCGAGCAGCAATCCATGTGAATCATCTCCTGTCAAAGTCACCGCGTCTAAATACGTGGTTCGAGTTTGACATGTCCATGCAGTGACAAAACATTCAAACAATTAAGGTGGCAGCTCACCTCAACTATCCGTCATCGTCGACTGGAACTGTTCTATGAGTAAGTAAAAAGGAATGCATAAACGCGCAGTACCGAGTCCGAACACTTAGTACGGCTGCGGAGCTGGAGGTAAACGCGATATCTGCATGTCTGACGGTTCCTCAAACATCCGGCTGCATTGGTAGCCACGACCATTGACCCGAGTCCGTCGCAACACCAGGAATAGACTGAGAGAAAAATAGGACATACGCCTGAGAGTAGGTGTACAAATAAACGAATGATACATTCTCAACAGCCTAGAGCACGTTCTTCGGACAGTCAGTCACTTTACAGCGGCCTGACTGTCTGACCAGTGCAGGTTCTGCAGGTGTGCTTGGCTTCGAGCACCGGTTTCTCATACCATGGTAGGTTTCAGCTTGATCGTTATCAGGACGGATGAAATTCGAGTTGAAGCTGTTCCTTGGTCAACCCCCGGTCAATCTGGGTCTGGGGTCCAGGCGGTGAAGTGTCGAGGACCACTAAATATAAGTAAGTACGTAGTAGATCTGATCATCAACACACATTCCACACACAATTGATACAGTATGCTGTTCCTGGGGCCGGTAGAAGTCGCCCACATATATCAGATCAAATTAATTATGCTCCGGTGGGTTCTCTCAATTTATGACAGGAATATAGATAGACTGTCAAGCGGGGATACTCGATATGGGCAAAATTAACGAGTAGATTCTTTGCACGGTGGTTATAATGGATGCCGTTGAAATACAGAAGAGAAGTGTGTTAGGTATAGAAAAGTGCTCCAGATTAATTAAGGTCCAAGCAAGCGACTCGGAGACGAGACCGAGTTCATACTGCCGACAAATTCATCCCAAAAGTTGTGCTAATCGAAGTAAGATACGCTGCAACGCGTTGATCGCTCGAATTTTTTCCTTCTCAAGATGCGATGTGCACCATCGGACGTTATGGTACCCGGTGCGCAAGTCATCACGCAGCCTTGCAAAACTGGTTGAAAAATGCGCGTCGCGTGACAATAAGCAAAGCTGATCGAAGAAGGGGCGACACATGTTAAGCCTTTATTAACCCTAATCTTCCTGCTTAAGGGCTTAATATAGGGTTAATAGCCTCGGGTTTAAGAACTGTTTAAGGCTTAACAACATGTTATGTTAAACTTGGGGTCAGTCATTTTTCGTGGCGATTGCCAGAATACGCAGCGATAAGCTGATAGGATGAAAGATCAGATGACACTCGAGCACTTCAGCGTGGGGAGAAACCAGAGCATTGAGGAAGATGGAGAACAACGCGCCGAGGTCGCCGTTTAATTAAATTTGATCCGTTCGTTCAGCCGACGTTGTATGCGTCCGTTCGACCTGGCCTCTTACCCTCGGGTCTACAGACTGCCTCGAAGGTAGGTTCCACAACGAATATCTGGCTGTTAGTCCAACTTTCTCCCCGTACCTTTTCGCGCCTTGGCGATCAAACTACGTTGAACGAGCATCGCACTCGAACAGGAATGCGTCTCTACGCGACTTTCACCGCCTTCAAGCTTTCGGAGCACGGCGCAGGTACACTTGAAGTCTTGCATGGACCCCCTCGAGCTCCAAGCAGGATCCATTAGCCGGTATACACGAGAAGTCTACGAAAAAGTACATGTGACGAAATGAACATAAGGAGCAGATAATGCAATACAGTAACAATGCGATGAGATGTAAGAATACAATATAGACCAACGCGACGGAGACTAGAAGTCTTCATCCAGGACGCTGTGAATGGGAGGAATAAATGAGCAATGGCGCCCACCATGATTAAAAGAATCAACGTACAAGGCTTTGGCAGATGTTTGTGCGGCGTTGCTGCCGGTACTCGAGATATTGGCCTTGGAGTAGTCCGAGACACGCTTTTCAAAGAAGTTGGTCTTGCCTTGCAGCGAGATCATGTCCATGAAGTCGAAGGGGTTGGTCGAGTTGTAGACCTTCTCGTTGCCGAGAGCGACGAGCAGGCGGTCGGCGACAAACTCGATGTACTGGCACATGAGTTTGGCATTCATGCCAATCAGACTGACCGGAAGAGCGTCTGAGAAGTAATCAGTATGGCTTGAAGAAAAACGCTGTAAGAACGCACCCGTGAGGAATTCCTGCTCGATGGTGACAGCCTCCGTGATGACACGGCGCACGGTGTCGGGGTGCGGGCGACGCTTCAGGTGCGTGAACAACAGGCATGCAAAGTCGGTGTGCATGCCCTCGTCGCGGCTGATGAGCTCGTTCGAGAAGGTCAGCCCGGGCATAAGACCGCGCTTCTTCATCCAGAAAATTGAGGCGAACGAGCCGGAGAAAAATATCCCCTCCACCGCCGCAAACGCGACGAGACGCTCGCCGAAGGTGGACTCCTCGTCAGTGATCCACCGGAGGGCCCACTCGGCTTTGCGCTTGATACAGGGGATAGTCTCTATCGCGTCGAAAAGGAACTCGCGTTCGGCAGCCTCCTTGATGTACGTGTCGATGAGCAGCGAGTAAGTCTCTGAGTGGATGTTCTCCATCATGATCTGGAACCCATAAAAGCAGCGGGCCTCAGCGACTTGCACCTCGTTCGAGAAACGCTCGAGCAGGTTTTCGTTTACAATGCCGTCGGACGCAGCGAAGAAGGCGAGGACATGGGAAATGAAGTGACGCTCGTCGGCGTTGAGCTTGTTGTTCCAGTCGTGAAGATCCTTTGACAAGTCCATCTCCTCTGCAGTCCAGAAGGATGCTTCAGCTTTCTTGTACATTTGCCATATCTAACGCGCCGGGTGAGCAAAATACGCGAGAAAAGACGCGTCGAAAATACCTCGTGGTATTGGATAGGGAAGAGGACGAAGCGGCGACGCGATTCTTTGAGCAACGGCTCTTCACCTGATGGGTGGCACGGTCAGCACGCACTAGAAGGGTTCGCGCGAAACACGCACTTTCTGGCAGGGTGACGTCTCCGACAAACTTTTTGCGCAACTCAGCGATGTTGTCGTCTTCGGACTCGGGCGAGGTCGAGCGGCGGGCGTCGTCGACTAGATGGAGCTTGGCAATAGCCTTGGACTTGGTGGGAGATTCGATGCCCAGGCCAGAGAACTTTGCTGCAGCCTGCAAGAGCATACAAGGGGTGAGCATGGGACGCGACAACATAGGACGCGACTGACAATCTTGCTGGGTGTTGGGCCGGGGGACGGGATACGGGTGGCAGCGACGTGAGCCATGAGTAGGACTGAGATGGTGGTAGTGGCAGATGAAGAGAGCTAAGCGAGTGACGCGACTTTTATAGATTGCCATGTGTTTGGCAGTGGCTTCCCCACGCCGCAGCGTCTTGCACGTGCCATTCATTGCGTCACGCGCTTTGAAATTTTCTCCTCACCAACTCCCTGCAGTGTTAGTGTTACTCAGAGCTGTGGCGGCACAAACCAGGCTACTTGTGTCAACTTGTGTCGGCGTAAGGTCTGTATCAAGGTCGACCAAGACGACTTTGTCACTTCGACCTATCGCCTAGGTGTTTCGTTGGCGCTGTCGACCTTCCGGACAGTACTTATGCGCGCTGGCCAACCACGGTGACGTGCACTCCAGGAAAGTGGACTCATAGGTATTGTATAACCTATAGTTCAGTTCACAAAGATTGAACTATAATTAGGCCCCTTTTTTTCTCCGAGAAATCAGTTTTCTTTCCGAGACCCGCAGAATAGCTCCGGGCGACCACCAGGCGCTGTCGGACCCGAACTCTCCCTTCCAAACGCCGAGCAATTCAACTTGAAGTCTCACTTCCAAGTTCTGTGCAATGTCATGCGCTCTCGCTGTACCCGACGCTCTGGCGAAATTTATCCGGTTACTGTAGTATATATCATTTTGGCCTGGACCACCAGCTCATCAGACAATATGCGTCGTCAGGCCTTGTTTCTCGCGATCCTAGCTGCCTCAGCGGTGGCCTCAGTTCCCGAATGGGGCCAATGCGGCGGCCTCGAGTTCACCGGAGAGACCGGTAAGGCAGCGTCTGTGGCATTTATCTGCTTATTTGACTAAGGCGTCAGACTGCGCGGCCGCGCTCGTGTGCGTTGAGCTGAACCCATATTACTACCAATGCCTCGCTGGCACCGGCACTGCGACAACAACCGTCACAACGACCACAACCGTCACAACGCCGACCACCGTCACGACAACGACGACCGTCACAACGACCACAACAACATCGCCGACGACATCGCCTATCAAGTCCACTAGCACAACCACCACTAGCGCCAGCTCATCGCCCACCGCCACTGGGTTCGTTCAAACTCAAGGGACGAGATTTACACTCAACGGCGAGCAGTTCGTCCCGGTTGGGTGGGCTGTTTCATTAAACGGTCTCGTCGCACGAATTTGACGTGAAATATTTACGTCTCAGGTCGAACGCTTACTGGCCAGCCCTCCTTGGATACAGCAATGCTGAAATAGACCAGGCTTTCTCGGACATTGCTGCATCTGGCGCGACCGTCTGTCGGTGCGTATTCAACTCTATTCTACGGCTGGCACTTATGCCAATACGGATTCTCGCAGAACCGAGTATGCGGCTCCTCTTCACCAGCTCCAGGCTCTCCGTTAACAGCCTTGCCTTCCCTACAGGGGATTCAACGAAGTCACTAGTCCTTCGGGCGTGTACTTCCACCTGTGGACCGGGAGCACAGCAACGGTTAACACAGGCACAGACGGCCTCCAGCGACTCGGTGCGCTCCGCTTTCCCTTCTGCCAATATTGAGTATGAGTTTTCAATGACCATCCCGGCAGACTACCTTGTCTCCTCCGCCAAGGCTCACGGCATCAAGCTGCTGATTACTCTGTCAGTAACTCAACTCCTTCATTTCTCAACGCGAATTCGAACGTGTTTCGCGGCAGGACGAACAATTGGTCTGATTTCGGCGGCATGGATGTTTATACGGCACAGATCCTCGGTGCCGGACTGCCGCACGACACGTTCTACACCGACCCAACTGTCGTCGTGCGTATCTTTCTTTTCCTTCTAATCCTCACTCTCCCATACGTCGAACTTATATAAAATCATTATCGCCGCTTGATACCAGGCGGCATACAAAGCCTACGTCGAAGCCATCGTTACGCGCTATTCCACGGAGGACACGATCATGGTGCGTGAGATATTTTTATTCGTCCAGTGCACATTCTGAAGAAAGCATCTCTGTAGGCCTGGGAACTCTGTGAGCACTAGTACACTGTCATCACCCAGGATGGACTAATGGGAATCGTAGGCAACGAGCCACGCTGCGCGGGCAGTAACACGTATGTTTTGGTCGCACTTTTGACCGCCCGTGCTCACTCACGCTTCATTCAGGGTCGCCTCTGCGACCTGCAACAGCACAGTCATCACGAACTGGGCTGCAGAAATTTCTGCGTTCATCAAGTCTCTCGACCCGAACCACCTCGTCGCGATCGGTGATGAGGGATTCATCAACGACCCAATCCCGCATGACTATGACTACCCGTACCAGTGCGTTTTCTGGTTATTCCTGGCCTTCCGATCACTTATTCTGTTGAACGAACCCGAAGAGGCGCCAACATCGGGATCGACTTCGCAGCCAACCTCGCAATCGACACCCTCGACTTCGGCACATTCCATGTAAATAAATTATCCCGCCGTAATGACCTGTTTGCTGACTCAAGTTGAACCTTGACTCGCATGTAGATGTACCCCGTGCGTTGCGTTTTGCAGTCCTTTTGAAACCAGCACATCCAATACTCACCTGAACCTCATGCTTGCAGGATAGCTGGGGCGAGTCTGCCAACGACATCGCCTGGGGCCAACAATGGATCACCGACCACGCAGCCTTGATGACCAGCGCCAACAAACCCGCTATCCTGGAGGAGTTTGGACTCACGACCACAGGCACTCAACGCGCAGATAACTATGCGACATGGTATGATACTGTGCTCAGTACGAACTTGACGGGGGATTTGCTCTGGTGCGCATTTTTTCCCCGGTCTCGTCTGGGCCGGACCGCTCGTCCTTTCGATCGCTGGAGCTAACGCCTTGAATCGTTTATACAGGCAAGCGGGATCTGTGTTCAACGGCACAGATACGCCGAACGACGGATACGCAATTTACCCCACCGACCCGGTGTATACGCTTCTTCAGCAGCACGCAGCGGCACTCAAGGCGCGCGGATGAGCGGTCCAGTTGCAAACCGAAAAATTTGAGTTTTGTACATCGATAATTCTATGGGGTTTTTGGGTAGAGTGCATATGCTCTTCCTCGGCGACAATTGCTGCGTGAACTTCGACCCTGCTATTTTGAAGTCGTCTTATGATTCAGGTTCGATAGTATTACGAAGGCAAACACGGGGAGATGGCGCCAAATCTTCCCCTTGGTGGAAAACTCGTTCATAAGGTGTCGAAAATCAGAGATGTGGAGAGTGAGACGCCTGAGTCGCCGTTGGTTCAACTTTGTAAACAGCACGTGATTAAAACAGCCCTGGGAAATTCTGTCACGCTAACAACTGGTGACGCAATCAGGGCGATCACTTTGATATCGCTGTCTCCGCTATATGTTTTACCCACAACGCCTGCCTCTGCCACTGGATGATTCCTGCCCATCGTCCTGTTCCCGCCTATCCCAATCGAAGAGGTTTCCAGCCGGTCAAGATATTCTTCCTCCGGAGGCGAAAATACATCGTCGGGCTGCTCCTGGGCCTCCTCATCTTGGTATTGCTCGTGCGGCAATCGAGAGATCGTACACCAACCTGGACGCCCGTTTACAGTCCTTTCGATTTGCCTTCTTCAGATGCAGCGGTAGCCGACACTCGCATACGGCCCATCGCTTCGCAGGCTGCGGTTTCAGACGAGTGCGTGGAGCAGTGGATAGCACACGGAATTTGGGGCTCGTGCAAGGTAGATGAGTCCAGGATTGACCTGATTTACACCTGGGTAAACGTAAGCCTTCAGTCGACTTTTTTATTGTATTTCTTATCGGTCCCTCAACTAGGGATCGTGAGTAACGACGACAAACCTATGCCGTTGACTCATCCCAAAGTATCAGGGATCCTCGTCATCATAAAGCTCGCAAAACGGCCTTGGCCGATATTCGTACGCGGAAACCGAAGGAGGCGCGATTTCGGGAGCATGACGAGCTTAGATTCTCCCTCCGTTCTATCCGCAAGGCGAGCTTCTCATGGAAATACACCGCGATGCACATCGTCGCTGCCGACGTTAATGCAGAAAACCCGACAAACACGGATGCAAGGCTCGGATTGGTGCCGCAATGGCTGAATATGGAATTCAACCCCTCCAGGAGCGAGTTCGGACCGCCACCTATATACTTACACCACGGTAAGTCGCGTCATTCCACTTGACTTAGTTTTCACCGACTTTCGCTGGTCAGACAGCCAGCTTTTTCATCTAATTCCAACAGGCCCGACGAAGCCCACTAGCGAACAGGTCTACGCATGGCGGAATAAAACCCTTCCAACATTCAATAGGTAATTTTCTGTGACTGGGTCGAATGACGGGCTAACGAAGCTACAGCCATGCCATAGAATCCCAACTTCCCAACTTGGACCCAGAGCTCGTCTCTGAAAACATGTAAGATCTAGCTTGCCGCAGATGTTGACATTATTCATATCCGAAAGAGTAACACTCAACGACGACAATTTCATGATGCTCGAACTCCCCCCTTCCGCCTATCATTCGCCTTTGTATGGACCTGTACTTCTATTTCAGACCGATAGATACATCACTAGCGACGATACTGGAACTCTCGATGGCTCGTCGGAACTACGTTCTCTCGCGTGGAGCAATCATCTTCTGGGTAAATAGAACGAGGTATCTACTGCATTCTCTCCGGCTGATCGTGTCTCCCTAGATCAACGCTTTGGCGCCCGTCGTCGTCCGTATGTGATGCACAATGCGCGAGCATTCTCGTTGCCCGTCTTGCATGAAGCCTCGCTGGCATTTGGACAATACTTCTCTGCGACTCCCCTATCGCATTTTCGCGGAACCGTCAACACACCTCCAGACCTCGAAGTCAACATGATGTTCCTCGGATCGCATTTTCTGGTCGAGAGGCATCGTGAGGCGCTGCTTTGGTCCTGGATCGTGGCCAAGTGGGGCTCGACAAACGGGATTTTGGATGCAAACGACAAAAATACGATGTGGGGTGAGCTGGGAGGTGTTGATGATCGCCTCCAAGCTCGTTGGCCAGAACGTAGGAGCCGTATTGAGGTTACCAATCGTATGCACCAAGCAGGTATCCGGGAGCCTTTCTCTGACTTCAACGCTTCGCAACCCCATATCCAGTATGCATTTGGTGCGTTGTGGGAGAACGAATACGATCCGCTGCTAATCCGCTAATACCATCGACAGTGTCTGGAGACGGATACATCCATGCATATCTTCCCATCATTCCAGAAACTCCGTTGACGAAGCACGTCCCTGATCTGGCTGTCCTCTCCCACAATATCGCGTGTCGAATCAACCGCGAGGAGTGTCTTGGTTACACCGCAGAACCTGCCTGGGATCTATTTAAACGGGTGCTCGTCGAACAACCGTCCTGTGGCGACTGTTGTGAGCTAGCTCTGCTCTCTATCCAATGAACTTGTGCTGAGGTTGCGTAGTCATTTCGGCGCTCGTACGCGCTTCCGGCCACCAGGGTCTCGACATTTTCTTACCCAAGGCCACCGACAAAACTACCTCGTCTCGTGCTGTCGAGACTCTACCCTTGATTCTCCCATCCGCCGCCCCACCTCTCCCAGACAATCCGCGCAACTTTGCACTGCGCCTCATCTATCGCTACAGTTACGCACTCGGGGTGTCGCTTACCAAGTTTATCATGTTGGGAACTCCGGGTCAGGCCTGGCGGGAGGTACGTGTGTTCAGTTCCTGGAGATGGCTACTTGGGCGGTCCTGGCTGTCCGACTGACCGAGTGTTCCCAGTTCAAGCTCATCGATAAAGATCCAAACATTGCGCTTCTGTGCATAAACGACGATCTGCCTGAGTGGTCTATAGCTAGCGTCCTGGCTGCGGATAAAGTTCTGCGCGAGTGGTTTGAACGAAGATGGCCGGATAAAATGGAATGGGAATTATGATGAAGTCCCTGGTTCCTCCTACAAATAAAACGAAGTATGAGTGAGAAATTATTTGTAGCGTCTGTCTACGAGAGACTAGGATCCTCCTACTCATCTGTTGAACGTGGTGTAAATTTAATATCGTTTAATGAGTGATGCTACCGTTATTCAATGTTACCAGCATGCGCCTAGGTACGCCGAGCACATTTTCGTCCACCTGTGCCCTTGAAATGAATTCCAATCGACCTCAACAATACTTGTTTGTTTCTGAGAAAACAAAGGCGATGTTCACCTCTGGCTTATTCAGAGCGACGCATTGGATCAAACCTGAACATTCATTCATTATTACTACTGTACTATTTCGGTCAATTCGCGTGTCACGCGTCACAGGGCCCAAATTTTGCGAATTTTTTTCGAAAAGTCACGGTCACCAGAAGGATTTTCGAATATGTCAAACAAGTCACAAAATCGACGAAAGTTGCTCTAAAATTCATTTTTCGGCTTGCGCATCTGTTTGATGTTGAAATATTACTCAACTCACTTCTCCAGACCTAATACAGTTGAATTCACCTCTTCCGGGCTCAAATTCACCTCAACACCCTGTCAATACCACTGTTTTTTGGCTCACAACCTTCATTTCCTTCAGGCATTCCCAAAAATGCTTTCCTGCCCTCATGAGCATGGGTAAAAGTACGGAAGGAAGAGACATTGTTTTGCGACAAGTTGTCGACCATTTTCGAAATTTTTTAGGTGTCACAGCCTCCTCAGCCCATTTTCGAACTTTGGATTTCGAATCGGGCGGTCACAGGTCACAGGCTGTGAGAATTGACCGAAATAGTACAGTACTGGTGTATTTTTTCACAGGCTTGGAATGGAGAGATGAAATCAGCTTCCGAACCATCAAAAGCCGAGCTGAGCCAGCCGTATGGGACTAAATGCTGTCGAAATGCTGTGCTCTCCCTCTTTCTTCCTGCTCTCATGGCGCGTATTCCAGGAATCTATCATCGTGAGCTTGCAGTAGTTTTCTTGTGCTCTTCCCGCTTACCGTGGTCGCAGGCCTGGCTCTAGCACTATCCCTGATAGCGTTCGCCTCCGCGTCAATAACGATCTACCTCAACGGATTTAGTCAGTTCTCAGGTTTCTTATATTCACCCAATTAATCCAGGACACCAGTTTCATTCCCTCCGTTCCTCTTAGCCTGCGCTACTCTCAATCTTGGTCTACTATTTCCGCTGTAGGATGTTCCTATCCATTCGAGTTTGCGATAACTGATACTTGCAAGGATTCCGTATACTACGCGTGTAGACGCCACCAAACCATTGTCGCGCGTCGGGAAACATTTCGTGTTCATTAGTTTTCTTGCGTGCGGGTGGATAGTCCCAGGTGCCCACTCACCCCTCCCTCCTTCACTCTGATCTACGGCGCTCACAATCAATCACAAGTGGTCCGAGCCTTCTTCGAGATGATCGAAGGAGACCCCTCGAAACGGACGCCAATGGTGGCTGCTTGCATCCCAGAACGATTCCTGACTTTGAGATGCATCCCAATCGGAATCAATTTCGTCCTGCCGTTCGCCATCTTTGCTACTCGTGCGTGTATTTTCGCTCTGTCCATTGTGGACCACAATCATGCTGAAACTTTGACACTTCGCGATTCAGTGATGCGTGCTTCGTGGACAGTGTTCCACCGCGCCGTCGCGGTCCATGGCGAAGAGGCCAGCATAGCTCTACCCGCAGGCGTACCTCATCCAGCGACTTTCTTCCCGTTCAAAGTCTATCCCCCAGGCTACCCAGCTCCTCTGTGGATGCTCGCGCATATGGCTGACATAGAGCGTGATGAGGAGTCGGAGAGCGACGTCGCGCTAGTTTGACTGTCGTCGTTTCACGCATGTATACCTAAGACAAGTAATTCGACGGCCTGCTTATGCGAGATGCATTCATTCTTCGAAATGGTCTCGGGAGTAACGACCGAGCATGAAACTTGCTAAGGCGCAGTGAGGAGGCAACGGGCAGCATTATCCGAGATAAGGGTACAAGCAGGGCATTATGGGAGGGTTCCCAGAAGAAGTATGGTACATGCAGTCCGTGAACTACAGACAAAAAGAGCGAAAGAAACCGCGTGGCTGCATAAATACATAAAGTGCGTGCGTGATGGATCCGAATGAATATGACATGAATAAGTGAGTGAAAAAGGAAATATTTTTTACGTGGGGAGGGTATAACTCAGCGTACTGAAATCCAAAGGGCTTTGATCAAGCTCGGCCGTGATGGTGGGCGGGAGGTCTTCCTCGACCTCGGCGTTCTCGTCATCTTCAGCGACGTCTTCAAGATGAGTGAGCGAATCCGAGTGGAAAAGTTCTTCCTCTTCCTCCTCCGCCTGCACCCCTTCTTCCTCCTCCTCCAGCTCCTCATTTTCTTCAGGCTCGCCCTCGGCCTCGACATCGCCTTCGTCGAAGATTACGTGGAACTGAGTGTCATCAGCGACAAGGCCCCAAACACGCCGTAACAATGCTTACATGGGTAATGAGCGTCTTGACGAGTTTGTGGGTGTGCGCCATGTTAGCCAGGATCATGGCAAAGTCGTCTTGGGGCGCTCGTAATAAATTAGGACCAAACACGATCGCCAGACTTTCATCCGTCATGTGGTTCCGCTCTTCACAGTCGGCGACTCTATACTCGGGTCAGAGCCGTAGCGATATTAGCGCGAGACGCAAAGCGCACCTGTCCAAATGCTCCGAGACCCGCTTCAAGAGATCAAAGTTTGGTCTGGGCAGACCCTGGACGACATTGCGAATGGAGCTTAGCCGGTCGTCGAGATTTTCCAGTTCTACGACTAGTCAGGAACGCTCGAGAAAATCATTACTTGACCTACGCATTGCTTCTATCGCCAGATAGTAAGAGCGGGAAGGGAAGAGCGGCTCAGGAAGCACGCGGAACCACGACTTGACCAGATCACAGACGGCGTGAATATCAGTGAACGAGTCGATGGGATCCTCGCCTGCAGAAGATGAATCAGATACGCTCGGGACCAAGCGTGGAGACGCACCCCGATTGAAAGCATCCTTCAGGGCAGTGATAGTCGAGGCTGCTCCTGCTAGACGGTCTACGCGTGGGGATTAGCAAAGGGTTACAGGACAAGGCGGCATCACATACATATGCCGACTTCAGTTAAGCCTCTCTCCTCGATCTCCGCGAGACAGCGCTCCATGACGGAGGGAATAGTACCGGGCGGTACGTCGTCGGTGCCCGCTTCTCGGTGCAACAGGTAATTCAGGTCTACCCCGAATACTATGGGGACGGATGAGGACAATGGACGGTCGAGTAGTCATGAGGCTTACCAGCGAGGGGGTCGCGCGATGCCGCTACCGGATCGTGAAGATGGTCCACAAGCTGGGGTTTGGGGTTCCCGAGGTAGGTCAAGCGGCGCTTGGCGGCGGTCTGCGTAACACGATTGATGGTGTCAAGCCACTTCCGCATCTCCCGTTTGTCCACCGCTTGGAGTAGATAATGCCCGCCATCCTCGGTATCCAGCTGGAATGTGAAGGAACGGTCGTTGTTGATGAACTGGGCGACACGGGCCTCAACGAGGCTGACGACGAGGGAGGGCTTGCTGGCAGGTAAGAAGTCGAGCTCCTCCGCGGTTCGCTTGACGGCAGGAGGATGGAAGGTCTCGTTGCCGAATGCACTGGAGATGGGTCGCATGAAGTGGAGGAACGCCGACATGCTCTTCTTGCTCCGTTGGTGCTTCTGCTGCGGCGTCGCTGGCTGCTTGCGCATGGCCTTGCTAAGAACCTCGTCTCTCTTGTCGTTCTTGGTTTGCTCCTGGACTCGCTCCTTGAGGATACGCGCACGGAGCATTCGATCCCGTCTGTTCTTCTCGACCTGCAGCGCGACTATCTTCTGGAACGGACGGACAGCTCTGCGCGCAGCGGCGGGAGAGCTACCAGGGCCAGCGGATCCTTCGCGATGCGCCTCCTCCTTGATCCCGCGATGGTCAAACTGGACAAGCCACACCTCCTTCTCGATGTTATTAAGCCGCTCGAACGCTCGTCGTGTGACGTCCTCACGGTAACTCCCCTTGCGCACCGAGACGTTAAGATTGCAGAGAAGCCTGCGGATGAGTTAGGTTTAGGACTAAACGAGTCGATTGTCGCGCACCTCCGTTTATCGAAGTTGATCAGACTGTGACCCTCTTGCTGGACAAGGGACTCCACGACGTCCGGTGCTGCAATTATCTCCAGCATTCTCTCGAGGAAATACCCGATGTCCAGGGTTAGTTCCCGAGTCGAGGAGAGCGTCTGGGTCACCGGCTGGGAGAGAAGGGAAGCGATACAATCACACTGCACTCCTCGGCTCATTGCGATATTCAGCCATGGTCGACTGTGCAATCGGCTCTCCACGCTGAGGACGGCAGAGGTGAGCACAGCCTCTACGAAGGAGCGCGGGCAAGGCAAGTCCACGACCGCAAGGGAGCCTATGTCATGGTCAGTATTATCCCTTCTCTTCAGTCAAAACACGCACCAGGCAAGCTTGTACGATTGGGGACGGTACGCAATCGCGTCACCTCGATCGCACGGAGGATAAGCTCCATGCGAGATTGCCGCGCCTGAAGTCCCAATCGCGGTGCGACCAGTTCTGATTTCCGCCTCAATTTTCGAGTAAAGAAAGAAAGGAAAAAAGACACGTACGCGAGATTGCCCATTTTCGGAGAATGACGTAAGCACGTATGCAGCTGCGAATGCTTGGAGGGAGCAGTCGGTACAAGGAGTCCTGCCCGAGCTCGGATACGAGAGGCGATGGCTCAATCTCTTGTAGGTAAGAATACATGTTCTGAATTTCGACCGCTTCCTCGCTAGGGATGAAGGAGAGGAACCAGCCAATTCGATCGGCGGTCTGGACCTAAAGTGCCCGGCCCGTTAAAAGCACTTCATAGCCCTGAAGACGAAATTACTGACCTCCAGCAGATCGGAAGTGATGAAGAGATCCTACGAAAAGGTGTAAATGAAAGCAGATCCAGGGAGCATACGTGGCATACCTCTTCTGTGACGTTACCAAACGCTGCGCAGGCCATAGCGTCCAAGTTATCGACGAGCTCCTCGGGTTCTATTCGATCGATGTCTGGCGGTTCTCGGGTCTGGGTTTGAAGCCGAGAGCGTTGTCCATTAACGGCGTTTGAAGGATGACCCAATGATGGGAAAGGTGCTGGCGGGCGCATGGTATTCGTCTCAAACGTCCGTTGTAAACGTGAGCGAACCTCCGTCAGTGTACTCCACACTTGCTCGACGCCAGGATCACTCGCGTTCGCCGACTGGGGTATCACATGTTCCGATGGATCGTCGATGAAGGAGCGGACGGCAGCGTAAAGCTGCAGATCATCGAGCATGTCCGAGGCGCCACCGCCGCGCGTCAGCCAATCCTTGATGGTGTCTAAGACCTCGGTCCGACTACCAGCGACGTAGAGCAATTCTGCGACTGATGGAACAGCACTCCGCGGTCGCGTTTGGATATACATCTTCCGAAGTAGCTACGAAACGAGTTAACACAGGAAGACCGCATCAAGACAGGCTACTCACCTCGAAGAAGACCAAAGGTGTGACAAGACTCCTATAGGTATTCCACCACACTTTCGAGAACTCCATCTGGTCCAAGAAGAGCTCCCTCGTCTTGCCCTCTCGCAGCGACATCTCCCCTTGGTCGTCTGCGACCGACACGGACACGTTGGGAAGCCCATGCACAAGGATGTCGACGAGGTGGGTGAGGGTAGCGGCTGCGACGCAGACTCGCAGTGGGGGCTCGGAAGAAGGCTCGGACGCAATGAAGGTGGTGCGTCGTTGTGCCGGAGAAGGCAACGAATTTCGACGGGCGACGCTGGTCTTGCGATCCAAGCCTTGCGAGGACCCTGGCTTGACGCGGACAGAGGGAGCCCGACCCAGACCCACCTCGATACTGTCGGGAACGACAGAGCTCGGCGGTCGAGAAGGGAGACGCGAGGATGGACGGGAACTAACAGAGGAATCGCCATCGGTGGCATAGGATACGGTAAGCAATACTCCACCATCGTAGATCGGAATTGTAAGCCCCGGGAGGTCGCCGATGTCTCTGCGGGGCTGATGCGCCGGGTGGTGCGGATCGAGGCGCTGCGGATCGAGGCGCAGGAGTCGAGGATCCGTATCGCTGTCCACACGTCCGCGGAGCAGTTGGGCGCGATCGATGAGGGATGTGGTGGGGAGGGGATCGAGGAAAAGGAGAGGGATGAGGGAAGCAAACGGCGCTGTCTGGTTAGCAGCGCGAGTCCAATAATGCGGCTCGAAGAGGCCTTTCCGACGAGGCTCCGCAGCGAGCGACAGCGACATGAACTGATCGACCCTGAAAGAAGGTAAGTAGATGGTTAACGGAACATGCAAGATGCCTACCGAACAAACTTGGCCGCAATACCGCCTGCCCCTCCGCCTGCCGCAAACCTCTCCCTCCAATAGTTAACCATCAGCTTGACGTCCTCGCCGACTTCGTCCTCTGCAAGAGATACTCGCCGCGGGCAGAGCAAGAATTGCTGGCGGAATCCCTCGAATATATCATGCGCGCGCTGCATCGGTGCAACTAGTATCAACCCTTCCGCCCCGCCGGCATCGCTCGCTCTCGCCGCATCGACCTCATGCTTCAATCGCAGGGGGATTTCCCCGCCCCATGGCGTCACCCGCGGCTCCCGCACCTCGCATCCCTCGCCCTCAAGCTGAGCCCACCCTTCCACCGCAGAGAGCGCCGCGCTCTCGACTCGCCGCCACACTTTGTCCAGCCGTGCGACAGGGGCAGCACACAGCGCTGCAGCTATGGCGCGCCACGTACATTCGTCTCCCGCCGTACGACAGAGCTCCCCCACGCGTGCCCATACGGATATCACTTCGCCTCTCGAGTGTGTCCGCGACGAGGGGCCCTGACTCGTCCCATTTTGGTGCTGCTGCTCCCCACCGTGCACCGCACCCGAGCCCGTGTCCGCACCCAGAATCTGGACAAGGATGAGCTTCGTCAGCCAATGCGGTGCGGCGTCGCTCCCAAACAACGGCGTGCAGGAGGAGCCTTCCGCCGCAGGGTCGATGACGAACGCGGCAGTGGGGTTGTCCGGCGCCTGCTCGAGTACAGCCCGGTGAAAGAGCGTCAAGCTGCGCGCGAGGACATGCGGGTCGAGCGCGAGGAGCACCTCGC
Organism: Mycena haematopus; assembly: GCA_029281435.1. NCBI lineage: Eukaryota > Fungi > Basidiomycota > Agaricomycetes > Agaricales > Mycenaceae > Mycena > Mycena haematopus. The sequence continues at coordinate 178,744 of JARJCV010000032.1, forward strand.
GCGTGAGTCCCTCCGTCTCGAGCGCGGCCCACGGCATGCGCGACGCTAACCCTGCGCGACCGGGCTGCGGGGAGCGGGGTGTCGAGAGGGATGCCCCGGCTGCAGATGGGGGAACGATGGACTCGTGCACACCGAGGGCGTCAAGGAGGCCGACCATGCGCACGCTCCCGTCTAGTCTTGGCGAAAACGGCGCGGCCGAGAGTGCTGGGCTGCCCATGGGTGTCGGTGTATACATTGCCTGCGTCGACGCCGATACTGCGATTCCGCTCGGAGGTGTTTGCGTGGCGGGGAAGAAGACCTCGGGGATTGTTTCGGAGCGGAAATCCTCCCAAGCGGCCGCATCAACGGGTGCACCATGGAAGCGCAGGTACTCGCGCGCCATCCAAGCTACCCGTGTCCTCTGTGCCTCGACTTCCTCCGGCTCTGCACCTGCGACCAGATACGCGGCGCACCGCACAAATTCAACCTCGACACGCGCGCGACCCACGACGAAAGGAAGCGAAAAGAGGACGGCAAGAGCATAGTCCCTCCACTCCTCCTCCCGGTGCTCGGTCTCCTCTGGTGGGGCATCCGCGCTCAGAAAGACGGTCGCGAAGACGAGCTCGTGTACCAGCGCTTCCACCGTCCCCTTCTCCACCTTCCCCTGGGTCCTTCTCCCGTCCTCGCCACCGCCGAATACACCACCGAGCGCATCGGCCCCCGCACCCGTGACAGATAGGCCGGGATGTCGGCCCCTGCCCCAAAACGCCCGCTTCTTCCGTCCCATGCTCCCCGCATCCCTCCTCTGCGCACCAGTATCCTCGACAACGAGCGTCACCTCCTCCTCGTCCTTCTCCGTGTCCTCCACGATCCCCACGGCAAACAAGTCCCGTATTCCCGCCGCACGATCGCTCGGCGGCTTGTGCAGTACTGCTTTTGTCCCGCGGATTTGCATCCGGAATGGCTTCCATGCGCGGGGGTCTGCGAGCGCGGGGGTGACGAGGCGGTTTACGAAGCCGGTCGCGTAGACGATCTGCGACGCGCGCTTGTTGTCGGTGGCGGCGTCTGACGCGGACGCGAGCTGGAGGATCGTATTGCGTACATTCGTCGAGGAAGAGGTGCCGTCGCCCTCTGGTGCGGGCTCAAGGATGATGTGGGGTGGGGCCAGCAGGGGCGCGGGATCGAGGGGATTGGGTGTAGGAGGAAGAGCCTTCGTTTGCGCTGCGCCTGGGTAGACCGAAGGTGAGTAAGATTCACGTCCACTGAAGGAGTACTGACCGCCGAAATGGAAGGGAAAGCCCACCCCGCGCTTCTCCTTCTCTCTCCCCTCCTTCTCCACGGCAGGGTCCACATCTCCCGCGCTATTTTTCCGTCCAGGGCTCGCACCCCCCAAGTTGGCGAGTCGACTGGAGAGCTTCGGCGTGAAGCTATGTGAGCGCGTATGGACGTGCCCCGGTGCCATGCCACTACCTGTAAAAACGACCAACGCAGCGTTAGCGAAAGGTCGGTACCAAGAGGAGATAGAGAGGGGAAGAACATCACGCACCCTGCCCCTGCCCCCCACTCGCCCCACCAAATCCATGTCCGCCCCCATCCGTGCCCGCTGGCCCCGGGCTCGCCAGAAGCGGCGCCGATATCGATATCGACACTGGCGACCCACCCCCACTTCCGTTGCGCTCCCTATTCCGTACATCCCTCGCACTTCCACTAATCGCATTCGCAGTAGGCTCACCGCGCCCATTCATCCCATTGGACGTCGGCTCTCCCCTTCCGTTTACATCCCGCGGACTGTTAATCGCAGGCCACGCCATCCCGCTCCCCCGCCTCGCGCTGGGCGGCGTGGACCCCGGACTTCCGTCTCCCCCGCTCCGCGCACTCATACCGTCCCCGCTCCGCCCATCGCCGCTCTTCCCGCTGCGCGCACTTCGTGCACTGCGTTCTGAGTCCGTGCGGCGGCGGGCGTAGAACGGTGTCGGCGCACCCTCAGGCATCTGGATGGGGAGAGAGTTTGCATGCGAGGGGGAGTAATTCGGCGTAGGTGACGATGTGGAAGAGGTGAAGGGCATCGGTACGGGAGGCTGAGTGAGTGGCGTGCCGGTGAAATTCCCCATACCGCTGCTGCTACTCGAATTCGGATTTGTGCTATGCTGCGTATACGAGGTCGTCGCCGTGTTCGGCGTTAAAGTCGGCGCATACCCATGGGGAGTATTCCCAGTCAGTGGTGTCGAGTCCGAGCGCGCACGATACGCCGCGACCTTGTCGACAAAGCTGAGGCTTGTGTTGACTCGTAAGCCTGAGCTGTGCGCTTCTGTAGGCGGCTGGTTTTCGGTAGCGCTCGGTGGGCTCGCAGATGTCGGGGAGGGCGGGACGGCGACATGTACGGACGACGAGGGAGACGGGGGAGGAAGCGATATCCCCACCGCGCGGAGGTCGTCGGCGGAATGGGCCCATGCGCGACGTGAAGTTGTGCGCAAATCCCCCGTCCCTGCGCTGCTACCTCCGTAGATGCCGTTCCCGCCGTAGATGTTATGGTGTGATCTGGACGGGGAAGGCGGTGGTGGGTGTCGCAGGTCAAGAGATGATTTTGCGTGTGCGGGCGAAGAGGCAGAGGGAGGAAGGTTAAGGGATGGCCGTGTAAGGTCAAGGACGGATCTGACGAGCGAAAGACATAATCAGACGAGAGAATACGGAAGCGATACGAGAAAAAGTAGACGGAAAAAAGTAAGTAGGGTCAGAGCAAATCAAGCGAAGGAGAAAGCATCGAAGCGCCTCAAGCCAGCCCCGAAGTAGTCAAAGAGCGAGAAGGCGGCATGTGGCCCGAAAATCACTTTCGAATACCAGGTCGAGAATTTTTTTAAAATCCGGCAAAAAAGGAGACACAACACGACGCGAGGCGACGCTCGATCGCGACGTGCAGACGATCGCCAGTGTCGCGATGACATCTTGGGTCCAAGATCCGTCGCAATTTTCACAAAAGAGGACAGAAAGGGATGAGGTATGGGAGCGCCCCAGCTCGGACCCGAGACGAGAGAAGCCTGCAGGTATGCACACGAGATGAAGCGTTATGCCCGAGAAAACGCGGACGGGCGAGTCGCGCCTCAGATCAGGACACATCCTGCGTGTCGGAAGGGCTGCGTGCACGAAGGCCAAAGAAGCCCGCAATCAAGTACAAGCGCTTCGAATCCCGACAGCCGGGCATTTGGGCATGGTTCATCGCAAGCGAAAGCGCAAAAGGTGGTAAAAAGACGGCAAAAACGAGACTCACCGGCTCCCTGGCACACCCATATAGCCATCCGCATCCAAAATGGGCCGTGGATCCGTCGGTCGCGAGATTTTCGGCTTTCGCGCATTACTGAAGCCACCAGCAACGCTAGATGTACTGGCACGCGGCGCCTCATCGTTGACTGAGGGAACCGTCACCCGTGGCGCGCTGGCACTCCTTGCAAACCACTTGCTTGGCCGTGTCAAGAACTGGGTGAGAGGTGCTCGTGAGGGCGTCGGGGGAGCCGGGGCTGGTGTCGGTGGTTGCAGAGACGGCTTTGGCATCGTTTTTGAGGGTTCGGAACGGATGTATGCGTGGAAGCAAGTATAAGTCCCGAATGAAAGCCAAAAAACCTCAGTTTTTCCGTACGGCTCGTATGGACTGTCAGGAAAGGATTAGCGCGTCTAATGCGCCCAGATAACGAGGGTGTATACGGGTTATATGGTGCGCATTTGGCGCAGGAGCGAGGACGAGCGTCGAGGCAGGAGGAAAGCCAGTTAACCGCACGTGCCCACGCGCTGTTTATTTTTGGATTTCCGTTTTGGGGTTCTTCTGCCGCACGGCTCCTTATCTCTTTTTTCTCGCGTCTACGACATCTACGCTCTGTTATTCTTCTTTGTACACCTGAATGCTCGTTCATCCCGGCTGCCAAATCGTACCACCGCATACGCTTCTTGCCAGCGCAGATACGTTGCTGATCCCAACATTCAAATGCCCGCCGATCGTCACATCGCCAGCGTCGCTTTGACACGGAACGGAGATCTCTCGTACAATCCGACACGCCACACGGAGCACACTTCTTGTTCCTCGTTCACCTGGGAATTTTCTCCTTCATTCAAGAACATATTTTCCCTCTTGCTTGGACTTCCATAATTAATTCTCTCGAGCTCATTAAACAATCTTTGAAACACATCTCTACAAGCTCCACAACCCCGAGTCCAGAAGACCTCCGGTCCCCCGCACATGGGCGATTCCGAAGCGTCCTTTCTTCTTTTGTTCCAGTTTCAGGTTTCTCAGATCGACATTAAATGCTGATCCACATCAAAACAAAACGCCGGGATGTACCGGGCGAATCACAGTGGTTTACCCCGCTCTCCGCCTTCTGGATCGCTTGGATGCCAACGAAAACGTCGCGGGCTATAAATGTTATCTGACACGGAAGTCGTAAAGCAACACCCTCTCGGAACCGTAATCTTTGAATCGAATCTCAGACACCGCGACTAGACTATACGCGGTATAATTGCGGCCATGACCCCCGCGTCCAAAACCCCGAGTTAATTATAAAACTCATCTACCCAGTCTCGTATCTCGGCACTTAACTGGCTCGACTCCGCCACAAAGTCCTCTCACCAAGTCACTGAGATCACAAGTATGAAACAACCTTACTCGGCATCTGCGCAATTCACTCAGTAACGCAACCCAACTTGATGAGTTACCACTGTCCAAGCACTCAAACTAAACGTTCGCGAACTGACTTTGGATTGAATGGAACCTCCGTATGTGGCTATTCTTCGTACTTTTCTTCGTTCCTTCATTCATTCTGGTTGATTTTTCACAAATCTCAGAGAAGCCTATCTTAGCATCGACCCGCCCCAGCGCCATATCACTGATCCAAATTAATTGCGGCGCCCATCATCAGAGCGCCGCCGCCGCATCCCGCACCACGCAAACACAATTTCAATCTCGATCCCCAATCCCCCGCAGTTGGGCCTACTACTCAACTCGATTTTACCGTAATCTCCAGTTCAACTCAAATATTCGCTCTGAATATGGTGTATCTTTATCACATCGAATCAGCACCGCTCACGGATCCTCTAGGAATCGTCGCAGAACAGCGCCCATGCACTCACAAATTCAAAAATTCACGAAACACCGTCAGCGCGCCGCTACTCGCAACACCCTTCGGCGTTGGGTGGGCGCAACACCCTTTGATCAAGATGGTTGAATTAAATTACGCAAACGGATCAGCCTCCGCTGTTGAACTCGTCACATTCACTCAGGGAGGTAGGTAGAATTCACGACACAGTACTGTATTTATTCTCACTCGAAATGCGAACCCTTACTTAGCTGATTCAGATGTTACTTCGCTTGATTCGCTTATTGGATGACGTTGAAACACTGTTGAAACTTGACGTTAACTCCGTTTCCCCGAGCTGAGCGGCTAAGCCCATTATGGACTGTCACTCGTGTATTCGAATGAACGCGGTTAATCTTTTGACAGTTCTATGTTATCTAGATTCTACCTCCGTTACTCGGCAATGTTCAAAAGTCGTACCTTTTTGCGGAAGACGCGCAGAGTTGTGCCCTCCCCCGATTGAATTTCGTGGCTGCTTGCTCAAAACAGAGGATTCAGCACAAGTCTTTCGAACGCAATCACGAATTCAAACTCGGAGCTCTCCCAAAGCTCTCCTCGAATCACCGTTCAGAATTCAGATGTATTCCGAGGAGCTGACTGAAGGCCATGCGTAGATCCTCCCAACACACATCCTTTTGCAACAAAGATCTCTGCATTTTATATCGAATTTCTGATCGTTCGGATCAGCTCATGCCGCTGTCATTCGCAGGCTGTCATCCGCACTGCCACTCGCCGCCTGAGTCGCCTCATTCTCCCTGCATTCTCCCCAAGTTCTTTCGGGCCCAAACTTGCCATGCAGGAAGACCCAGCATTACCGCAAGAGCTATTCGATCTTACCATAAACCATTGTGGCATAGAAACCCGGCGCTCTTGCGCATTGGTTTCCTCAAATCTCTTAATGAAAGCGCGCGCCAAGGCGCGCGCCGTCTCTTTTCTCACCTCCGAATTGGTCCTCTCGACGAGGCGCACAGTCTCGATAAGTTTCCCCAGTTGCTCGAAAACTCGCCGACCTTTGCAGCCCGTGTAACATCGCTCCATCTCTGTACAAACTGGATCCTCGACGAATCTCAGTCTGGCGAGTTCTTGTCCCCGCTGGTAGCCCTTACTCGCCTCTGTATAACGAGTGGTGGATTGAATTGGGACGAAATATCAGCCCCTCTCCCCAGCTCTATCCAGCTCACGCTCATGCGCCCAAATTTCACCTGCCTGGAGGTCCGGCACACCTTTCGTCCGCCACTCACGTTTTGACACACTGCCCAGCGCTCCGCTCACTCTCGCTCGAAGGGATCATCTTTGAATCGGAAGACACAAATGATCCCGACGCTGCTGTCTCAGCCGGCGCGGGCTCGTCCCCCACACAGCTGGACCATTTGTCCCTCTCGCTGGACATGCATTCTCTCGGAGTACTCGCACGACGGATTCTTCTCCCTGAATTCCCGCTCAACCTTTCGTCTCTTCGATCGCTCTCCTATGGTGTCTATCTTCACTCACTCGCGTATGATGGCGACGAGTTTGAAGACGCTGTGCTGAGCGACCTCCTACGTGCCTCAGCATCGAGTCTGCGGTCTTTGCAGCTCAAAAACTGCGAGGAATGTCAGTCCTTTGATCTTCTATGTTTTAACAGCTGCTGATGCGTAGACAGTTCCAGCGACCGGTATGCTCAATTTAAGCGAGCTCGCAGCCCTTCAGACACTCTCGTTGGAAATATGGCTCGACATATCCCCAACCGAGGACTTGCACCTGTTGTCGCTTGCGCACTTCATCTTCTCGCCGCGACAGCAGGCTCTCAATCTCTTCTTCAACATCTACACGCAACACGCGCGCCTCCGGGCCGTGCAGCTTCTCGCTGCCGCCGACCGTGCTCTGGTTGCATTCCCATTCATTGCGAGTGTAACTATCAGTTTATTACATTGGGGACCACGCGGTTCCACGGAACTGTCACATGAGAAACTTATAGACGTGTCCGGGGGTGGTCGCACACGAGATGCCATTGCTGTTGAACAGACTCCGGCCGGGGGCGCTACTTGTCCTGCAGTCATCGTAAGTCGTCTTCTCCCGGTTTGCCATCCTTCCTCAAGGGTTGTTTCCCTAGACGAGTTCCCAACACGTAGGGATTTCCTCCATCTTGGATTTCTGTTTGTATACGCGGAGTAAGATTGACGGCCCGTATAGGGCATTTCTCACCTCGGCATCGCATTTACATAGTTCCTCTCGTGTTTCAGTCATCCTCTGTATAGCACAAGGACAACGGTCCCATTTAACTTCGTTCTCTCCCATCTTTTTCAGCTCGAACCTTACTTATGTACGACGCAGTGCAATGCTACGAAATCTAGACAGATCAAACTGGACTTCAGAAACCGGGCTATCGGAATACTACCAGCTAGTATAGTAGTATATCAGACGGTCCCTTGCGGCCAATGTATATGGATGTTTCTTCCCGAGAGTGTGCTTCCTCTGTCCAACAACATTCGATGTGATGGATGCTGCTCTTGGGGAGTCGCAGAGCTTGAAGTATGTCGCAGCCAAGCACTCCATCGCTGTGAGAGTGTCGTGATGCTTCCTCCCCAAAATCCTTTTCCGATGTTTCACAACATTCAGCTGGAGTTCCTCTGCTTCCTTGTATCGGCCCAGATGATAGTATGTGAGAGCGAGACCATACTGGCCGCGCAGGGCCTGGAGGTCGATATCCCCCTGTACGCGCCGCCAAGATTGCACGGCTTGGGACGCCAATGACAAGGCTTCTTTGGGGCGTCCAAGTCGTCGGTGGGTAGCGGCAAGGTTGTACATCGCCGTTACAGTGACTTGATGAGTCGGCCCCAACGTTTTGTTGCATTTATCGAGCACTTGTATTTGAAGCGCTTCCGCATCTCCATACATCCCCAGGCGATAGTATGTTGAAGCCAAATCCTGCATGGCACTGAGCGTGTCCCGATCATCCACTTTTCCTATCCCCTGATTCGAAGCCACCACATTGGTTTGTTGTTTCATTGAGCGACGGAAATCCTCAGTGTTGAGGTCCGGGTCAAGATCGGGGGTCAGAGAATCCAGATAATAATCCAAATAATCTCCCTTGACCAAGGTTGCAACATTGATCTGTTGTCTCATTGAGCGATGGAAATCCTCAGTGTCGAGGTCCGGGTCAAGATCGGGAGTCAGAGAATCCAGATAATAATCTCCCTTGCCCAAGGCTGCATCCAATTTCACAGCTGAAGTCGATATGGAAAATCGTCTATGATCAGCTTGCTCTGCCTTCGGTGGGACGCTAGGTTCCGGCAACGCGATGATCATTTGTGCGATGATGTCGTGGAGTTGGGTGGCTGTCGGCCGTTTCTCGGGAGCCGAAACCCAGCATTCTTCTGCGAGCTCCCAGAGTTCAATGGATATTTCCCGGCCCTCGCCAAACTCCGGAGGCTCCGGCCTCACCCCCCGATTCACGACGAGATCGACCAGATCCGCGTATGGGACGGAGACAAAAGGAGTTTCGTCAGTGTACAACTATGACGGTGCAATTAGTTAAACATGTTGTGTGCCGGAACCGGACTGAATTTCTGACCTCGTACAAGGTCATTCCAAAGGCATACACGTCTGACGTTACCCGATAACGAGAACCGGTCAGGACTTCGGGGGCCATCCAATTACGGCTCCCCATGATTTGAGGGGCATCCGCTTGCACAACGGTCCGTGTCGCGGCATCGGCCTTCATGCGTGCCAGTCCAAAATCGCACAGTAGAGCTTTCCCCGAATCCTCTACGAGAACGTTTATCTAGTACAATGACTGGATTACCGCCAGGAGGATGGCAGAAATATATACTCACAGCTTTGAGATCTCCGTGGCAAATCTTGCGCGAATGCAGATATTCCAACCCGAGGGAAATGTCACGCAACTGTGTAATTGAAACAATGAAATTCCGCGGACGCAGACGGCATATAGCACGCACAATATACAAGGGTTCGAAGGCTGGTCTTAGTTTGAGGAACTGTCGGGCATTACGAGGGACATATGGCATTACAATGAATGGTTTATCATCCATCGTGTTTGCCCCGAGGAACTGGAGAATGTTCGGATGGCGGAGGGTCGACCAGATCTACCCGCGAAAAGCGATCAGAATACACCAGCTATTGATTGATTTAGGCCATTTACATCTATTTCATTCTGCAGCGACTGTATGTCGGAGGTCAGCAGAGCTACCGCCTGGAGCTGGAATACTCACCGTAACACTCGGTCTGACCCCGGCCTGATTTTGGAGGACTTTAATGGCCACCTCCGTGCGATTCCAGGTCCCTCGATAAACTGCCCCACTAGTGAACCTTGAGCGCGCTCCACAGATGACAGCTGCACCACTCACAATCCTCCCGACCCAATTTCTAGGCCAAAGTCAACTTCGAAGAAAGAAATCATCCAGTCCTCCACCGTGACATTTCTTCCACTCCGAGACGTTAAATATTCCAATGTGTGCGTATAGAACCGTTTCTCGACGCGGTCAACGTTTTGGTTATTCAACTGCTTCTGTATTGAGACCATCATTGCGATTGTATTGTTCTGGTTGATTTCTGACGGTTGAGTTCACATTAGGACAAGGCCCTCTCGACAAACAGAGGGCTCGACATTGCTCACCGAGCGTCTGCATTAGTTTCGCATTGTTTCTTTCCAACATGTTCAGATGTGCGTGTACGGATTCCGCGTCCCGTGCACGCGCTTTATCGCTCTCAGCTAGCATCGTCTGAACATTCAAGAGCGATGAGATCTAATGTCCGCGTTAGTGCCTAAAAAATCGGGTATTATTAGAAAGGTACTTGGAAAGCACTGATACACATTCCGATTCGCTTCTGAAACGTCTCGATTTTGAAAATGCGTGCATCCTTTTGGAAGAGTATCTTCAGAAATCCAGATGCCCGTTCCGTTTCGGCGAAGCGATGAACATCCCGGAGCAACCTATTAATTTAGATCCTCGAAACTCGCTCGCGATAAGTGATATAACCTACGCTTCCAAATCCGCTAGCGGTTTAGCACATTTTGCTGGAACTAATCGAAGTTCGCTGAACTCCTTGTTCAGTGTTGTCAAAAGCTGTTGGCAAGACGTCGATAACACTCGGAGTTGCTCCTTGTTGGCATCCAGCGCCTGTATGCTCGAGACGACAAATCCCAGCACTGTGAACGCTGCACCCAGGGCAGGCACAATCGGGAGGGACATTTGCTGTGGAATGCGGAGGGAAGGGGATGGAGGTGACAGCAAGATGTAACTTGCAGTACTTATTTGTCCGCTGTCGCCGGTGGAGAATGTTGGTTGGCATGGCTTCGCTGTTCCAAAGTAGCGTTCAGTGGTGCTCAGCCTCTGGACTGATTTAGTCTCTGTTACAGAACCGATATAGATGACGAACAAGTGTGTATCGATATATTTTGGATTTCTCGGCCTCCCGGTACTTCGGGCAGACTGGTCATATGGATGTGCCCAGCGCCCTGTCTCTTCGACATCGCGTGCGGCCTCTCTTTAGTAGAGTACCCGGAGGAAAGGGACGCGCGGGACTACAGAGCATTAAGAGCGGAACAAGGGAAGCGGTGACACGTGAGAATCAATGATTATCAACTTCAATTTGATAAAAACTTCAAATCATGGCTGTGATGGTCATGTTGGGCAATGCAACCCTACTCGGAGCTCCGACTGTGCCGCAAGACTGTGATCTCAGCGCAAGGCTGTATTTTCTTACTTTGATGTACCTTGTATCTCACCGTGCCGCAGAAAGCTGTAGATATACTTGTGGGCAGAATCCGATGCCTGGTATGGGGTCGGACACAGAGGCTTGGCTGGCGAGAACCACATGCAAGTGCATTTGAAGCTTGCTCTGAAGCACCTGGAAGGCAACCATTGCGTCTCGAGTGTTTCGCCCATGGTCCGAGGTACGTCCGAGGAACGTTCGATTGGTCTAATTAGATTTCCCCGAAAGGAAGTAGGCAATGTTTGCCGGACCGTCCCCGGTTCTTCATCCATGGCAGCATTTTGCTTTAGTGGCCATAGGATTTTGCAGGCCCTCATTACCATGATTTATTCCTACCCCTGCAAATTTTGTCCGTTTTTTTTGGGCCATTAGTCGCTGAGGGATAACCAAAAATGCACGAGTTTCTCTCTCGAGAAGGTTTACGCTTGTGAAACTGAACCAGGAGAGATCGTTTTCGACCTCGCCCTCAACCTCGATGTGTTTATTTTTCCTTGGCCGGGCGGAGTTTAAATTTCGGTAGCTCTCGGCTTTCGGCATGAAAGTCAGGCGCATCTAACGCAACAATTTCAGCGGCAAACATCGATAGTGTGCCTGTGGTTAGGATGAGAAGCTGGTAGCATTTAGTGCGGTTTCCATTCCCATCTTCTCATCTTAGAACACTTTTGCACTGTTATCCTCAAAATGTTCACAACCACCGCCGGTAAAGCCGGTCCCGAAGACGATCCTCCAAATATCTCAGTTTTGATTCAGATTTTGAAGACTGCACGCTTGCGGCTTTTTTACCCAAAACACTAATTTGATGTGAGAGTAATCATTGAGATTGACTGCAAGACCTCGTGAAGTAGGAAACACCGAACCCGCCTCTTCTGCATGACATGCTATCGACACACTATGGGCACCCGGCCACGGGCCACGGCCCGGCGGACATCAGCAGAAACGAATGCATATGCCGCAATTTGATGGGATCACGGTTTCTGAGTCACACTCACTGACGTCCCAATCCGTAAGCGCGAATCATGGGTTCCCCTGTCCACCTCTTTTTACCTCCCTGGGCATATCCTCTTTCTCACAGAGGGTCGCTTTACATATATACAGGGACGACGGGTGACGATATGCTCGCCGCCGCCCTCAAATCTTACTCCTCGTCAAAGCATGCTCGTACCGACACTAACACTATTGATCGGACTCTCGACCATGGCCGTCGTAGCGACGCCCCTCTCCACCGTCACTCTCGACTGTTTGTGTTTCAGAACGTTCTTCCCGCATAGTACATTGATTCCTACTCACAGACGGAACCTTCACTGGCCTAACTAACACGTCCACTGGTATCGTCTACTTCCGCGGTGTCCGCTTTGCCGACCCGCCACTCGGCAACCTGCGCTGGCGTGCACCCGTCTCTCCGCCATCTACTCACCTGGGTAATGTCGACGCCTCCCAGGTATCTATTCTAAATACATGCATTGTCTTTGAGTTTACTTACAATTTCTCAGTACGGCCCAGCGTGCATCCCGACCAGCGCCATTGACGCAGTCCCTGGCGCGACGAGCGAAGACTGTCTCTTCGGGAATGTGCGTGCTCTGCAGCTGAATCGCGTTTCTATAACCCATGCGATCTGCACAGGTATTCATCCCAATTGACACAACGCCCACAAGTAGACTCCCGGTGCTGGTATTTTTCCATGGTACGGTTTGCCTTGTTCCTACCTCACTCACTCCCCCGTTGTTCGCCTTCGCTCTAACCTACTCACTGCAGGGGGTGGCTTCCAAGCTGGAAGCGCCATTACTGCCCCACCTGATGAACTCATCCAGGGCGCCGCAAAGCCGTTCATCTTTGTTACGTTTCAATACAGGTTGGGCCAGTTTGGCTTTCTGCGTGAGCGTTCTTTTTCTACCTTCTCGCCTCTCATATTGTCGCCGATGTCCTAACGAATGTTGGACCGTGATTCAACGTAGCGGGTAAGCAGGTCGCGCAGAACGGCTTGTTGAATGCAGGATTGTGGGATCAGGTGCGCTGCTCGTGTGATTTACCCAGGCTGAAATCCAAGATAGTCGTAGCGCGCCGGTCTTGAATGGGTACAGCGTTATATCAAGGCATTTGGCGGAGACCCATCGTGTGTTTTTTCTGCTCACATTCTGGTTCAATGAATTAATCGTGATGCAGCCAAGTCACGATTTGGGGCCAATCCGCCGGCGCTGCGTCCGTTACGTACCACGCATGTCTACACCTTTCCCTTTCTTCCAAACACTCTCTGATTGGAATTTCAATCGCAGCTCATTGCGCAAGGCGGCCAAGACAAGCACATTTTTCACCGCGCCATGGCCGACAGCGCGCCGATTTTATTCATGCCCTCGAATACCGACACGTTTGTACAGAATCTGTTTGATCAGTTTGCTGGGCTTGCGTAAGTACTCTCCATACCACTACGCTATGCCTCAACATCTTCCCATTCTGATAAGTGGATGCGGTGGCACCGCGGATATAATGTCCTGCCTACGCGCCGCCTCAACTCAAAGTCTTGCCGTTGGCGGCTCGGCGACGCTCGCAAATCGCACGTCAGCACTGTTCCCTTTCGGACCCATTCTGGATGGCGCGTTCATCACCGAGCGGCCAGTGGAGGCATTCAGGAATGGGAAGTTCATACGTGTACCTGTGTTATTTGGGTCAGTGCTCATCCTCAGTTCGCGTATCGCTTTCATTGAAAAATTCGCAACTCACTTCAGCTCCAACACGAACGAAGGCTCGCACTGGTCCGCGGAACTGCACAACCCTGCCGCAAACACCTCCGAGCCCAACGCCACCGAGACCACCGTTTTCAACTTCCTCTCGGGGCAGTGGCCTGGTCTCACACCTGCAACATTCAACATCGCGACGAGCTACTTCTATCCCGAGAGCAGTTTTGCGAACTTCAGTCTGCAGGGGCAGCAGATGTATGGCGAGATGCGGTTCATATGCTCTGGGCTGTTGATCGCAGGGTCGTTGCACGACGCGTGGGTGGACTCGTATGAGTACCAGTGCGTGTTCTGTTCGCTCCTTTTGGCCACTTCACTCTTGAATTTCTTGCGTGGTTAATCGACTAATGGCATGGCAGTTGGGAGAACCCGATCATTGGCTCGGACCACGCCTCCGAGCTGCAGGTCTTCTACAACCTCACCACAGTATTCGACCCGCTTGATGAGCAACTCGCAGTCGCGATGCGCGCGTACTGGACGAGCTTTGTCACGGATGGTGTTCCGTCAGCAAAAGGAGAGCCGGTGTGGGAGGTACGTCCCTCGGAAATATCTCTCTTTCCGTCCACAACCTGTGCTACCTTTATCTCACGTCGATCATGCTTCCCCCTCGCCCTCATATATTCACGCTTTATGTACACTGAAATACTTATCTCCTTCACAGATGGCTGGTCCCAACGGCAGCCCCCGCATGCTGCTCCATCCTGGCCAGATCGGGATGGAGAACGTGACGAGTGAGTTGACGGAGAATTGCGCATTTTGGCACAGCCCGGCCTTGATTGCGGAGTTGGCTACGTGAAATGAAGAGGCCCTGGGACTGACTTGAAAAGGCTAAGTTTCTGTTCCAGTTTCGTTGGAGCCAGTAGATATGCCAGGCGTTCGCATAATATCCGTTGTCAAAAATGACGAACGACTTCTGAACGACTGGTCTCTCCAGGTCTCTCCACAGAGTTGATGTGATGCTACTCGGACGACGCGTCGCGTCGCGACGCGCCATTGATGACCACGTGATTTGACACCGCATCACTCCGGCTGACTCACTGGCAGCTGTGAGAACATTTCTTCGTTTCGTCCTGTCTCATCCACCATGACCCTCGTTTCTTCTATCGTTCACTATGGTCAGTTTCCGTTCGTCCCTAATGTTGTTTCCGAACTTATACCACCATATGTGTTATTCAGAGCATTTAATCTATGCTCTCTCCCTCGTTCAAACCCTGTGCGCGGTGGCCACCGTAGCCACCACAGTACCTTTCTTATCCAGCCCAGATGCAGATGGCAACGGTACGATCCTTGCCCTGGATCCCGCAAACAATTTTATTCGCATGTTCTGTTACTTTTAGTCGACCTCGCGGCCATCCTCCTCTCCACACTGGCGTTCTCCTCGTTCTTTACGGTTGTGGCAATGCATCGGATGTGCGTCGTGAATGTCTCTTTCGCCCCAATGAAAATTGTTCAGCTGTCCGATGCAGGCTCCCTGTCTCTCGCCGCGCCGATCCCAAGCACCCGTTTTCGCGTGTGGGGGCTCACTACGACGCGCTTATCTGTCGAGTTATCGTCGGCGTGACGTACAGTACGTCGCTTTGCACCATGTCGTGCTTTTCTTCATTGACACATTTCAGTAACCATTGGATTCAGCAGTACCTCCCTGTCTAAGGTTTTGCACACCATGTGCACGTCCTGCGCCTCCTCCAAATTCTTCGCGAAGCCCGCTGAATGCGTTCCGCTCGGGATGCTAATCCTGATCAGCTGCATGGTACCTATCGCTGGTTCGTTGATACTTGTCTTCCGATTATATATGCTTATATATGACTTGATTTTGCTGTACAGCGTACTCCGCAGCGCATGCGCTTCGCTGCCGTGCGATTGAGTTTTATGGGACGGAGATGGTTACAGCACCACAGTCTACCCCCGTATTCCCTTACTTCGGGACCCGCAATGGAAAGCTCATTCCTGCGTGGCGGGTCCCGCATGTCGCCGACCTTGCCGGTGACGCAAGCTCAGAGAAGTCATTGATTTAAATCCCCAATACATGCGAACAACATTGCCGTCAAGTGAAATGGGTTGCAGCAAATGCGGTTAATGAGTTCGTGTTCCGCTGTTCTATCTCGTCGACTGCTCCACGTCTTGGGCTTTCATTTCGTCACTCCGGGCTTTGCTTCTGGCTTCTTCAATGGCCTCTAGACCACGTATACATCTGACTTCCTTGGCAGCTCAGGGGGCAGGGAAGCGGTAGGCAACCTTGATCAACCACAAGTTGGTGTCTTCGGATCTCCCCAAAACCAGCCATGTTGCGCTTCAAATGGAGAGCGACCCCTATCATAACCCACGTACACCTAAAATTACCTCTTCTGGGAGTTCCTCTGTCAATCCTTCACGTCTAGACATGCGACTATCTATTTCTCGCGCTGTTCCTCTGCGTGCTACACCGTGTACTACACCCGTTTCCCGAGTTGCATTCAAGACCTTCGTCTTTCGTCAGCGGGCTACAACTTTATTTTAGGTTTCTCGGTTTGTTGGTGAGCAGAGTCGCGATCTGGGTTGTTATTCGTTGAAACTGAATGCATCAGTGAAATTGACAGTTCTACAGGCCTGATCAAGGCGGTATTCTCTTACCGCCGAAACGCAGCCAAACTTATGATCTTCCAAATCCGCTCTGTTCATTTCGACAGGAAACTAGCGTATCTCCAAACTTCAATTTCCGAATCCGAATCCAAGCGCTACGTTTCTTTCGTTCACTGTGCCAGCATTTCCGGTGGTGCGGAGTGCTGGGCCGCTGTGAGAAAATCAAGAGAAGGTGGATCGCATCTGGCCCTGAACTTGGAAGCTGTTCGAGAAGGACTTCCAAATCAGCGCCCCAGTCTACAGCTTTCATTTGATCTGCGGTTCGAGAAGCTCTTGGAATGCCTGATTATTCCCGCGCTGCTCGAGCATAAAGGCATCTGGCATACGTACAAATCCCTGCTCTATCGCCGAGTATCCCACTCGATGTGCCTTACCCATTTGCTTGTTGGCTTCATCGCTATTGTCGTTGCCGGCGTCACGGCTACGCCTCGACCTGTACCCAAAGGTTGGAAGCTGCACCGCCGTGCCGACCCCGACGCGTTTATCCCCCTCAAGTTCACTCTTGCACAGTCAAACGTGGACAGACTCGAGAGTCTACTTCTAGATGTTGCAGACCCGCAGTCACCCAACTACGGCAAACACTGGACTCCAGCGCAGGTTAAAGAGACTTTCCGCCCATCCACCGAGACAGTCGATATCGTGTATGGATGGCTCGCGCACGACGCGGGGATCCCTGTCGACAAGATCATGCTCAACGGGAACGGAGACATGCTCCAAGTCAATTTGACCATCGCAGACGCCGAGGCCCTCCTCCATGCAGAGTACAATGTGTATAGTGACGACGGCGGTGCTATTCGCGTTGGGTGCCATGAAGGATACACACTTCCCAACCATGTCTCGAAGCATGTCGACCTTGTCTGGCCTACGGTGCACTTTGGTGCGCGCCGATTCTCGCGCAGAAGTGGAACGAGCTCTGCATCTTTGTTTGGCCCCGAGTCAGGAGCTCCGAGGATACCTATTGAAAACGTATGCTCCTATGTGTTCTGGACCCTCCCTCATATTCTATCGTAGGTTGCGTCCCTCGCAGAATCTGGCTGCGACACAGCTGCGACGTTGGACTGCCTTCGAGCCCTCTACAACTTTGACTTCACGCCTGCTGCAGGGCATATGAATACCGTCGGTGTCGGTAAGCGATCATTTTATACCATTTGATACATTTCTCAATGCGAGTGATTTATCAGTGGAGTTAGAGGGCGAGGTCTACCAACCCTCCGACCTGAATCTCTTCTTCGAGTCGTACAGGCCGGACCAAGTCGGTCATACCCCAACACTTATCAGTATAGAAGGAGGTTTGTGCTCATTCTTGCCTCCAACTTGAAGTGTTCACGTGCGGTCCAGGCGTCCCTACTGGCGGCGGCGATGTTGGCGAACCGTCTCTGGACATAGAGTTGATGATGGGCTTATTAGGTTCCGGCCAGAATCTTTCTCTGTACCAGGTCGGGGAGACTTCGGCGACTCAAATCCCGGGTGAGTCTTGAATTTATGACAGTAAAATAGTGGGTGATGTTTAATATTGCAGCCGATGAATTACTGGCGGCCCTGGATGGGTCTTACTGCTCGAACCCCGCTGTCGGGAGCCAAGGTCAGGCATGAGACTACAAGTTGGGATTCCCATTCATAACATGATATACTAGGCATCACGGACTGTGGGGATAAACCACGCACGAATGTTATCTCAATCTCGTACCATCTCAGCCCGGATATAAATGACCCAAGCATCTCACCCGTCGTCCAACGAGCGTGTACAGAGATTGGCAAGGTATGTGCTCTTGGGACGACGGAAAACCACACTTATTTCGCCGTTGTAGCTAAGTTTGACCGGAATCACTTTTATTGCGTCCTCTGGAGACGGAGGGGTCGCATACTCTCAAGCGGTGGAATGCTTGCTGGCTGATGGCATCCTCGAGTCAGGTAATCCGGCAGGAAGCTTTGTCGGCCAACTCCCTGCATCTTGTCCGTTCATCACCGCCGTCGGGGCGACGTCCGTGGCACCAGGGGCCACCGTAAATATCTCAATTCTACCGCTATTCTTCATTCTGACGACCGCAAATCCAGACAGCTCAAACTGAAGAATCTACCACTATTTTTCCTTCCGGTGGAGGCTTCTCGAACAACTTCCCTCGGCCTGAGTGGCAGCAATCCGCCGTTCAGAATTACTTGGATAACTTTGCACCTGACTATGCTCCCTCGATCTTCAACAGATCTGGACGTGCATATCCCGACGTTTCAGCTAATGGGTGAGCCTTGCTTCGCGAGTGTAAGAGGTCCAGTAAATTCTCTCTCAGGTGGCCGCTGGTCATCGCACAAGATGGGGGATTCGTCCTTTCGGGCGGCACATCTGCCTCTGCACCTATCTTTGCGTCTGTCATTGCTGCAGTCAACGATGCCCGCATCGCCGTAGGCAAGGGTCCAGTCGGGTTCATTAATCCCGCAGTAAGAGGTTTTGATTAATTCATCCATAAAGCACTGACCACCTATTTAATATCGCAGCTCTACTCACCCGCACTCCGTGGCGCGTTCAACGACGTGACAGTTGGCAGCAATCCTGGATGTCAGACTCAGGGGTTTCCGGCTGCGCCGGGATGGGATCCGGTCAGTGGGCTAGGCACTCCCAACTTCGAGAAAATGAAAGCTGCCTTCCTGGAATTGCCGTGAGGAACCGAGCTATCGTGATACTACCAGTTATGTAGTATAAGGCTCTCCGTCGGGTATCTCGGACAGTAACATTATTTGGCTTACCAAATGACGCAAGCGTTTTCGGTCCTCACAACCTCAGTCCGGCACCCCTCTGTGCCTCATGGCAAGAATCATTGAAAAAGATGGAGCTTGATAGAGGCTCTAGATCCAGCAAGGTTTCGAAACCCTCGAATCGGCCTCCAAATGAAATCATGCAGTCTATCCTCATTTGATAAGACTTTGAAATGAGAGAGAGAGAAATATATATTGGTGATAACCAAATTTTTCTTTGGGGGCACTAAACACAAAAAAATCTGGAACCGTACCACGTGGCGTCTGAATATGGCAATTTATCACGTGCATTGCCCCTCGGCAAATGCCGTTTTGTGGTTGAAAACCGTGAAAGTGGCTGGAATCATCTTCGAATGGCCCAAGGACACTCATACATTTGTATTCAACATTCCAATGTAAGAGAATCCCACTTTCATATGATCTACCAGAGGCAAAAGTGAAGGTAAGTACGTCAAGAAAAGATGGTTCAATTTACCAGACCACGAAGTTTTATCCAATGATTGAAACACGGTGTATGCAATAGACCCGAGCTCATTAGAACAGCTAAAGAACAGAGAATGGCACAAGATGACAAGTCGTGACTACCGACAAGCAAGCAATTTTTTTTTTTTCCCTGAGGCCCTTAGTCGCCGGTTTGAATGCCGGTTGTCTCTACTCGTGATTAGGGTCACAGTCACACTACTTATTTCAACTCCTGACCGATCCAAGACCGATCGCCGTCTCTTTTGTTTCCTTCCGCCACTCCACACTCAGACAATGGACTCCGTGGACGACCTCTACACTCAGGCAATGGACGACCTCCACACCGATTGCCCGCAATGCGTTGCGGAACGTGTGGCCGAAAAGCTGATAACGAGAGACGCGCCGCCTGCTCCCTGCCACCAGCATGCCCACTCCGACCCCAAGGAAACCAAACGGAAAGAGCTCACGCAGTGTCAGTACTGCTTCAAGTCGAAGGGACCAGGAGTCACACTTCAACGATGCGGCGGGTGCGAGATCGACATATACTGTGTGAGAAACACATCTTATCCACGTATGAGTATTTGTTTCACTCACGTCCCACGTTTATAGAGCAAAACCTGCCAGCGCGCCGCGTGGAAGACGCACAAACCGAAATGCGCCATCAACAAGGCCAACGCAAAGATGATGCCGGCCACCAGTCTCGATACACTCAAGACCATGCGCGCTTTCACCGCCAAGCACAGGCCCACCATTGCAGAAGCAGGTGTGCGGGCCCTCGAGGTCTTCGCCGACCCGTCCCGCGCCGAACGCGACCTCCTGCTTATCCTCCTGCGCCCGCGTCTCGACTCGCCTCGTGTCGAGACCACCTTCTGGGTCACCACTGCCCGCGTCCTTCCCATTTCAACTTTTCCTCAAGCGGAAGAAATTCGGGGCCAGCTCAAACTTGCGAGCGACGCGAACAAGCGGACGGGGATGGCTGGGGCGCTTTTTGTGATGCTGATGGAGACCGATGGCTTTGTGCGAAATGTGGCGCCGGTCGGATTTCCTGCAGCGTCGCCGGACATGTTGGAGCCGTTGTCGACGACGTGGGAGGAGTGGTTGGCGAAGAGGCTGAATGAGGGTCTTGTAGTGTAATAGCGTGTGTTGATTATCTATGGTTGAATTCCCAATCTGAGTGAGGGTCTGGAGTCGCGCGCCGTCAGTTGGGCGATGAACTCTCGCGTGGAACTTAAAGAAGGTCGAATGGGACGAAATATCAATCTGTCTGTGATATGTAAAGGTTCCCATCCAACATCGTTAGCGTCCAAGTCGTCGCGAATCCGCGAGTTATAATCATCAACACATAAAGATAAATCCAAGTCAAGTCTACCTCCAAATATCTCATTATATAATATGTATTTACATCTATCCCCTCCCGTCCATATATCACCACTATTTCCTATGGTCAGCACCCGGTCGCAAATGAAAAACGAAAACACATACCGGATGACACTCCCCCCCATCCCACTGCCACACCCTCGCCGGATCCCCCAATATCATCTTCGCCAAATGCACCCCGTTCCCATTCTCCACCTTCTCAATCCACCACTTGACCGCCCAATGGCGCGTGACATACTTGAACCACACATACCACTCCCACACGTACCCGTTGATCACCCTTGGGTTCGCGTAGATCTTCTGCAAATCGAATTGCCGGCGCAAGTCGTACGGCAGCAAGAAGGACTCGGAGGAGAAGCACTCGTCGGGCGCAGAGGCGCGGAAACGCACGGGCGGGGTGAGGGCGGGGGTGAGGTTGAGGGGTTGGGGGTAGGCGGGGTGTGTGGAGGCGAGCGGCCGCGAGAGCGGGGAGGTGGAGAGCTGGCCTGTGCGCAGGGAGAGGGGGAGGAAGGGGTCGGCGCGCACGGCAATGATGCCGTTCCAGCACGCGAAGACGGGCGCGGGCTCGTCCGCCATGACGGCGCGGAAGCCCGTGTCCTCCAGGAAATATGGCCATAACGTGGATGCGAAGCGTCCTAGGCGATCGCGGATCACCCATCTGCGGAAAGGGAACAAGGTCAGTAAAATCAACACGAAGAGAAAGCCACTTACTGGTCGTACAATCTAAAAGAAAAGGGGAATAAGTTTGCGTCGTGATCCAGGACATACTATACGTACCCCCAGTAGGCGAGATCTAGGCCGCACACCATGTCGTAGTCACCGCCCTTGGTATCGAGCAGCTCAACAATAGACTCGGCCTCGATGTAGACGTCGTTGCTGAAGATCACGCGCGTGTACCCACCGTGCTGCACGAGCGGTTCCATAGCAAGATTCCGCACGGCAGCGAGGAACTTGATGCGCGGCGGGGCTGTACCCATATCCGCTGGGCGCTCAATCGACGTATCGTGGGTAAGGATGCGGCGCTTCACCTCCATTGTTGCGAGCGTCTTGTCGAACGCCTCTAGCAGGTCGGCGGTATTGTCTCCGCTGTTCGACTCGACAATGGAGACGAAGACATTTTCCTGCATGCAAATCAGTCCTTATTCGCGAAGCGGATGCGAGAACGAACGCACAGGACCAAGGTAGTAGATTAACTTGGTGATCTCTGTGATCCAGTAAGGAAGGACGCCGCCATTGTTATAAAACATGGCAGCGATGTAGATTTTTTCTACCAAATTAGACGGATAGCTGATCGACAAGATCGAACGACGCACCTCCAGTTCCATACCCACCGGGTTTGGGAACGCGATTGGCGAGCTCGACGTCGGCTTTGAAGCGATGGTCGATAGGAAGCTCGTATGTCTTCAGCATGTATACGCCAAACAGCGCCGCGGATAGGTACGCAGCCCACAGAATAAAGTACGCAGCCGTCTTGGCGAGGTCATGCACCATCGGTTGTCTTGTCCTGCGTCGTGGCTCTCGCGTATCCTCCGCAGCTTGCAGGTCATCGAGATCAACAGCAAGGGGCTCGTACCGCTCCTTTCGCGAGTGAGGCATCCGATCCTGCAACAACTTCCACAGCCAGAGCGCAATAACCCACATCAGCATCAAGGTCGCCATACACGCCCCCCATATCGGCACCGCCGCCAAAGTGATAGTGTAATTGGTGCGCAAGACGGGGAAGGCAGGCGCCCAGCTGCCGCCGAGCTTCGACTGCCAATACGCTGCGCATTTCCACCAGACATTGTAGAGGACAGAAAGGGAGACAATCGGGTGAATGTAGCGGAGGCACACCCGCGCGAAACCGAGGAGAATCAAGCCGAGAAAATGGAAGACTAGGACCAAAGGCCGGGGTATGGGGAGTCGTGACAGGGTATATCTTGTGTATTGAATCGTGGTCGCCGCACGGTATGTAAGCGCCTGTAAACGGTGCGAAATCATGCTGGGAATCGGGGCATAGCCAGCGAAGGAGCCGCGCATCGAAGTGGCGGAAGCGCTGTGGTGGGAGAGGCGAGAAAGAAAATCGCGTGTCGACAGCGTGACGTGACGTGACGAGTCTCGGCATTTCCCTTCCGGGATCCAACCGCCGGGATCTCGATTGAAATCTCTATTGAAAAAATGACGAACTCGTTCATCGCCATGGCCACCCTCGGGCCCAGCGGCCACTGCAGTCCACTCCCAGTACCTCAGCTTCGCGTACAAGATACTTGAAGTTGTCTCGGTCTCTCTCGGAGTCGGGCTTGAGAGAATTTAGAATCGCATCTTGATCGCATCCCAAGGAGCCGCGGACCGGTCTGTTCGGGCTGTTGCCATGCGACAGCCGTGTTGAATTTTAATTTCTACACAAGTAATTTCCATCTATTGGGGTGAGCTGACCAGGAATTACCTGATAGGCAGTGCATGAACCTGATCACCATTTTCAATTTCTGAGTCCTGACCAAACTTGACCCACAAACTGGCTGATAAGATAAGTATGGGAAAAACCTCGAGTTAGGATTTTGACAAGGAGAAGAGTAGCGAAAGTATCAGACGGCGGTTGATAATTTACGAAGAAATAAAGATGCCGCGACTTACCCAAGGATTTTAACAAGGAGAAGAGTAGCGAAAGTATCAGACGGCGGCTGATAATCTACGAAGAAATAAAGATGCCGCGACTTACCCAAATATAAGGCCAGGAGGTAAGTGCTTCCAACTTAACAATCACAGAAACTTCAAGTACAATGTGGCGACGGCGCCTACATACTATCCAGGCGGTGAATACAGGATATGGAGCGAGTGCACTGAGACCGCTAGGCCTGGTCCACCCGTGGCTGAATATTCTGCTCTGCTCTCGCTCCAGCAGAGGAACTCTGGTGCTGTACATTAATCGCTTGTCAGTTGATAGCCATTGTGAATGTGGTAAGATTTATCACCTCCCGCAGCTTCGCAAGATAGATCTTCAGTACCTCAGCGTAGTTGTCGAACCCGAGCGTGCCCATGGCATGAAGAATATCCTCGCCTCCAATGGTCTTGCGTTTCTCCCCCAGCGAGCGCTCAGCGGCTTCGGACGTGATGAAGGAAATGAACTCAGAGACGCATTCCTGGACGCACTCCTTGGCGTCTTTGCCGATCTTCGTACTCGGCGAGACCGCAGCCTTCATGATGCGCGAGACGTTAGCGATCTGTATGTTACGAGTCACGCTCAGTGAGTGAGTGGATCATGGAGAACTTCGAGGAAGGGGTTGGACACGCACGGGGAGGAAGCGGTCCTGCTCGCGGTATTCCCCAATGTCCTCCTCGCTTATGGGAGATTGTTCGGCCGTTGGATGATCGTTGGTTCGGGTCGCCGGGACGAGACGGTGAATATCGGTCATCGGAGGGCTCGGACACGCGGAAATGACCCTCCTAGTAGAAAGTCAGGTACAAGGATGCGAGAGAGAAGAATATCGCACGTAAAACGCACGAAGACAAGGAAGATTCAATATGAATGGGAACAAGTGGGAAATCGTCTCGATGGAAGGCTCAGAGCGTGAGAATGCATCAGGCTGGTTCAGGCAAGAAGGTTGAAACAACACACGCAACGTCAAACAGAATCGGTTGAGTCCAACTTGAGTGTAAGAAACTCTGTCAAGGTATATTTACAATCAAGCAATCCCGATGGAAATCACGATGACAAGTTTGTTCTGGGAAGTACAATAAATCCAGTAATATTCATCGGCAGCGAGCATCGGTTCCCATGACACCCTTCTTCCGAAGTTACGCACTCGCGTGGATTCAATTTGGGCTCAGAGTATGGGGATTGGTGCTCCTCTCTCACGCGCATCGTTATGCACACGGGCGTGTAGTGGTTGTCAATTATCGACTGAACCTATTTGACCAGCTTGTCTGCATGGGTGATCAAGCAAAGCTCAAATTGCGGGATGATTTCCCTCAACGATACTCAGGATCCCGCAACATTTAATCCAGGATATTCTGAAACAGAGGCTTGCATTCACACTCCAATGCTTGTCAACGCTTGTGTCAACGTCCCTGTAATGTCGGCGGGCCGTGCTTCCTTTGATTATCATTGCCAGACGAGCAGCTGACCTGAAATACGGAGCGGTGGACCCGTTAAACCAACATTTTACGCCGAATAAATCCGTTCAACATCGGTTGTCGGCTGATCGGCCGAGGAATCCCAAACCCCGGCAATTGCCGATTTATTCTTTTGTATTTGGAGCGATTGGTGTAATGCAAGTTGGATTTTAGGCCAGTGTATGTTGAGAGATTTGCTCAGGAGGGATGCACGGGTCACACGCCCACTAACGATTTACATAGGCTGCGGCCCGTTAGGTTGCAATAAAGTCCGGCACTCATGAATTTGGGTAGATGAAATAACAAGGCCCAGACTATTTGTCCCCACGGGTAAGACTGCCAGCCAAAGGATGGACTGGCTCCAATACTTATTTTGCTATTTGCCTCACAGAATAATGATATTTCATTATTTTAACTTTCGATTTGGCCTCACGTCACGTGATGCCGTGGCTGTGACAAACAGTGTTGCAGTTAAGGGTTAAGGCCTTAAGATATTAAGGCCTTAAGTTAAGGTTAAGGGTTGCCCTTAACAACGGGCTGAAATTTTGTTAAGGCCTTATTAGGAGTCGATGGTTCGGACCGGCAAGGCTGATGGCCGATCAAACGATCAAACAGCCCACTGATTTTCCCGCTGTTGCCGTCTGCAGCATCATACCCACGTCGGTGCATCGAATGCTATGCACCAATGTCTTTGAGGGCAAAATCTTGCAGTCAATCAGAAAGCCAGCACACCATTCTCGAGTTGTGCCCTAGGAAAGCTTCTACATGGAGCTCCTCACAGAGTACAGTGACAAGGAACCTAATGCAAGAGCGCAGAATGGCTTCGGTGACAATTTTGAGCAATTGATAGCAATGTATTCATCTATTACCTTTTTGGGAATTAACCCTTAAGTTAACCCTTAAATACATGGTCTTAATTAACCCTTAATGGTTCTTAAGGCCTTTGCTTCAGCGGGCACCCTTATTAAGACCCTTAATTGCAACACTGGTGACAAAGCCGCTCTCCCTCTCCCGTGTTCCTGGCGTCTGCTCATGGCGATAGATCCACTAGCTTGGTCGACTTGTCTCCTTCAGAGCTGTCTCGCTGCATTATATTTGTCTTTGAAACAGACATGAGCAATCCTCGCCCCCGGGCCCGCAGGAGCGCGGCCGCCGTGCAAGTGCCAAGCTTGAAGCCTCCGGCACCTGAGCAGTTGAGCCCTGGATTTTCTCTGTATGTGACTCGTTTAGGAGTTTTCCAACGACGGAATCCCGTTCTCTATATGCATCCGCAGCTTCTCATGGGCTCCGTCGAAGACCGGCCTTTTTTTCCCATCCAATAAGTTAAATCAAGCATATTTTCCTGCTTTTACTCCCAAAGAACGCCGAACCCTGATTTCTCCTTCACGCGACAGACTTCGCCTTCGGTTTCTCGGTACTATTCACAAGGCCGGTGAAATAATAAAAAACTCTTGCACGACGAGAAAACCAGGCGCCGGCAAAGGATACTAAGTATGTGAAATGCCGCACGTTTTCGAGGCACTCGAGCTCACAGATCTCCGCGGCTTGCATCCCTTGACGCGGAATCCTCCCCAAATAGCCGGTTGGTGAGCACACCGGTGGACGCTCTCCCTTCGCCTATTTACGGCCCGCCCTTCCCACAGAGCCTGGGCAGCCTTCACTCCCCTCCGCAGCAGGAAGGCTGTCTTTAGCTGGCGGGTATAGCGCTGAGTCCATACATAACGTCCTGCGCCAGAAATTACTCTCGAGGAGCAGTTCCCCAATCGCAAGGAGTAAGCGGGTTAGCCTTCGCGATGGCGACCTCTACAGGACATACAACGGCGGCAACGAATACAAGTAGCACTGCCACCTCGACCTGCTTGAGCACTGGTGCGGCCTGCGGAGTCCCTTCCGCCGAGACACTCTACCGTGCGTCCAATTGCCACTCATTTATGCATTGACCCCTTTTCACTGACAATTGCCCATAGTATTCACGTTCCTCGCGACGATGCTCCTTCTAACCATCATCGGCAGCGGCTTTGTGGCCCGTTCCGTGCAACTGCGCCGCCGACAACGTCATCTCCTTGCGAACCCTCCTGAACAAAGAGTCAAGCCAGAACCGGCGCTCAAACCCAAACCCCGCATTTACGACGTGCATCTCAGGGGTGCAGTCGCGGAAAATGACATACGGGATTGGGAATCGATCATGGTATGCTCGTATCCTGTCAGAACGTGGGGAAAACTGAATACTTTGACGAAGCCTTTGTCCGCAACAACGGCTACAGCTCGTGCAGCACCCTCGGAAACCAAGCCTTCGTACCCACCCGCAGCCGAAATCGATGCTGTGCCAGCAGAAGAAACCATATCCGCACGGCCAACATTCTGGCGCCGTCAACGGATCCTGCAGCCTGCAAATGTGAATATCCCCATTCCGAGTCCGGATAAAGCTCCCTCGATTATACCCTGCTCAGTAAGCTTTTTCCCGGTTGTTTTACGCTGCATTTCATTCCTTTCAAGGAGAAAATATCACTCCTACGCGCAGATATCGCGTATATCATTGTAATGCCTGAACCGAAGAGCGACGATGAAGAGGATTGGCCATTTTTCGAATTCGGCGTTGCGGAGGTCGATGTAGCGGGAAACGCTGATGCCCTAGACTTGTCATTCGATTCAGGCGAAGAAGTGAAACCACGGGCCGACAGTGTGGACTCCACTCCTCATGCTGAGCCATAGCGTTTTTGGCCATGCGTTGTTGCAGACTTGGAGTATGTGCCGAACTATCTACATCTTCAGTCCACTACGTACGAGGCACAAGAATTCTGGGTGAACGTGTACGAATCTCAGAAAGTCCGATAGATTCATGGCACAGGTAAAAAAACAGCACATACTGTACAATGTTTACTTGGAGCAACAAAGGCCATCCAACCCAAATTCACAGGCTTGTCTTCTCATCCCACGCCGCATCCCACCCCAACGCACTCCGGTCCCAATCACCCTCCTTCCCGCCATACGCGATCCAGCCCATGGTCTCCGTAAGCACGCCCGCCGCACGTACGAAAATCGTACCGTCCATCACCCCCGTCCCAACATGCGTCTCCCCGCCCTTCTCATCCCGTGCCCCAATGGCGCTTCCGGGCACCTTCCCGCCATAATTGACTGCGCAGTAATACAGCGCGCGCACCACTTTCAGCACATGTGCGTCCTTGTGGTGGAGCGCGTTCTGCACTATTGCGAGCCAGGGGTCCGTCTCGCCAGCGGTGTTTGGGCCGCCGAGGGCGTCGCTACCCCCGGGCGGGGCGTGCGCAGGCGGCCGCGGGAACTCAGTGTACGACATCAGGAGCGGGATGTTGATGCGCGGGCGCCCGCGGAGGAGAACGTACAGTGCCGAGGTACGTGCGTAGCCTTGCAAGAGCTGCGCCTTGTGTATTGGGTCCGGCACAATTGATAGGAGGCTTGGGATGCACAGCGCAGAGGTGAGGACATGCATGAGGAAGAAGTCGAGGCGCGGAGCGCGGTTGGGGCGGCCTGTGGCGGCAAAGAGGAGGGTCGCCTGCCAGAGACACTCTTCCGCTTTGTTAGCAAATTCCTGCTCCGCAGCGGCGCCAGTGAGGCTGGTGTCGATGGACCATTTGGCGTAAATGCGCGCAAGTTCAGTGCCGCGATCTGGATTTTCGGTAAATTTGTTGAAACGGGTGCTCAGAAAAGCATCGGGCTCGTAAGGCATGATTGGTTTGAGAGAGGCGGAGTCGTAGACCTCGCGTAGCAGACTCAACAGGGTGACTCCTTTCGTGGTGTTGACAATCTCCGGAAGCCCACTCGGCTTGTCGAGAACGAATTTGGATGTTTCTCCCGATGTGACTGCGGCCATGGCCAGACCTGCAGATGACAAGATAAATAACAGAGCGCATGGAAGAATACGGTATATTATTTTCGACGAACCCACCTTGAGCAACCATATAATCCTGGCCGAATTCCGCTCCAAACTGTAAATCGTCACTTCAGTAACTAGAAAGGAAGCAAATACTACGTACTCCGACTTGAAGAAATGGGTGAAGCCTGCGGCATCACTCAGTCGTGTGCAAATGGTAGAGAGGACAAATGTCACGCACGCGCCTCCCAGAAAGCGCGCAAGCATTAACGATTCATTTCCGTTAGCCTCCGGCGCCATCACATATTTTCGCATCGTCTCTTCGAGTCCTTTTTTCGTGATCTCGTCCGCGAAAAATGCCAAATAACTGCCGTAGGCTCTACTCCGTTGTGAGATAGCTTTCCCAAATCAAGACAAAAGGGAATACCCACTTGCGCTCGCCCAATCTCGCTGTCCAATTCTTTTCAGTGATATCTTCGCCTTGGCGGTCGATAGGAAGAAGAGTAGGGGCCAAATCCTCGTAGATCAACTTCAGTAGTGCCGGCGTGGCACCCATATCGTACGCTGCAACGAGACTCGGCGACGGTGGGTACCAGGACACATCGGGAGAAGGCAAGGTAGACGTACTGGTGCGGGAGATGGTTGTGGAATCCCCGATCGTTGAAGAAACAGTGGTGAGACACATAGTCCTTGTGCAGAAGTTCCTCAAGCACTGTCGCGGAGGAGTGGGTCGAGGCGCTGTGCATGAGCCCCGCACGCAGGTGCTGAGGCGCTGGGGGGGCAATGGCGGACGACATGGGAATAAGCGGAGAGTCGAGTCCTCGTGACATCATATTTGAGTCGTCAGCTCCAGACTGGTCCCAAGATCGTGGGATGTCCTGAAATGCACGTTACGAGTCAGCTGCCAGTGGAAGCCTGTCTATCTCCTTGTCCGATTCGGGTAGGGCGTACTGTACTATTTCGACCGTTTGTTCACGTTACGGGTGACAGAGGCTTGTGAAATGAATGAATTTGGGACTGGTGACGGTGACATTCAGATTTTGGGCCCGATTAGGCCCAAAAAACGTCAAAAAATTCGGTCCGGCATCAGCCGGACTTCCATTTATGGTAATTTTGGGTGATTGCCGAGGAATGAAGACCTTATCTGGTGAACTTTTGAGGTGACGGGTGACATGCTGTGAACAAATGGTCGAAATAGTACAGTACAGTGCCGCAGAAATCTCTTTGAAACTCGACGTTTCACGTAAAAGAGGGTACTGTTCCATTTCCTTCAATTCGTAGAGTCACAGGTCACACGCCCCAAAATCTACGAAAATTTTTGTAAGTCACAGTGTCACAACGGGTTCATACGAAAGGTTTCCGCCTGTCCAGCCCAAAAAAATCGCTCCGGGCGGCCCTGTGGGGCATTTTATACGAAAATTTTCGTAAGTCACACGGGTCACAGGGCCTCATACGAAAGACACAATTCGTAAGCCGTGTCACACCCCAAAACGGCTTACGAATTGAACGAAATGGCACAGTATTGGATTTTTTCCTTCAAATCGACAGGGGGGGTGACGCGTGACCGGATTTACCTATTCGACAATTCGACAGCAGGCGAATTTTGGCGTGACACCCCGAAAATTTCGACATTTCCCTCTCTTTTTTTGCGTCTTTCAGGCAATTTTGAACTGGCTGTGACGCTCGGGACGTTCGACAGAGGCCCGGGTGACGCGTGACCAGGACCAAATTTCGGGATCGACACAGAGGTGCGTGACGCGTGACTGTCGATTTGAAGGAAAAAATCCAGTATTACTTATGAGGGTTGTGTAATCTGAGAAGGATTTGGGAGGAAATCCAAAGAACGTGAAAGGATACGTCGTGGGGACCGACAGAGCTGAGCCATGTGAGGTCATCGAGGTTCGAGGTGCCCTTGCGCACAAACAATTTCCAAACAAAGGCATCCCCGGGCCGGCTTACCACCGCATGCCAACCATTCAGAATTTTGGTTCAAGATTTGTAGGAACTTCGACGGCTTTGTATCTGGGTCTTGACAGGAGAAATGAGTTGAAAATTTCGTCACCGCACACCTAAAGCGTAGGCCCCTAGGGTGAACTCTCATCGATGAGGTAGGTAGTACAATGGTACTGTACAGTTTCGATCAATTCGAATCGAACACGGGATTTTTGATACAATTAAAATCCAAAAGAAATCCCACAAATCGAGAATAAATTATTTCCGCAATAAAAAAAAAGTGGGTGTGACGCGTGACTTCGAATTGAGCGAAACTCTACAGTAAGTTACTGTAATACCAAGGAAATCCAGAACTTTCCATTTGAGACCAATTGCATTTTTGTTGACAAACCGAAATTCTTTGTGCTCTTTTTACCTCCCGCTAGCGATTCTGAATCCAACGGCAAATTCCCGGCTTGAAATTATGAACATCACTTGGATCCAACAACCCCGGCTCGGCTGTTCAAAGAAGGCCGATAGTA
This sequence comes from Mycena haematopus, assembly GCA_029281435.1. Lineage (NCBI taxonomy): Eukaryota > Fungi > Basidiomycota > Agaricomycetes > Agaricales > Mycenaceae > Mycena > Mycena haematopus. Next base: position 209,903 of record JARJCV010000032.1, read on the forward strand.
AGTTCATAATTGGTTTACTTCAGTTGTCTCAGGGTACGATTTGGGGACGATCTAACGAAGTTGGTTCTAGACGAACTTCGCCGACGTATACCTTCTCACGATGAAATACATATTGCTCTCCAAAATTCATCCAAGGAAATTGAAACGGGTAACCATGGTTGCGATAGAAAACGTCGGCGTTTGAACCGCCATCAGGATCCGCCATCAGCAATAGCCGATCGCGATGCACAGCCCTCCTCTTTTGCAAATTGCAAGTCTCAAGAGGCTCTGCTTTTCCTGGATTCTACCGTTTTTTCAAGGCGATACTCAGGTTCTGTGAGGGGTACAGCACGGCGCTACGGTCTACGCCGACACTCCGTTTCATCGCCCGTTAGTTTTATAGGGACGCGACGAGTCTTTTATCCCCTTTTCTTACCCACCACTTTCTTACCTCTCTCCGACCGTCACTTGCGCGACCCCTCACGATGGCCGATAATTGCGATATCGACCCCGCTTGTTTCGAATGCCTGTGCTGCTGCTTTGACCCAAACTGCGTGGACTGCGAGCTAGACTGCCTCATCTGTTGTTCTTCCGATCCAACGACAGCGGCCCACTGCTTTGGTGCGTGCCTCTCATACCTCTCGCCTTCCGCCGAATGTCTCATCCTCAAACAACCAGACTATTTCACGAATCCATTCGTGTGTATGGAGCTCGATTTCCTGATCCCGCACCGTTGATTGACATTACTATCAGCGTGTTGGAACGGATGCACTCGAAGTGCGCATAATGCGGAGAATGAAGAGGGGACGCACCTCGTGCCTTTGGGTACTCAGCCGTCCGCAAGTCCACCGATGTCAATTTCATAGCGCCTGGGGCGTATCAGTATTGTGCGCATTTTTTTCTTTGACGATCTTGTATCAAACTTATCACGATTCCGCTGGTCTCCGCATCCTTCCCAGGGTTGCTTGAACTTTTGACGGACATAGATTCAGCTGTATTACCATTGCCCCATTGTATTTGTATCGACTCGGAAAAGATCCCTCCTTGAGTACGCCCGCCAGTTGCATTTCAATTTCCCCGAACTCTACGCTTCCGTCGAGGGGAACATGATTTCACGATTCATCAAAGACACGTCCTTCCATTGCTCACAGCTTCTTTTGAATACAGGTGGATTCTTCTTCGCACTACCGAAGATTCATGCAACGAGAAACGAAGATAGAATCGAGTCCCAATCATGCACGAAGCAGAGATTCCGCTAGCTCTTCAACAGGACGGAAACGAGAGCTGCACGATGGATGAGATCGTAGCGACCAAGTATATGAACCGCGGAACTCACATATTTATTTCCTCGACGATACCACGGCATCGCGGTCCATCTGAGGGCACACAGGGCGACGAGTCCCTCGTCGTCGCCGTGCCTCTTGGGCAGACGCGCCGGTGGCTACGACGTGGTTGAACAACTGCCCGTAGCTGGCTAGTTGTCTCTCCAGAAGCTCCTCTGGTGAATGCGCGCCCGAGGTTCTATTGGTTGAAATGTGCGACTCGGAGTCTGCCCAGAGGGAGGGACGACTGTGGACGTTGGAGGGGGACATGATGGTGATTGGACTGTTAAGGATGTATGTGGTGGATTGAATGAATGGTGGGGTTATTAGTGCGCTTGACACGGGAGTCTGGTCTGGTTTTATGGCCAAGGCGGATGCGATCGGAGTCAGTGCGGAAGAGGTCTGAAATGATAGCTGAGACAGGGTGTGAGGCTCTTATTCAAGTGCGTGTTCACAAGTTTGGACAAGGAATGGGATGAATTGAGCGCGACTATAACCGGCTAGTATATAGAAGGATTTAAATACGAGCTATGCGGGAACTCGTCTAGGGAAACAAACTATGAGGAAGGATGCGAATCTCGGAGAAGAGGACTTACCGTGCCTGCGAGACAAGGAGCGCCCCTGGGCGGAACCTGTTCACCAGTAACGGCATCTCGCGTGCGACCACCCCAGACACGTCTACGCGTTTCTCGTGTGGCAGTTCCGAGGGAACAAATGATCCCCGATGCAACATGACGGTTACACTCGCAATGAATGGGAGAGCACGGTCGGCGGCAGCGAGGAGCTGTACGACATGACGACGCGCGCGTTGCGTGTAGATACTGAAGAAGAGGTTGAGGGCCTGCTGCCGCGGCGAAAAGATGAGGTGACCGAGCGACAACAGGCGCAGGATCTTGGTTGGGGCTACATCTAGATGTATTTCAAAGAGAGTGTCCGCAGGTCTGCAAGCGCGCTTAGGTCGAGCATACCAGTCGCTGGGATTGTTCACACGTCAGCAATTGTTGAGACATAGAAGTTAAAGGGACTGACATTTCTCCTAGTCTTTGAGCTGCAAAGATCGCAGACTCGACGCTGAGGCGCGTAGGAAGCTCTCGATCAGCACAGCGTCTTCAAACTCGACACCGGGCGAGGACTGTAGCAGAGTGATCGAAGAGCCGAAATGTCTAGCGGGAATCCGGGGAGAAGAATCCGCTGTGCGATTACTTTGAGAGAAGAAAGGGACAGATGCTCCAACCGTGTGGGGTACGAGCCCGCGTAGGCTGAAACAGCGGTGTTGGAATTATCCGATGCAAAGAGGACCGCTTTGAGGGTGAGCGAGCGGAGCGCAGGGCAGCGTGCCAACAGCGTGATTGGCAGACGAAAGGTGCGCTGGACCTCGAGGCAGGTGAAATTTGGTCGCATGAGCGTGAGTTGAATAGAGCGTCGGAGAGGGGCCGATATAGCTTCCCAGTGACATCCACCACCCGTGATACAGAGACGAGTGAGGGTACCAGGAGGGACAAGAAGTCGCCAGACTGAGATTCACGCATCCAGTTGTGGTCTCTGCCCTTTACCCAGAGATGAAGAGATATTACACGGGCTGCTAAGGTTGGCGAGTTTTCGAGTAACTGGAGAAACTGTCGAGCGTCAAGACTCAAGAGGACCAAGTCGGAGGTGAGAAAGAGACGGGCGCTCTCGTAAAGATTTGAAGAAGCCAGCGCGCAAAAGCATCGGGTTTCTAGGTCACGATGTTTTATGATGAGATCGAATAAGTAGCTCTTGCGGTACTGTAACGCTGGACCTTGCTGCATGGTTGGATGAGAGAAAGGTGTGACCGTGACCGACCGTGACTCACTGCGGTTGGCACTAACATTTTCCCTGGCGTCGAAGGCCTGCAAGACACAAGTAATCAAGCTCAAGTCCGAGGTCTGAGATAATGTTGCGCAGCTTGCCAACATCCTCACACATGGCGCGGGAACGTGCATCTACTTTTTCGACGCGAGGGAGCGACAAGCGCTACTCGGCGAGCGACTTGCGAGACGTTGCACCACGGCGATCTTCGCGACACTTGGTTCCGCATCCCCACATCCAGGCGCTTGGTAGCGCGTCCGGACGTCCTCAGTAGATTGGGTCAGCCCACATCCTTCCATCGCTCTCGGCCTGTGGACTCACACGATCCGCAGGCCCTCGCCTCCCTTGTCCACAACCTCAGGGACGTGGGCAGCACCAGCTACCCGGCTGGGCTGGGTGCATATGCTGCGCTTGGGAGTGAGTTTCTGTTCTTTCATCTTCCATTCGCGATTGCCATTTTGGGAAATCCTCCATTTCTGCAATTTTTCGAGAACGGTCAAGGCGTTGCGGATGCATGCCCGAGGGTGCGTTTTCGGTTGGTGCAGGCATTGGCGGCCGCTGCGCTCGACCCCGATTCGCTTCTCGCCTCCCCTCCCTTTCATACTTATCTTTATGTTCCTTCGCTGACTCTTCTCTCCAGGCCCCTCCCCCCTTCACCATTCCGCACTGCCCAGTGCGCACGCCCGACATGTGCGCCTCCCAAAATCCCCTTGTGGTTTCTCCACGTTTTCGACGCGCCCCCATGGCGCTCGGGCAAGGCCACTAGGACGTGCCGATGTCGTTTGGGGCGTGGCGTTGAGGTTAGTCAGTCGTCTGCTATCATTCGTTCAGTTTTGGATTGGACTTGCTCCTCCCTCTGTGGCTGCGCTCTTCGTCTTTGTCCTCGTCCTTTTTGTATCTACACATCTTCTGCTTACAGTTCACTCTCGTTGCACCCTTCCCTCCGTCCAATTATCATTTATCTATTCTGACACTCCTTCCTTCCGTCCCACAGAATACTGGTCGCCGTCTCCGTCGGGCGCTCGACGTATCCCAGACCGGAAGTCTTCACGCCCTCAGCCGCATCCGTCTTGTCTCCCCACGTCGCACGGACGCGGCCCATCCCGCCCTCGACGGCTATGGAGCGGAAGCGGTGTCCTTTGAATAATTTACCCTCCTGGCTCCTGGCATTCGACTGGACTGGACGTCGCGAATCCAAGACACGAGTAAGGTACAGTAAGTATGCTGCGTTCTCCCTCCTTTGTTTTGTTCCCTACGCTCACACTGTCTCTCCCTCCCAGTCCCTTTCCTCGCAAGCACCGGATCACAGGCGGGCGTCCACCCACGCCATACTACTTTGCCTGTCCGTGGAAGCAAAGGCCCGGGGACCGCCAGCGCTATCTGGCTCGCACCACCATGACGCTGCAGGGGCGGCAGCGGCTTATGGTCCGGGCAAGACGATCCCGCACTCGACGCGTCGTCCTCGTCCCGCCCCTGACGCGTCGTCCTCGTGCGGACACCTCGTCCTCGCTCTCGTCTTCGTCACGCAAACGCCATACGGGAGTCCCCGATCTGCGTCCGGCACGGCTTTGCTGCGGACGGAGGTCGACGTCTCCGGAGCTGGTCTATGCACCGGGGAGCATCAAGTCCGGAGCTCCTTCCGGGCATGGCATGGCATCGACACGGACTGACAACGGAGGAGAGCACCGTTCTCAGCATGCATATGCACTGCGTTTCGCTCTCGCGACGGCGCGAGGGAGGGTACTTTCCTCGGGGCGCGTACACGGCGGAGATGCGCTTGCTGGGTTCGTCTGCCGGCGGAGTACGTGAGTGAGTGGATGGATGTGAAGAGGCGGATTAAAGATTGAGGAAGAGGGTACCCTGATTTCGTTCTTTGATTTGTCCTAGACTGACTTGTCCCACGCACGATCTTGGCGATTCCGGACGACGCCGACGTGTCGAGCGCATCGCACGCGCCGTCCTCTTACACCTCGCACGTCGCCCTCGAATCTGACATCCGATATTGCGGCCTCGACCTTCTTCCACGCACGGCGTACTCCGCGTCGACGAGCAGCAGGCAGCGAGCGGGACCTCGTGGTGGCTCCCCAAAGTGCGCTTGACTGAGTGAGTGGATGTGAGGAGGCGGAGGAGCAAGGAGGCGGATTCAGAAGGCGGGTGCCTGATTTCGTTCTTCGATCCTGCTGACTTGTCCTCGTAAGTAGCTACTACGCACGATCTTGGCGATTCCGGACGACGCTGACGTGTCGAGCGCCGTCCTCTTACACCTCACAAGCCGTCTTCGAATCCCACATTATACGCCGCCTCCACATCCTGCATCCGACATCGCGACCTCGACTTACCTTCCCTCACGCACGGCTCCATCCACCACGTACTCCGTGTCAATGAGCAACAGGCAGCGAGCGGGACTTCCCCTAAGCGCGTGCACCCCTGCGGGCACGATGATGAGCATGACGGTCGGTCGGGGACGCATACGCTGAGCTCGAGGGCAACGTTTCATGGATCCGGGACGCGCGCGTCGAAGGAGAAGAGCTAGCGCACCGAAGAAGGCAGGAGGAGAAGAGCGAGCGGGAAGGGGAAGAGAGAGGGGGAAGGGGAAGAACGCGGTATATCCGTTTCCTGTGTCGGCGGCGAAGGGTGGAGGCGCGTCGCAGTGGTAGGGGGAGCGGGACGTGGAGGGGGAGCGGGACGTGAAGAGGCGGCGGTAGAGGGTGCCAAGATGTCGCAGGATGGTGCTTGCTGATTGGATGTGTGCCGGGATGAGTGGACTTCAGCAGGTGGATTGAGGTGGGTGCCTGATTTCGTTCTTGATCTTGCTGACTTGTCTTCGTAAGTAGCTAATACGCACGATCTTGGCGAAGCCTGGCACGGACGACGACGAAGACGACGTGTCGAGTGCATCGCATGTCATACGCCGTCGAATGCTACATCACGCTCCACCTTTTTCCACGTATGACTCCAGTTCCTCCGCGTACTCCGCGTCGACGAGCAGCAACAGCAGTACGTGCAGCGAGGAGGTGGACGCAGAGGACCTTGTCTACTCCAAAAGCGCGCTTCGTGTTGACGCTTCTGCAGTCGATGAAGAGCATGCCGGTCGGGGACGTGTACGAGGGCGATGACGTGGGACGCGAACGGCGAGGTGGAGCTGTTCTTGGAAAAGAGCTAGTGCGTCGAAGGAGAAGGGGGAGAGGAGAGCGGGAAGGGGAAGAACGCGGTGTCTCGATTTCTATGTCGGCGGCTAAAGGTGGTCGCAGCGGGAGCGGGAGCGGGACGTGGAGAGGCGGCGGGTGGCGGCTGGTGTCGGTGGTAGAGGGTGTGTGTTGGTGGAAAACGAATAGACGAGGAGGCTGAGACAGTGGCGAGAGGGCTGGGGAGTCCAGAGTCGCTACTAGTAATATTTGGTGGGCTTCCACGTTGCCCCAGTGGCCACACGGGGTGGTGCGGCGGGGTGCTGAGTCTACCACGATCGCCTCGTTCGTGGGCTCTCACTGCGCGCGCTGGCGGCGTTCGTAGTTGACGAATGGGGCGACCGTGACGCCGAGGACGATGACCACGAGGGGGGCGAGTACGCGCCTGCGACGATGCGATGCGGATGATTTTGTGGTGAACGCGGCGGTGAGCGCGGTACCGATAAGGGGGGTGGGGCGCCTTTGATGTGTATCCGTCGCGGGCACGACAGCCACGGTGAGCGTGGGGTAGGCGTGCGCCCGTCGAGTGTGTGGCGACGCTGGACATCACGGGTGCGAGCGGGGAATGGGTGAGGGATAGGTCACCAGGGACGCTCGACACCTCGGCTTGGACATATTATTGACCGGTTCGTGTTGTCGTCGACGTCAGTATGTTCGTAGAGATCGGATGGTCTGAACTGTGTGAGTAACGCCTCTAACCAGACTCGAAAGTGGGATGAATCTCAGGAACAACAACGCAGTCATTTCAAGACACAAATCTTTCCGTCTCGCTTCTACTTATATTTTCGACATCTTGAAATCGTTCCACGCAGACCTACTGCGTACAAGACCTAGGACCTCACGGACTCGTGACGGAGAACGTGAACGGTTTATTGAATTCCTCCATTCCACGAAAACCGATCGCGACTCATACAAGTACGTATTCACAAGCTTGGACAAGGAACAGGGGTGGATTGAGCGCGAGCACAACCTGTGAAGAACTATGTAGATGCGATGGCTACGAGAACATGCCCTATCTGTGCCGCCAATCACGAGGAAGACCGAGGAAACTGTATGCGGGAACTTTTCTAAAAAAACAAGCTTTGAGGAAGGACGGCAATCCCGGAGCAGATGACTTACAGTGATTGCAGAGCAACCAGCGCCCCTGGCCGCAGCCTGTTCACAAGCAATGGCATCTCGTGTGCGACCACCCCCGACACATCATGTGTCGGGATTTATACAATTCTCTCGTACGCGCTCGTACGCGCGCGCACGCGCGCGTACAAGCATCAAAAGATTGCGCGGACGCGCGATCACGAGCTATGTCTGAAATCCCACGCGAGCTGTCAAGTTTTTCCTTTTTGGGATATTGAAATCTCGTCCTGGCGGCCAATTGACCTCAATAGAATTCGTGAGACTTAATGCAAAGTACTGTGGGGTGCACCTGGGTATTGGTCGGCACAAAATTTATTTCCAGAAAGACCTAGAAATGTGCAAAAAGGACGTGTCGCGCGAGTACGCGAACACAAGATCACGCGTGATTTGTGATCTTGCTGATGTAGCTAGTGCTGACTCATCGGACAGTAGTGACAGCGCCGGGCATGATCTGATCCGTTCCTAGTGAAGCTCGTCGCGAATTTGGTTTGCGAGCCATCGCTTGAGTACTAGTGTCGCCGTCGTTCAAGCTTCAGAGATGAACTTTCCTACGCAACTGAATGTAATTGCAATTATACAATATTTTTACCCACGACGCTACACATAAAACGAAATCTGTCATCCCAAACCTCCGTAGCGCGAACGACTCCAAAATTACATCGTGCAGGCTCTTGCTGAGAAGACTTCGCGATGGCGTTTGAACTGCAATACCTATTTTCGCAGTTCTGTGACGACCGGGACGATGAATTACATCTAGCACCCCAAAATGATCCCCCGGGTAATAATAATAGGTCGGATATCAAGAGTTCGTTGGTCAAACTTCATCATCAGAATTTTTCTGGGGCGGATCACCCTCGTACATGACGTGCTTCACGGTTTGCACATGCACAGCGGGGGGGACAGCTCGGCTCTGAGATTCATTAATGAGTGTTGCAAAGCGAACAAGTACAAAACTGACTGTAGAGAAAGATGAGAGGGCGATGGGTTCTTTTGGGCGCAGAGAGGCTCGCGAGTTCAAACTGCATAGTTAAGAACTAGTCAGTCTCGTTTCACCGGAAGAGACAACATCTGTGCCTAGCCATGAGCGAATTCGCAAACACTGCAGATTGGGTTAGACTAGAAATAGTGTGTGCTCCCAAAGTGACTCACGTTGCGTGCCGATGGCATGGAATGCGAGCCAGGTATCTGTGAAAATGTGCACGATCAGGATGTAGTAGGCCCCTGATGTGACACGTGTCCATACAATTTTGTTTCATCCTGAGAAACTGAGGTAATGCAGGTTTAATAATGGGATATAACCAAACAGCAATCAGTTCAACTCACAGAGGCAAGCATGACGCTACTCGACGCGCTAGGAAAAAGGGAAACGGAAGGAAATGAGGTACTGCGCGCGGCCTGCACGCCAAGCTAACCTAGTCAATAACCCGGTTTCTGAGATGCGAATGGTGAGCTAATATATTTACATATGAGCCTCTTGACTGACCAATCGTCCAGACGATGAGTTTGTCCACAAGTGCCGCCGTTCTATTCATCGGGATTATTAAATCGTCAGGCAGATAGAAAACCCCATACTTCCTGTGTGCACTAGACCGCCGTTGATAGAGCACGATCACCATAGTTGTGCTGATCGCGACATCGGTGGCAACGCTTAAGCTCCAATTAGTCGTTATAAGCCATTCCCACTGCTCCACATAGACGCCCACTGAAGGCGTGTGCAGGGTGGTTGCAAAGAGAACCATTCTTCCGGCCAGGTGCAACAACGTCATAAACCAGAGAACGCAGGGAATGTACAGTTTCTTGGTAAACACGTAGATGCGATACGAGAAGAAGCCTTGCACTGTTATTCGGGACCATGAGCGAACGTGGAAGGAAAGAGATGATGCACATGCCGCCTGCTGCGGTAAGGCCGGAGAAAAACGTCGACACGGAAAGGGATTTTGGAGGCGCGCCCCCAAGGCGTTCCGGGTGCGCAAAGTCCGTGATGGTGAACGTGTAGAGTACATGTCCAAAGCAGAGGGTGTGCGCTAAGTCGCTGGCCCTGTAGTAGGTTAGCCGATTTGGACCATACAGTCCAGCTGACTAGGGCATACCACACGAATGCAGCCTAACATGCGCGCGCGGGATCGTCAGTTATGTTCTCCTTCAACAGCCACTTCACGCACCAACGCCTTCACGCTGCGCGGATCCTGTGGGAACCGGCTGAAATAAATGTACATCTGCGTGGTGGCCACACCAAAGAGCATATAGGAGGCTAGGACACCTATTTGCACCGCACCTGCGGAGAAGTGGTCATCGGATGAGTCAGGGATGAGCTATTATTCTGGCCGCACCGAGAGTCGGGTTGGGATCGAAAGCAGCGAGATCCATGGGGGGAGGGAGCTACGGAATGCTGGAGGAACCAAAGAGGGCGAAAGACGCGCACAAGACGTATACGGTATACCATTCGGTGACAATGGGACAGAATCGGCCACGCACAAGTCCGACGCGTGGTAGGATCAAGAACTTGTCAAGAACGCCAGTCTGAGACCGGATCTGCCAATGGATTCAGAAGCGGGAAGCCTGGTGGTACCAAGATGTTAAGATGATGCCTCTGGGGACGGTGTATAGCTGTTCCGCCAGGCTTCCATCAGCCAGCTTGGATTCGAAAGGCGGAATCAAGGAAATTATCTCGAAATTATCTAGGACCTCTGTTTATCCCTTGGGAACTCAGATCCTGGTTCGGACAAAATTTGGCAGTTTTGAGGCGGAAACTTAGATCCAGTTCGGACAAAAATGGGTGGTCTGAGCCGCAGAACTTAGATCCGGTTCGGACAAAAATCGTCGCCACGAGGTACATGAACTGACTTTCTGGGCCAAGAAATCCAGGGCAAATGGTTGATTCAGGTCGGAATTGCACCAGACATGCCTGAAATATCGCAAATTACGGCATGGCAACCTAGATGCCGTTCGGACAAAAAGTGGGCAATCCGTCCGGAAATGTGTTCGGACAAAAATGGGCCGATCGGGCGAAATTGGGATCTAAGTTCCAAAGGGATAAACAGAGGTCCTAATTATCTCTGGAGTTTAGCCGAACGAGTTTGTTGCCGACTCCCGCGGTGGTCCGAAAGTTTCATACCAAAAGTTTCCCAAGAATTTGTCGCCCAGGTTACAGTCCTGCCAGCGCGAAAGTTCAATGGCGGGAGAGGTCGATACTGTGTGTAGGCCGCCGAATTTCCACGCCGGATCGGACCACACACGCCCAACTTGCGACCAGTGGGAAAACAGATGATACCGGCGAAATTCCCGCCGAAAGGGTGTCGATGTTGTCGTAATCTCAATTACCACACTCAATTGATTTTGATCAGATACGCGCCGAATCAGGCGGCACGCTGCGGCAGTGCTACGGCACGCCGGCAATGATCAGGACCAATCATCGGGTACCTGGTTGCCTCGGTTACCGCTCGCACGGCGGTCAAAGCTTGCGATATGCGTAACGTTCAATTCATGCGACGCGTCACAGGGCCAAAGTTCAAGCTGACAAGATCTTGGAATGTCCCAAAAACAAACCGAACGTTTCCTTTGCAATTATCAAATAATATCAACAGACTGATAAGAGAATTGGTATATCAAACAGCGTCGGGGATTTTGCGGGGCGGATGGGCGGCGTATGAAACATGCTTCATGGTCTTCACATGCACACCGTTGGCAGGAGGCCCGTTCTAACAATCAATCAACATGGGATGGGGCACAGCGAAATAGCCTCAGCTCACCGAAGGCGTCACAGATTCCAGGTAAATCGTGTCCGTCGTGCGCAGTGAGGCCCTGGAGTTCAGACTACCATTCACACAGCCGGTCAGTTTATTCCAACAGAGGGGATTCCATCCCTGCCTTGTCATGAGTGAGTTCGAAAACACTGTGCGGTGTGGAATTAGATCAAAAATAGTTTGCGCTTGATCCCGGATCCCTCACATTGCGTACTGATAGCATAGAACGCGAGCCAGACATCTGTGAATATGCAAGGTGTTGGTTAGTATGTAGGGCCTGAGTGGTCATACTCGTGCATACAATTTTCTCTCCTTGTGACGAACTGGAGGTGGAGAATACAAGTTTGAGAACAAGTGGAACATCACCACGCAGCAGTGGGTTTAACTCACGCAAGCAAGCATGATACTACTCGACGCGCTAGAAAGAGAAACGCAAAAAATCAGGTACAATTCGGATATTTGTACGCCAAACGAACCTAGTCAACATTCCGGTTTCTGAAACGCCGATTAGAAGCCGCAATATAGATAATTGGACCCTTGTACTTACCAATGGTCCAGACGATGAGCCTGTCCACAAGTGCCGCGGTTCTGTGTATTATTAGATTCTCTATGAAGGTAAAACCATTCCGTACTGTCTGTGTGCATTAGAACGGTGACCATGGAGGACGAACACCAAGGTTGTAGTGAGCACAACATCGTTTGCGACGCTAATACCCCAATTGGTGGTAATAAGCCATTCCCACTGAGTCACGTAAGTTCCCAACGAAGGCGTGTGGAGGGTGGTCGCAAAGAGAACGATCCTCCCCAGAAGGTGCAAAAACGCTAGAAACCAGACAAGCCCAGGGATGTACATCTTCTTGGTAAACGTATAAATGCGGAACGCAAAGAACCCTTGCACTGTGATACGTGAGCGCATTTCACGCCAAGACAATATATACGTACCGCATGCTGCGGTGAACCCAGAGAACAGCGTCGACACGGAAAGGGATCTCGGAGGCGGGCCGTCGAGGCGCTCCGGGTGGGCGTAGTCAGTGATGGTGAATGTGTAGAGCACATGCCCGAGACAGACTATGTTCGCTACGTCGCAGGCCCTGGAATACGTTAGCGAGCCTCAATGGAAATCAACCGCGTAGCGGACTGGAATATACCATACGAACGCAGTCTACGCGCTGGATGATCAGTCGTGTTCCCAGACAGGCACTGCACGCACCAACGCCTTTACTCTGCGAGGGTCGTCTGGGAAGCGACTAAAGTAAATGTAACTCTGCGTGGTGGCTACCCCGAAGAGCACATAGGAGACGAGGACCCCTATCTGGACGGCACCTGCAAAGAATTGGTTATCAGTTGGAATGGCAGAGACGAGCCATTCGGTGCACACCCAAAGTTGTGTTTGCATCGAACGATGCTATGCGGTCCATGGGGAGGCCTCTTGGGAAGGAGCACAAATCAATCAATGCGACGAGAGATGGACTATACTTATCCCGGAGCAGGATACATGTATCAACGGAAGTTACTGTGGGCGGGAAGGCATCGCATTTTTGTCAATGATGCTGGGAGCATCACAATTGAATGCTCGGCACCGTTCTCCCCTCAACATCCATTTAGAAGCGGAAAACCCAGAAGCTGTAGGATGCGTCCAGGACGCAGTATTGGTTGTCGATGGTTGGTTGGTTGGAATGAAATCTTCAATATCCCTGGAAGAGAAATTGGGTTTTGGTCGTACATGGTGAAGGACGTTTTCATTGAATCTCACTATTGTCCGGACTCCGCAAGTCGTCAGAATGAGTGGAGTTCTTGTCGTCCACGTTACGGTACATTCCAGCGTGAGAACGGAAAAAAATTTACCGCTGGATCAGGAGTTCCAAGACCATACTAGAGGCACAATCATCTGTGAAAAGATGTGATAGTCGGGCGCAAGTCGGGCGTCTCGGATAGGTGTTTTAATGTTGAGCTAGGGCTGCACGTACGCCGTGCCCGCAGGTCCAGGGTAGTCGTCCCGTTCCCGAATATGATAGAATCCTGGGTAAGGCCTGTGCCGCGCAGATGGAGGCCTGGAACTTTCAATGGGCAAACCGACGGCCGACCCACATTTAGGGCCCATCAGAACGACGGCCGTGTCCGTCGACGGGACGGCTTGCAGCCCTCGTGTTCTCGCGTCCTGATGATTCATTAGTAATCAGAATTGAAGACAGAATTCATCTGAGCGCTCCGCTGCGAAAAAATTGCAGATGGTAAGGATTTCTGTAAGTGGGAAGGGAATATGAGGGCCCCGTGTACATACATGCACCGCGTGAGCCTCACGAAGTCTATCGACCGTTCAGGGGTGGGTGAGCGTTGGGAGAGGTTGGGAGTGGGAGGAAAGCTTGATCCCATCGTTTTTTGATCGATTGTAAACCCCGGCTGATTCCGCGCCGGCGCCAAGCATTTGGCCCTCCATTTGGCTGAATATATGTAAGCGCTAAATACTCCGAATGCACGCGCGTATCTACTATTTAAACTGAGAGTAGGTCAGAGATCTACAACGAAAAATCACAGATCTTTTGAGAACAAAATCATGTCTACAGAGAAATCCGCCGTGGTCGACTCCGGGATCTCGGTATTTTACCGCACCGCAACACCTGCAGACAATCCAGCGGCCCCGACTTTGCTCCTGCTGCACGGATTCCCCTCCTCGGCTTCGGATTCACGACCGTCCCTGCGGAGCGCAACTACACCTATACCTTTGTGTCGCTCACGACCACCATCAACGCGTTCCTCGACGCGCGCACCATCACGTCCTTCGCCGTCTACATCTTCGACTACGGCGCCCCGTCTTGCTGCGCCTCGCCCTGCAGCGCCCCGATGCGATCACCGCCATCATCTCGCAGAACGCCAACGCATACATTGAGGGCCTCGGCACTGCCGCGGTGCCCATCCATAAGTACTAGGAGACGGACGCACCCGAGGACCGCCAGGTGATTCGCGACAACGTACTCACCTTCGAGACGACAAAGTGGCAGTACACGCATGGCTCGCGCACTCCGGAAGCGATCGCGCCGGAGGCATACACCCTCGACTGGCCGGTCTTCCAGCGCCCCGGAAACATCGACGTCCAGCTTGACCGGCTTGACCTGTTGAGGGATTATAAGCATAATGTCGCGTTGTACCCTCAGTTCCAGGAGTACCTCCGCAAGAGCCAGGTGCCGTTATTGGCGGTATGGGGAAAGCACGATCAGTTCTTCATTCCGGCGGGCGCAGAAGCTTACAAACGCGATCCACGGGATGCGGAGGTTGTTTTGTTGGACGCAGGGCGCATGGCAGTCGAGATTGAGACGGCCGAGATCGCGGCCAGAACGTTGAAGTTTCTGAACAACGTTTTCAACAAAGTAGAAAAGAGCCTGTAGCGATTTGAGTCAATGTGTTTTCGATCTTATTAGGTTGGACCAGCTCACTAAATGAGGATATTGCGCATCGCACTCATAATCTCCAAGCAGCACCGCACTCCCTAGATTTCGGGTCAGGATTGGAGCGCAGAAAACGCCATAAGACATGGAGATCTGTAGGGAATAGAGGTTACCCATGGGAAGAGTAAAATAGGTAAACGCACGGCGATTCGAGTACGAGAGCTGATTTTCTCAGTTGCTTGTTCCGTGAATCACTCCGCGAAACAAAAAAAAAGAGTGAAAAAGGTGGCCTCCTCTTTCTCGGTTTCCGGTGGCCAACGAATACCGATGTCGTGGAGGGCTGAGAACACGATGATCCCGCGTCGTGCTGGGTGCACTTGACGACAAAGCCGACCGTGACAGTAGCGATTGTAATTCTCAGGATGGATGGCGCAGAGATTGTGCTGTGGGCAGCGACGCCGGAACTCGGGAAGAGAAGTCATCCGGAGAGAAGGGAATAAATATGAGTGTGGCCAGAATGAATGGTTTGCGTTGTGGTTTGGACGGATAGACGCTTGTGAAGGCGGGAAGCAAACGAGATCTCGGATCAAACACAGCCACGGCGTTCCTTGTCTTGACTCTTCCGACCACCGCATCGATCGAAATTGCAAAACTTGGTCTTCGTCTTCGAATTCAACGACGCGTTGAACAACCCGGAATTTCTCGCTACGCCCTGCGACACAGGGATCCCTCTCCTGTTGGCGAACCGTGGGATTAGTGGTGTAATCTTCCTCCTCCATGTCCTGCGGTGGCAGCGGCAGCCGCAACTGTCGGTCCAGAGAAATACACGGCGTCCAATTGCACGACAGTCCTGAAGTCGGACGAGCCAAGAATTGAAGTAGGAAACTTGGGAGACTTTGCCGTTGGGAATGGTGAACGTCTGTTATTAGTCCAATCATCTCCGCTATCATCTCTCCCCTATGTTTCTTAGGCCGATTGCTCCGATCTCGAATACTTTAGGCTTCAGCTTAGCCGATTGTTTGCACTCGTCCTTCCCTCTCGTGTGTCATCATCAAGCCAATGAACTAAAACTCTAGCGCTTGTTGATCCTTGAATCACTGCACAATGCGGCTCTTCCGTCGAGTTGTGCCCGTTCGCTTTTCAAAGCCGGCGAGCTCACGTTCAAAGTGACCGGGTTTGCGTTTACACAGGTATGACTGACAACCATAGCCGCCGTGAATCCAAAGTCGTTACTGAGTTTGCACAGCTCTCGCACTACCAATGAGCATGAAACGCGGGGCGGTGCGTATGGCAGCAGGTAAACGGACTTCCCCGCGACCATACCGAATTTTGGGCGGTGTCTCTCGACGTTGGCGTGGCTTCGTAGCAAAATATGGAGTGAATGAAATATATTCGAATCACAAGCAGTAAGTACCACTCCTCGAGCTCTGACGTTCGACTCACCAATCGTCTTCGCCGGTACGTCACGGTTGTAGGATCCAAATGTAATCTTCTCAGAGTACAATCTACGCGTATAGCTCGGAGACGTACCCAGTGGCCTTCTCAAACACGTCACGGGCTTAGTCGGTGATTTTCTCACTGGTGGCGCGGTTATCGGGGGTGCGTTCGAGGCACCGCGGCTTACAGTGTGCGTCTGCTAACTCTGAGCCAAGAGGACGCGCCTTTCTCAACATAGTCCTCCTGGTTGGCCTGGGACCGGATGGAGACGAGCCATTGGGCGCACACCCAAAGTTGTGTTTGCATCGAACGATCCACGGGGGAAGGGACCTCTTGGAATGGAGCACGAATCAATTACGACGAGAGATGCACTATACTTATCATACTGTCCATGTATCAGCGGGAGTTAATCGCATCTTTGTTAATGATGCTGGGAGGATTACGAATGCTCGACAGCCCAGCAACATCCATTTAAAAACCCGGAGGCATCTCGGAAATGCGTTCAGGACGCAGTATTGACTGTCCGTGGGCTACCCACAACTATAAAATCTTCTATATACCTGAAGGCGAGATTAGTGTTTTGGTCGTACACAGCGAAGGACGTTGATGAATCTCACTGTTGTACGAAAGCCGTCAGAATGAGCGCAATTATTTGTCGTCCGGTTACACTGTACATTCATTTCAACGTGAGAACAAACCCAACTTCGCTGCTGGATCAGGAATTCAAGACCACACGCCGTAGAGACGCGATCATCGGTGAAAAGATGTTCTCCCGTCCTGATGATTCATTATAATTAGTATTCAAGACAGGATTCCCGGCGCTGCACCAATGACCAAATGATAAGGATCAAGAGTGAGAGGAGGACGCAAAAGGCGTCGCGTGAGCCTCAAGTCCATCGGCCGTTCTAGTCCAGGTGCGGGGTGATGCGCCGTAGAAACAGACCACGCCCAGCCTAACGAGCACAGCGGGCGAGACGAGGAGGTGCATCTAAGGCGGTGGGATCCTCGATGCGTGACGCAGTGCAATGGAAACCCTAGGTCAAAGTACCGCACGGAGAACGTGATATAGACCTGATACTCGGGAGCCTCCGGGGAAGCCCGGCAGCAAGTAAGTAGCGTTTATGTCCTCCGAAGAAGCGAAATAGAGACAGAAGGACGGGAGAGCGTAATACAGAACTTATAGGCCCGGTACTCGGGGGCTTCCGGCAAGTCCCGCCGGAAGCAAATAGCTGGTCAGCACCACTCACAGAATAGAGTCAGTCCAATGAAGAAAATCACACACGAGAGAAACGGCGTACCCTCTACCCTTCCACAGCATTTTCGTTTGGTCACCGATCTGCGCGTTCTCTTGCCGTAGCCCTCGAAGCAGGTGGTAAACTGAGATAGGCATGCAGAGATTAGGACCATTATACGAAAAGATCGTGTGAGAAATCTCGGTCAAAAGCCTTGTGGACGTGGTCGAGGAAGAGATGGTTCGATCATTTTTGATCGGCTATGCCGAGTCGTTTCGCACGCTGGTCAAAGCTAAGAGCGTGGTGGCGCTTCGGGCCCACCACCAGGCGGAGTTTGAAAAGGCCTCAAACATGCATAGTATATGAAGAGAGAGATTGTACTAAGGCAAAAACAAGGGAAAATTTCAAGTTCACACCTCAAGAAAGAAAAGGGGCGACGTAAAAGTCAAAAGGCAGTAGGTACAAGTTACATAGTACAGTGAGAGATAAGTAACGACTTTGAGCGTTACAGCTTCTGTGAATCCCCAGCAATAAAACTTCTTCATGCGAGGCTCTCCGACGAGCCCAGATATCTATGCTGACTGATAATGTCCGGTTTCGCGATGTTGACTCGATCGCCACTGGAAGGAAGCTGGATCTGACGTCCGTCTCCATGACTCGCGGTAGCCGCCATGGACACCAGGCCAAGGGAGACCCGGTCCATTTCGCGCAGCGCCGCCCTAGAGTTAAGACTTTAGAGGCCGTCGCAATTAGTCTTGTTTGACTGTGAGATACGAATCGACTTGCCTGGCCAGGAGGGAGATTGGGAACACTACGATTATAGTAAATAGGGCTGGTTGCATTGAAGTGCAAACACTCACGTCCCGTGGCGATAATATAGAAAGTCAGCCAGACGTCTGAATCGATAAATCAGTAAGTGGGTTCTGAGTGCCGATGTGTATCCACACAATTTTGTTTCATTGTGACGAACTAAAGTGCAAGGTTGAGAATTGGACATCACCGCACAGCAATGAGTTGAACTTACACAGACAAGCGTCAGGCCATTCGACACGCTGGAGAATGTTGGTTGGGAAATTAAGTACTGTGCGCGGTGGGTCCATCGAACGAACCTGGTTAACATTCCGGTTTCTAGCATGCAGATCAGGAGCCGAGAGAGTTACAAGTGAAACCGCTGACTGACCAATGGTCCAGAGGATGATTTTATCCACAAGAGCCGCGGTTCTTGGTTCCAGAATTATTAGATCTTCAAGGAGATGGAAAAACCTCATACTTCCTGTGTGCACTAGACCGTCGATGATAAAGCACGTTTACCATCGCTATACAGATTGCGACATCGGTGGCGGCGCTCAGACCCCAATTAGTCGTAACAAGCCATTCCCACTGCTTCACATAGACTTCCACGGACGGCGTATGCAGGGTGGTTGCAAAAAGAACCACTTTTCCGACCAGGTGGAAGAACGTCATCGCCCAGAGAAAGCAGGGAATGCGCAGTTTCTTGGTAAACACGTAAATGCGAAACGCAAAGAGCCCTTGTACTGCCAGTGGCCACCTGTGAGTGAGGGTTCAGGCGAAAGTGGAAGAGGAAGGATGCACGTACCGCATACAGCAGTGAGCGCAGCAAAGAGTGTTTGTGCACAAAAGGACTTCGGAGGCGGGCCACCAAGGCGCTCGGGGTGCGCGTAGTCCAAGATGGTGAACGTGTAAAGCATATGTCCGAAGCAAAGGGTGTATGCTACGGCGCAAAACCTGCGATAGGTTGGCGAAAGTTGGAGCGTAGCTAGCTACAACGTACCATACGAATGCAGTCTACGCGCGGGATGATCAGTGATGTTCCCAAACAGAACTACTGCACGCACCAAGGCCTTTACTCCGCGAGGGTCGTCTGGAAACCGGCCGAAATAAATGTACATCTGCATGGTGGCCACACCGAAGAGCACATAGGAGATCAGAACACCAATCTGCACTGCACCTGCGAAGAACTAGTTATCGAAAGGCAGGGTGAACACTGACAAGTCCAGTCGCACCGAGAGTCGGGTTTGCATCGAAAGATGCGAAAGGATCCATACAGTGGGGAGGTGGCCTATCCGCAAATCAGAGAAATGAGGGTTGGGTTATATATGGCGATGCTATGAATATTCTTTGAAAGGGTTCTCACCAATTGCTACACCATCAGGAAGTGTCGGAAGAGATCAACCCCGACAGTTGGAAGAGACGAGGGAGGACTTCGACACAATGATGCCGGCGCCGGCCTACTGGGCGCGGGGGCCAACCTGTAGTAAAACATGCGATCCCAATGTACAGTGAGATGAGACGCCCGCTGGATGGCACAAGGGTGGACCAGAACGTAATCCACACGTCAGCGCCGCTGGTGTTGGCAATGTTCGGTTTTTTGCCAAGAAATTTTTACTGAGCGGTCTCGTTTGGCTCTGGTCTGTTTTTTTTGGGGGGTTTAGCCAAGGTTCAGCAGACATCAGTCAAACTTTACTCTTTGACGTCTAGTCACGTCTTTCACGGGCATCTTCGTCCTGAGCCAACCTCGCATCTTGGAGCTTGTGTCTTCCCTTCTGCTTCTTAGATCTTTGATTGCTAATTTGCAGTCCCGCCGGGATTAGAAGTGCCGGGGTGTATTAACGCCCAGAAGGGTCAGTATGAGGCCAGGACGACACGCGATCAAGTGACCGTCACGCGGTCAAGGACGCGGAGTTCGCCCTCGGCAGGTCTCGGCAGTTGGGGTGGACCAGGAAGCCGAGAAGGAGATCTGATCTATTTATTGATTGCAGAGCAGGCGGAGTTCGAAAAGGCTTCAAACTTTCTCCAGTATATGAAGAGAGAGATTGTCTGGCGTTGGAACGATACAAATCATGCACACCCTAAGAAAGAAAAGGTGCGTGAACTAAAGTGTAATGTTGAGAATTGGACATCACCGCAGAGCAACGAGTTGAACTTACACAGACAAGCGTGAGGCCACTCGACACGCTGGAGAATTTTGGAAGGAAATGAGAAAAAAAATGAGGTACTGTGCGCGGTCCGTGCGCCGCACGAACCTGGTCAACGTTCCGGTTTCTAACATTCGCATTAGAAGCCGCGACATTTACAAGTGAAACCGTTGACTGAGCAATGGTCCAGAGGATGATTTTATCCACAAGGGCCCCAAAGACCTGAGATGCCACAATATTGTCCACCGGGCTATTAAATTAATAGCCCTCGGAACGGTGCGCGGACAAGAACTGATCTGATGGACGGATGTGGACATCAGCACAGCCACATTGTCAGCCGTTGCGTCCGATCAATGTCCGATTAGGTGAAGTTGAACTGGGACAACTGGACCTTGAGTTCGAGTTCGAGTCCTTTGGGGTTCAGGACAGGTTCGAGCCTCGGAGGGATTTTCTCCCCCCTAGACATGAGTTTCGAGTCGCAGTGGGAACTTGCTGAAACTTCTTGATAAGTATGCCGTGTTTAGAGAACACTATCTGAATCTTTGGGTGCTTCAAACATGGCAGCTTCGCTGTGTACTACACGCGGCCTTGCCGACACAATTGTGGGGTGAAAAATGAACTTTGCTGATCAGTTCCCAGTCTCCAGACGACGACGCCATGCCGCCAATTGTTACCATGGAAAATTAAACTGCAGCCAAGAAAATCAAAACTACATTTGAAATCTTTCTGGTTACCCAGCTCGCCGCAGCGTTTCAACCGCTGTTGAAAAAATCCCAGTCTGGAATGTCGTTCGTGTGGTCATTCATTCCAAGTCACTGACGGATTCACCATCTTGCTTCCTGTTCGTTAACATTCCTCGGCCCATCACTCCCAGTTCCAGCTACAGTCAATACTGCTGTTCCCTGATTGTCTAGAGAGAAGGCAGGGCCCCGGGGAATGTAGGGCCTGAGTACAAGACGAAAGTATGACAGCCTGCTGTGAAACCGAGCGGCCATCCCTACCAAGTATTTCCATCGAGTCATGGGACTACCACTGATGGAGTATGCGCCATTGTATTATATGCAACAAGAAATTGGTGTGATATCTTGAATGAAAGCAGCCGCCGCATCAAACATTCGCAGAAAATTTGTGGGACTGGTCAACCTCCGAGTCATACGTGACGTGGCTCACGGTCATGACATGGACACCACTGCTAGAATTATACCCGCTCTGGCATCGACCGTCAACGAGTGTTGGCACCGAAAGGGTCCCAAACTCACCGGAGCTGTCACAACTTGCGGACCAAGGTGTTTCATTGCGCGCAGACTTTCCCTAGAGTTCAGACTGTATAATGAATTAATCGAAAGTTGTTCATGAATCTTGTTGTGGACACAATCGACAACGTACCTGGCCAGGAGGGAGTTTGGGAACACTACGATCATATTGAATTAAACTGGTTGCCCTTGATGTTCAAATTACTCACGTCCCGTGCCGATGGCATAGAAAGTTAGCCAGACGTCTGAATTCATAAGATTAGTGTGTATGTCCTAGCTGATGCGTATCCGTACAGTTTTGTTTCATTGTGACGAACTGGAGTGCGAGTTTGAGAATTAGGTATCACCGCACAGTAATGAGATGAACTCACACAGGCGAGCGTGAGGATACTCGATATGCTAGGGAATTTTAGAGAGGGAAACAGAAAATGAGGTTCTGTACGCAGTCCGCCGACCCAACGAACCTGGTTAACATGCCGGTTTCTACATACGAGCTATGAGACGATGTTTACAAGTGAACTCCTTGACTGACGAATTGTCCAGACGATTAGCTTGTCCACAAGGGCCGCGGTTCTACGGGTCGATAATATTAGATTCATCCAGAAAAATGAACACATTCCATACTTGGTGTTTGCGCGGGAACGCTGACTGTAGAGGACAATCACCAACTTTGTGGTGATCACAACATCGGTGGCGACGCTAAGAGCCCAATTGGCTGTGACGAGCCATTCCCAATGCTCCACATAATATTGCACTGAAGGCGCGTGCAGGGTGATTGCGAAGAGAACGAACCCACCGAGCAGGGGCAGGAACGCCATGCACCAAAAAGGCTGGGAATGTGCATGCTCTTGGTGAACACATAAATACGAAACGCGAAGAACGATTGTACTACTTTCTATGAGCGAGGGGTTTGCGGGAGAAAGTATAGATGTACGTACCGCATGCTGCGGTGAGCGCAGAGAAGAGTGTTTGTACACAAAGAGACTTCGGAGGCGGGCCACCAAGGCGCTCGGGGTGAGAGTAGTCCGTGATGGTGAACGTGTAGAGCGCATCCCCGAGACAGACGATGCGTGCTAAGTCGCAGGCCCTGCAATAGGTTAGCGAAATGTGGAGAACCGGACGCATAGCTGGCCACAATGTACCAGACGAATGCAGTCTATGCGTGATGATCAGCCATGTTCTCAGACAGGCACTGCACGTACCAAGGCCTTTACTCCCCGAGGGTCTTCTGGGAACCGGCTAAAATAGATATACAATTGCGTGGAGGCCACGCCGAAGAGCACATAGGAAATTAGGACACCAATCTGCACAGCCCCTGCAGAGAGGTCCTCAGTATCGGATGGCAGGCGGAGAACGAGTCTCACCAAGAGTAGGATTTGGATTGAAAGGCGCAGGGTCCATACAGATGGGCCTATTCGCAACTTGAAGCGAGAAAGGATGGCAAAGGATGAGGAACGTGGTATATCAGTGTGGCAAACGCTCGTTGACAACGCAAGTGATTAGGAATCTTTAGAAACGCATGCAAGCTGTGTGAAGAACCCAACGGCGTTCAGTGGACATCAGATCTATGGCGCCATACAGCCATAGACCAGATCCGCCACTTTCCGCCAAGGTGGAAATATTTGCAGGTACTATTCTTGATAACAGGAAGGGATCTCGAGCAGTCTCGGGCCCGGAATGCTTGACCGCCTGTAATTTTCGCGTTGGTTGCCCGGTATTTTTGGGAACATTTACAGCATGACGTAGCTCAACAGCAAACAGCGGAAGAACATCTGTCGAGACCATCAGGGAGGATATTAATCACGAAGATTGCAAAAATGGACTGTTTGTAGGCCGCTAAAAGCCCTCAGTACGTTACTTGAAATGAAACATTCTATTGCAAGAACGGGATTGAATTCATGAAGCCAATTGAACCGAGGGGAGTTGATCGGGAACAGTGCATTCATAGGCAACATTGGCCGAGAATCTGGAGGTTCGTGTGCTCGGAGTTGAATGTGGATGTACATGTATTGCTCACCTTGATCACATCTCCCTAGGAGCCTTAAATGAATTAGTTACCAAAGATTTCGGGAAGGAAGCATAGAAGCCGTGTCGGTTCCGCAATTTTAGATGCGCATCAATGAGGAGAGCGAGGAGGCGTTTGCTATTGGTTCGAAATCGTCCGTGTATTTTCAGCAGAGAACTCCTAGAACTGCGGCGTCGAAATTGATAAGCCTACAGGAGGACGCGAAGGGACGCGAGCCACGTAGAAGCCGCGCATGTAGAGGGGCACGACTTGCGTCCCGAATCCACAAGCCCGGTTGGTGACACAAAGATGGGGAGGACGTAAGAGGCACCGCGATCAAGGAGGTCCTAGACTAAGACCTACACACAAGGACTCAGCGCGGTGAATAAGCGTAGGCGATTACACAGACGCACACACCTTCACTAGTCACACACGGCCTGCGTAGTTGCCTACGATTACTTTCCAGGCCTGCGCACAACAAACTGAGTCTAGGAGCTTGAGCGCAGCGAGAACGTCGACTTAGCGTCGAACTTTTTTTGAAGGAGTCCTGATCCACAAGATACGCTCGCTGACCGCCTGTGCATGATCGACTGAGCAGTGCATGCACCGCGACGCACTCCATTTCTAGTCCTCGGCGAATAACCCCCCCGAGCCCATGATAGTCGCAAGACCCGACATGGTGCAAGTGGTAAATAACGAGACGCGCGATCACCCTCCAGAATATACGAGGAGATCCAGCGGAAAAGCTCTGTGGCCTGTGGCGGCGTGTCGCAAGCTGGGAAATGAGTGATGCGATCACTTTGATCCGGCGCAGCCGTGTCAATAATCAACAACCCCTCAACTCGCTGGCCCTGGAATATGTTGCCAATTCATTTGCACCCAACTCACCAGCTTGGACCCACGTATGAATCAAGGCATTTGTCGAGTTATCTTCCATCCAGTGCTCATATTGGACGATCATTTATACCTTCCACGGTTGGAAGTCTTAACATCCTGATGCCAAAATTTAAGATATGGAGACCATCAATTCAATTGGAAGTCGTGACACAACTTCGCCTTAATTACTACTATAGCCTTGGCTACTCGAGCCTCAGAAGAAAAAATACAAGTTTTACATCATAGATATACCGACAGTCAAATATGTGTCCATCAAGTTCGTCGTAGTTCTGCTCCAGAGGCCCGTTGACTTTCCCCTGACTTATGTCGGGCCTTACTACAAGGGTGCACGGGCGATATTTGGAGCTAGTCTGTTAGTTACCGCGTCGATTACCCGGCGGCCTGCGTTATTATGTAACGATCACAAATGCATGCACAAACAAGTCCTTAGCGAGACGCGTCTCGACGTGTTTTTCGTGTTATCTGGTAGATGGGCTCTGTGATATAGAGTCCAAAGCATTGTAAAAGCTTATGGACGATTTCCCTCAAGATACAATCATTTTTACTGGAGCAAATAGGATGGTTTCGACCGAAACACCTAAATCAAGCCAAGATATTCCTACAATGGCTTCTCTTTCTCAAAATGACTTCCAATGCCACAAATAGGTCATTTCTAATGTATATTGAGGTCACATTATTTTTCCAGCTTGCGTGGGGGCCCACGACGCGTCGAAGTCGCGTCAATGACCGGTTCACGTGATTTCCAGGAAAGGAAGCTTACATAATAAGGCAGGCCGCCGGGTATCAAGCGCGGTAACCAACAGACTTTATTGAGCGAGGAACGAGCTAGAATCAATAAAGCGTCTGTCTAGAGAGACTAATTTGGAGCAGGATCCAAAGAAGTAATCGGCGAGTTCAAGTCAGAACATTTGCATTCAAGTGGGAACTGTGCGTCGGGTAAATTAAGCGGTCATAAAACCGGACTCTACAGGATATTTTGAACAATACTCGGTAGTGGTTCAATGTTCAGTGTTCAGTTTTGGTTCAACTAAGCCGGAGCATTTCGGATCAACGATCAGCAATCATCACCGAGGCATAACATTGTCAAATAGTGCCACACGCGACATGCATCCTTCACCTCTCCATCGCCAGCTTGGCGGCCTAGTGCCACCCAAAATCGCTACCCCCCGCCTCGTCGTACGCATCCATTTGCTTCACCAACGTTCGATCGATGCTAACACCGCTCCCTGGCCTAGTCCGGAAATTCTGGAGGCGGGCTCGACCCACTCGTCGATTTCTATTCCAAGCTTCCGAAAGGACACGCCCCAGCGCGCTTCGGCGGGATCAAGGCACGCTTTTTCAGCGGCAAGAATGCCTCCGGGGCTCCCGTTCTTGCGCTTATTGGAGGGATATTCCTTATCGGATACACTTTGGATTACCAGCGTGCGTCTTACCTTTTTGTTGACTTTGCCCGTGGTTGACCTCAACTTTTTGTGTGATAGTTCATCTGAGTGCGTTTTTTTGTGTTGCTTTATGGCGGAGTACTGGCTGATGTCTTCCTTTCTTTGTACAGAACACCACAAGAACAACGCGCACTAGAATGGTCGTCACATCCGTCGTGGCGTTAGATCAATACTCTGTACTCTGAGTCGACTCTTCCATAATGCAACGCCCAGGCCGATTTGTGTTCGATGAGATTCCCTTTATCGCTCTATATCTCTTTGCGAAAACCCGATACTCAGGGGTTCCGCATACATTCACAGTCGCGCGTAGCGCACGCTGGTACGTCTGTCTCATCTTCATTCTAGAATGCCCGTCCGGTAGGCTGTTTCATCAACCCATCTGGTCATATTCAAGCTACCCTCAAAATTTTGGCTTCGCGGCTCCCGAGCGACATGTTTTCCGACATCGATATCTGAGACAAAACCGGCCATACGTGCCGGATTCATGCAGTGGTCGATGTGCGTCTTCGATTTGTGACCGAGGGAATATCAAGCGAAGATATCTTTTCTAAGTCCATTGGTTCAGTGCCTGTTGAGTATCATCGAATTACTGGTAGTAATTCAACAATTGATATATAGTACAGAGCTCCGAACCCCGGCACACTCAATTACCGATAGCTAAATTGAAGCAGGTATCTTTCCGGCCTCTTTTAGAATCTCCTTGACGCGATCCACCGGGAGGCTTTTCCATTTCCTGCCTGTATAGCCCTCAAGTTCATCAGCCGCGAATAGGGCATTGAGGATCGCCTCCTCGGTCGCATCAGCTGCCGCACGGAAGATTACATCCAGGGTGTCGTTGGTGACTGCTGCCACACTCTGATGATTTGTCGGATGAGCGAGAGTCGGGTCAGATGCGGTGGATAATGGAAACGAACATAGGTGGAAACAGGTTCCATTCTTTTTTCATAACGAGGGGCTTGAGGTGGTGTAAGCGGCGCCGCAGTCGAGAAGCAGAGAAAGATATCTGCGGAGACACGTCAGGACGACGAATAGATTGTGCTCGATAACTTACCGCCGCTGAAGAATCCCAGGCCACCTCCGCCTCTTGAGATACCTACTCCCGCTCGGCGAGCCACGGCGCTGCACTGAATGGAAAATCAGACGAGCAAACAAGAAACAGTATATGATAACTTGATGTGGGAGCAAAGGCGCATCGGTCGCAATTACAACAATGATACTGCAAAGGACATCAGTCTTTGGAGCGAAGGGGCGCCGAGGCTTACCTGCCATCGCCGTCTTTGGGCTGCTGAACTTTCGCGTCGTGGGTCGGGAACCAAGGTGCCGTGTACCCTTCCTCAGCCAAAATCTTCCCAACGGGAATTCCGGCGATGGTTAGATCATAAGGAGAGCCGTGGTTTGCCTGGAAGGGATTACAATTGACTGAGAATGGCCGACGGTGAACGAACCTGTACAATAGCACCGACGACAAATTCCTTGCCGCCTGCTTTGGGGACGAGTCGAGAAGACGTCCCTGTGCCCCCTTTGAGGCCGAATGAAACCATTGCCGTACCACCGCTGGGGCGATTTCAATTCAAGCGTTAAACCGGGATGACCACACGAACCCCACATTTCCTTCCCGCAATTTCCCGCTAGTCATGTTCGCCAGAGCTTCACCCACGTCGGCCGATCCTATAGGGTTGGGCGCAAGGGGATGGGTCATGCGATCGTACGTCTCACCCACCACGGGGAGCTGGAGCAGCAAAGGCTTGATATTGGTGAAACCTGTCGCAACGCATCCAATGAGGATGATACTGCCTCCTAGCTAGAGGACTTACCAGCATATGCGGCGCCCAACTGGCTGGTGCCGGTGATTGCAACGTAGCCGGAAAGCTCACCTCGCTCGCGAATGAAAAGTGACCTGCATATTTATCAGAACCATTGCGAGGACGCGTGAATGCAGCAGATTCTCACCCAGTGAGTTCTCCGCTTCCTTGCAAGCTGGCTACTCCGGCAAAGAGCGGGACTTGCTCGATATCATCCGTACCGATGAGCGTTACACCTGCTCGCACGATTTTCTTTCTCTCTTCCTCATCTAGGCTGAATGGCATTCAAGAGGGCTCAATGACAGAATTTTCGCCACGAGCGCACTCACGATGATACATCGCCGAGGAATTTCTCTGTCGTGCCGACCTTGATACGTGGGACATCTGTTATAGAGTTGAGAGGGCCTGGAGTTAGAAGGTCGCCAATTTGGATGCCTGCGTCACGGGCTCTGGGTCGACTGGGTAGCATGGATGGAGAGAGGTTAGAAGGAGTTTCTTTGCCTCCTCCCATGGGATATGGTGGAAGACGTTTAAGCTTGCGGCGCAGTTAGGGCCGCAGGACTTGCTCGCAGTCGGAAGAAGGAAGCGACGGCGATCATGATGTTGCCCGCCGCAGTATTGGATGACAAACTCATGATTGCCGAACGGCACGGTTGATTATAATTTCCAATTTCGTTCAAAGTTCAGAATTGGTTCGGAGAAAAAGTCCAACGTGCCTATGAACAGAATCTTTTCCGACGTAAAATAAGAATCCAGAGTGCGAGAATACGAGATCTCGGGAGCGACGACAGGCAAACCGGTCTGAACTTTGAAAGGACGCTCACTCGATCTTTCAGAAGGATCAACGACGTCCATTCAAGTCCATCCACGCACTGAACTGTAAGGCTACGCACATGGGACTCCTGGGAGGCTTTTTCACACCAGCCTGATTCATACCTAGCACGAATAATCGGTGCCAGAGGACTGCAACAGATTGCCGCCAGTGGAGGGGGCCTGTATAGCTGGCGATAATTAGCTCCTTCCTGCAAAGCATACTACCGGGGATTCAAATTCACCGACGGTTACAATGCTGAGCACGTAAAACATCAAGATGCGGTAGAAAGCGCGTCGAACAGCTTTGGCGAGCGAATGGCGGGGATTTTGAACCTCAGCCGCCATCATAGCGAGGGATTCTATCCCCAAGTACGAATATGCCTGAGGATTAGAGAGGTACTCAAATGATGCAACGACGGATTTTTGACGTACCGCCTGCGATACTGTCTGAAACCATCCCAAGAACTTTCCCGTATTCCTGGGGAAGCCGAAAGGTGCAAAAGCGCCAGGGTCCTGTGAGTTTTGTTGGATTTTTAGGTTGTGGATTAAGCGAAATGACACACCTTCCAGTACCGGAATGCGATGTGCTCGTAGCTGGGTCCGCCGCCGAGAGCGATTACTGAGAGCGCCACCGCAGAAGTTAATGACCTATGATGCAGCCAAGGATCAACGCAATTTTGATGCAGGCCTTAAAAAGAGATAAGGAGTACGAGCCGACGATAAAAAATGGAGGATCGTCCATAGGGATATAACCTAGCTCGTATGGCAAGGGGGAGATCTGCCGATCTTATGCTGACTTTGGAGGACTAAGACCTACACACAAGGACTCAGCGCGGTGAATAAGCGATTACACAGACGCACACACCTTCACTAGTCACACACGGCCTGTGTAGTTGCCCACGATTACTTTCCAGGCCTGCGCACAACAAACTGAGTCTAGGAGCTTGAGCGCAGCGAGAACGTCGACTTAGCGTCGAACTTTTTTTGAAGGAGTCCTGATCCACAAGATACGCTCGCTGGCCGCCTGTGCATGATCGACTGAGCACTACATGCACCGCGACGCACTCCATTTCTAGTCCTCGGCGAATAACCCCCCGAGCCCATGATAGTCGCAAGACCCGACATTGTGCAAGTGGTAAATAACGAGACGCGCGATCACCCTCCAGAATTAAATATACGAGGAGATCCAGCGGAAAAGCTCTGTGGCCTGTGGCGGCGTGTCGCAAGCTGTGAAATGAGTGATGCGATCACTTTGATCCGGCGCAGCCGTGTCAATAATCAACAACCCCTCAACTCGCTGGCCCTGGAATATGTTGCCAATTCATTTGCACCCAACTCACCAGCTTGGACCCACGTATGAATCAAGGAGCATTTGTCGAGTTATCTTCCATCCAGTGCTCATATTGGACGATCATTTATACCTTCCACGGTTGGAAGTCTTAACATCCTGATGCCGAAATTTAAGATATGTAGACCATCAATTCAATTGGAATTCGTGACACAACTTCGGCTTAATTAACCTTGGCTATTCGAGCCTCAGAAGAAAAAATACAAGTTTTACATCATAGATATACCGACAGTCAAATATGTGTCCATCAAGTTCGTCGTAGTTCTGCTTCAGAGGCCCCGTTGACTTTCCCCTGACTTATGCCGGGCCTTACTACAAGGGCGCACGGGCGATATTTGGAGCAGGATCCAAAGAAGTAATCGGCGAGTTCAAGTCAGAACATTTGCATTCAAGTAGGAACTGTGCTTCGGGTAAATCAAGCGGTTATAAAAACGGACTCTACAGGATATTTTGAACAATGCTCGGTAGTGGTTCAATGTTCAATGTTCAGTTTTGGTTCGACTAAGCCGGAGCATTTCGGATCAACGATCAGCAATCATCACCGAGGCATAACATTGTTAAATAGTGCCACACGCGACATGCATCCTTCACCTCTCCATCGCCAGCTTGGCGGCCTAGTGCCACCCAAAATCGCTACCCCCCGCCTCGTCGTACGCATGCATTTGCTTCACCAACGTTCGATCGATGCTAACACCGCTCCCTGGCCTAGTCCGGAAATTCTGGAGGCGGGCTCGACCCACTCGTCGATTTCTATTCCAAGCTTCCGAAAGGACACGCCCCAGCGCGCTTCGGCGGGATCAAGGCACGCTTTTTCAGCGGCAAGAATGCCTCCGGGGCTCCCGTTCTTGCGCTTATTGGAGGGATATTCCTTATCGGATACACTTTGGATTACCAGCGTGCGTCTTACCTTTTTGTTGACCTTGCCCGTGGTTGACCTCAACTTTTTGTGTGATAGTTCATCTGAGGGCGTTTTTTTTGTGTTACTTTATGGCGGAGTACTAGCTGATATCTTCCTTTCTTTGTACAGAACACCACAAGAACAACGCGCACTAGAATGGTCGTCACATCCGTCGTGGCGTTAGACCAATACTCTGTACTCTGAGTCGACTCTTCCATAATGCAACGCCCAGGTCGATTTGTGTTCGATGAGATTCCCTTTATTGCTCTATATCTCTTTGCGAAAACCCGATACTCAGTGGTTCCGCATATGTACATTCACAGTCGCGCGTAGCGCACGATGGTACGTCTGTCTCATCTTCATTCTAGAATGCCCGTCCGGTAGGCTGTTTCATCAACCCATCTGGTAATATTCAAGCAGAGAAAGATATCTGCGGAGACACGTCAGGACGACGAATAGATTGTGCTCGATAACTTACCGCCGCTGAAGAATCCCAGGCCACCTCCGCCTCTTGAGATACCTACTCCCGCTCGGCGAGCCACGGCGCTGCACTGAATGGAAAATCAGACGAGCAAACAAGAAACAGTATATGATAACTTGATGTGGGAGCAAAGGCGCATCGGTCGCAATTACAACAATGATACTGCAAAGGACATCAGTCTTTGGAGCGAAGGGGCGCCGAGGCTTACCTGCCATCGCCGTCTTTGGGCTGCTGAACTTTCGCGTCGTGGGTCGGGAACCAAGGTGCCGTGTACCCTTCCTCAGCCAAAATCTTCCCAACGGGAATTCCGGCGATGGTTAGATCATAAGGAGAGCCGTGGTTTGCCTGGAAGGGATTACAATTGACTGAGAATGGCCGACGGTGAACGAACCTGTACAATAGCACCGACGACAAATTCCTTGCCGCCTGCTTTGGGGACGAGTCGAGAAGACGTCCCTGTGCCCCCTTTGAGGCCGAATGAAACCATTGCCGTACCACCGCTGGGGCGATTTCAATTCAAGCGTTAAACCGGGATGACCACACGAACCCCACATTTCCTTCCCGCAATTTCCCGCTAGTCATGTTCGCCAGAGCTTCACCCACGTCGGCCGATCCTATAGGGTTGGGCGCAAGGGGATGGGTCATGCGATCGTACGTCTCACCCACCACGGGGAGCTGGAGCAGCAAAGGCTTGATATTGGTGAAACCTGTCGCAACGCATCCAATGAGGATGATACTGCCTCCTAGCTAGAGGACTTACCAGCATATGCGGCGCCCAATTGGCTGGTGCCGGTGATTGCAACGTAGCCGGAAAGCTGACCACTCTCGAGAATGAAAATTGACCTGATATATTTATTTATCAGAACCATTGCGAGGACGCGTGAATGCAGATTCTCACCCAGTGAGCTCTCCGCTTCCTTGCAAGCTGGCCACTCCGGCAAAGAGCGGGACTTGCTCGATGTCATCTGTGCCGATGAGCGTTACACCTGCTCGTACAATTTTCTTTCGCTCTTCTTCATCTGGGCTAAACGGCGTTCAAGAGGGCTCAATGACAGAATTTTCGCCACGAGCGCACTCACGATGATACATCCCCGAAGAATTTCTCTGTCATCCCGACCTTGATACGTGGGACATCTGTTATAGAATTCAGAGGGCCTGGAGCTAGAAGGTCGCCGATTTGGATGCCTGCGTCACGGGCTCTGGGTCGACTGGGTCGCATGGATGGAGGAAAGTCAGAGGGAGTCTCTTTGCCTCCTCCCATGGGATATGGTGGAAGGCGTCCAAGCTTGCGGCGCAGTTACTAAGTTAGGGCCGCAGTAGTCGGAAGGAAGCGACGGCGATCATGATGCTTGAACAAATGAATGACAACTCATGATGGCCGAAGGGCACGGTGGGTTGAGAGATCCGTTCTCAAGAAAAGTTTCTGACCAAACGGCAGAATAGCCTACGCGTTTCGATTGTAGAAGGAATGAAACACGTCACAGACGTGCTAACTTCGAAATTCGCCGAGAGCCCTCGCCGCAGAAGCTGTAGTATATGCAGCGGGGATTTGCGTGAGGAATGCGATCGACTTGGGCCTGGTTGGACGGTTGCTGCAGAAAGCACGCTGTTTCGCCCCAAGATGACGACGGGCGGAAGAAACCTTGAAGAAACCTGTCAGTCTGACTCAGTCAGCCGTGACGTGCTGTGAAGGAATCACGATCTGTCTCGGGACTTTCGGCCCGATGGCACAAATCTTGCGTCCAACCTGGATCGCAGGAAATAATATAAGTAGTGTGGTCGAGTTTGTAATACAATTGATTAAATGTATCCATGCGACTCGAGATTGCTCGGAACTTCATATCAAGAAGAGTAGGCAGCAATAGCGGGCGCAAACGCCGTCGTGATGTTGAGGGAGAGTTGGGTCGCCTCGGCTCCAAGGTCGGGCTACAATAGCACAGCAGTGAGTTCTCTTTTGTTAACCGAAAGGGAAATGGGAAGAAAATAGGACGCACAGGGCAAATGGTGATCAAATCATTGGAAAAGTCGACGGTCGCAGTTTCGAGATTCTTGAGGTCCTGGAGGATTAGGGTGGGGAGTCCCCCAATAGGGAGGGCAGCCTGAGTGGGAATAGAACGATGTTGAACGAATAATTGGGACGATGCAACAACGCACGAATGCGGGTTTCTTGACGATGATGTCGGCGAGAGCGTCCAGGATGATTGGCTCGATGGCCTCTACGGCTGCCAAGATAGTGCGGCAGTCGGCCTCGGAGAGAGGTGCAGTGGCCTAGATAGACGACATTTAATTCCCGGACAACACTATTCCAACCAGCCAGTAAATGGAAATCGACTGACAGAGACGTCGGTGACGGCTTTGTTCAAAGTGGTGATCTGCGGAGTCATTAGTTGCATGTTGACGCGCCTGAACCTCGAAGTGGAGAGCACTCGCCAGCGTGGTAGCATCTGTGTGGATATTCTGGCATAGGCATCAGACGAAAGGTCTACAGAATCCGCAAAGGAAATACCAAAGCATTGAGCAGAGATCCGCCAGTGAGAGGGAACGCCTCGACAGCATTGTCTAGTGTGGTCACTTCACTGGAAATGGTGGCAATGTCGGCCTCGATGGTAGCCGCGTCGCGCTTGAAGGACAGAGTCAAGCCAACAGCGGCGACAGAGAGGACGGTGAGAACACGGATGATTGTGACCATTTTCGCTGCTCGCAAAGAGTTTGTGAATGTCGTCGTTAACAGCGGCGCCCCTTTATACCACGTAGGCGAACATATTGACTGATGTTCTGACCTCAAGGCTTGGTCACCTGTTGACTAGAATCGCATTTTCAGTTCAGCGGGCCGCCGTCGTTTATGTAACAAGTCAATTCGTGTCATGTCACCCATCGAAGAAGGTATTGACGGCCCCGGATCTTGAAAGATTCAGCTCGGTCGATCAAGTACAAACACACACCAAATCCAAGGCTGGCTGATTCACCCCGCAAATGGGCTTCGTCATCAGTAGCTGAGTCCTTTGCGGCTTTCTAAAGAGGAAACTCGTGGTCAGAAATAAGTGTAAACTGCGGTTGAATTTCTGGTTGGTCACACATGGTATTGTCCCGCGACGGACACCACGCACGCTAGTTAAAGGCTCGCAGTGGTCTCCGGCGAGTCCAGGCCTCCTTTCCGACCGATCCGAAACCATTTCGCGCAGGTACTTAGTATTAGCGCTGGAAATAAAATTACAACGGAGTCACAAAAAAAGTAAAGCGACGCACCACTTGAACCATCCCTGTTCTATTGGGTTTGCATCTGACAGAATGAGCACGTAGTATCTGGATCCTCTCAGACCGACTTTAACCCGCTGTTGGAGGGTGCTTATCTCGAGCACTCCGCTCGTCTTGACCTCCTGCGTGAACCTCTCGGGCAAGAAGAAGCTACCGTCCTCAGCCATTAGCGTGTACTCTCTGCGATCGATATGGAGCCACCGGTTCGTTGCCGCAGATATAGGTTGAGAATATCGTGGAGAGTCTATCAAGATTAGAATCCGGACTAGGGAATAATGGATAACATTCGGGCTCACCGAATAAGTACTAGTAATCAATATTCCAAAGTCGCAGGGATATAGCGTCCTACAGGATCGATTGCTCAGAAAAGACGATCGGAGGCCCCACGCGGGACATGACTGTTACCAGCTAAGAGCAGTCTAAGCCTTCGCAGCAACTGAGTCGGGCATGAGTCACAAATTTGTTCGCAAACCTCGACGACGCCGTCGCGGTCCGAGTCGCCGATGCTCGCCAGGCCTTCTACAATGTGGGCAATTCCCGAGTTACTTCGGCCGCCGACCGCCGAGCTCTGGATGATAACTGGTGCGACCAAAATGCTGGCTCAGATGAGGGGAAAAACAAAGGAAGCAGAGTCGGAAGCGAACGGATCATAAGTATACTCGTAGGCACGTGCTCGGCCCCGCTCTACATTGTCATCATCATCATGCAAGTCGATCTCGGGGACGGCGAGCTCACCGTCGCAGATGCCATCCGACTCCAGTGCCACCCGGTCGTATCATATACGAGTGCAAGTCAAGCTACGAAAAAGACCAGCCAGGCCGAGCTCGATCTACCAAACGTCCAGGGCAGAGAACTGCGCACTGTCAGTGCAAATCCAGACTGGGTAGAGGTCATAAAAAGGCGTTACAAGTTTGATACCGTCCACATTCCCAGAAATGGAAACAGCGAAGGCGCGACCCTCCCAGTGCGACGCGACCTCAGCCTCAATCGGGTGGCAAGCATCTTCGTCGAGAATCAGGAAGCCATAACCCACCAATATCATCGCAACCACGTATTAGCTCCTGCGACCCATCTTGCAGCTGCCTACGTAGCTGGCGGAGGAACTTTCGATGGTAAACCCTTTCTTCACGCTGCAAGAGAGGCAATCGCTGCCTCGGTCGTTCGTCCAGGCGATCCTACCGTGGATTCTCTGATCTTTCCTGATCACAAGATATCGTCCAAAGTAACTACCCGCAGATGGAGCCTTTCGAGCTCACTGTCCCAACCACAAGAGGCGACTCTCCTCTTGGGCGAGGACAAAACCCATCGCGTTATGACGAAGCTTGCTCCTTTGATCGACGCCATCGTGCAGGACCAATCCTACATGTTTCCAACGACACTGACCGACGTGTCCTCTGGCGTTTGTGCATTGACCCAGGTGAGACACAACTATTATGCATCCCTCGAAGTTTTTTTATCCTTTTTTAGGTCTGGAGTCAAATGGCGGCATCCCGAGCTGCCAACGATCCTGGCGCATGGATTAACAAGCTTTATGCTTCTTCAGTAGATGGCAAAACCTATCACTGCTACTTCAAACTTATCGATGAGGAAAATATGGAAATTTCTAGATGGTACAACGACTCTGACAATGTTCACAATACCGTGGCGGTCATGCTGTATTCACTGGAGCAGTTGTACACCCATCCTGATCTTCGCACTCTACCCACCAGTCAGGGCGATGTTTCCGATGCAAAGTCGGGCGACCTTATGCCGTCGCCGTCCGGCTCTTCGTTCGGGCCGTCGTTTGGGTTCGCATTATGGGGGCGTTGTGGCCGATTTTGGAACAACACAGTGAGACAATTCGCCGGCAGTATTCCCTGTAAGTTGACCCTGCTCATAGATGCGCCAGGTGCGAAAAAGTTGGGAATATCCAAATCTTCCAACTCCTTGGTGTCTTGAAATTGACCCCGGACTATCGCGTGTGGTAGTGTTGTACGTTACATTCATTGCTAATATCTTGGGATTGGTCCTGACACCCGCTAGCACGGATCCGGGCCCCGATTCTCCCCAAGCTGTATTTGATGAATTTGTTGCGCGTGGATCCTGCGGTACCGTCTTGCGCTGTCGATCGGAGAAAAAAGTTGTTAAATTCGGTCCTTTTCCCGGGATATTGCACGAGTCGTTGATCTATACGGCGCTCGCCAAGCATCCTGCCTTGTTAGTCCCCAGATATTGGGGCTTGTTTCCCTTGCTGTCGAAACAGCTGGCCATCATCCTTGACGATGTAGGAGTGCCCATCGACGTCCGCGATATGACGCGTCACCAAAGGTAGATCCCATTCCTGCCTTTGGCGATGTTACTGAGGAATGCATGTTGGAGGTCCGACCTTGTGCGCCTCATTCGCAAGCTGCATGCAGCTGGCGTTCACCATCACGATGTTTTCGGAAATACCGTCGCAGCTGATCATGGAACTATTTGGCTAGTTGACTTTCATAAGGCCGAACTTGTACCACCTGGTGCAATTTGCCCAGGTTGCGATGACGAGGACTCCATTATGGTTCTAGAGCTTGAAGGTGTGCACTCCAAACACTTCGGCAACTCTATTGACGCCGTCGTAAAGAACAGGATCCGCAGGCCCTTGAAGCTGTCGAGTACAATGTGAACACAAAACATGAGGATTGATCGAAAGCTACATGGCAGATGCGATCTCCGTGCTTTGTTTTCTTAATGATCTAACTTACAAGATAGTGGAAGGCGGCCGAATATAAAGAGTTTGATGTGGGAATGTGCTTCTCTAGCAAAGTGAGCGAAATAGGACTCCGGGAAGGAGAGCTAGGATAAGCCACTTCAAAAATTTGGTGGAAGACGTCGACCGCGCCACCGCAGCACTAGAGGAAAGAGCGAAGGGTGTCGGCGGCACTGAGATGCTTGTTGAAGGCTTCGATCAAATTTGCATCCATGGGGGAGAATCACCGCTTACTGAACATACATACCTAAATACAAATGTACAACCCTCCAGGCGAGAATACATGCAGAATTTCATCCCCTCATCAAATCACCTCAAATACACACGTCAGCAAAGACAGGTCGGTGGTCGCTGGCGAGCACCCCGTCATCCGTGAGTGCGCTGCCGACTTTGTAGCCAGTCGCTTCCCTGTGGATCGTTGTCAGCGGGTACTTCATCGCAAAGAACGAAAACAAATGAAACGCACCACCGCCCATTTCCGCCTCCAAAACCAAAATCAATTCGGCTCCAAGCGCGCGTGTCGTTCGGAGCGGTGAAACCTGTGAAAGTCGCGTGGTTGGCGGAGACGGCACGGCGCGGGGTGTGTGCACGCAAGTCGTGCAGCACGAACGGCGCGGTATCGTTGGGTACGCTGTATTTGGCGGCAAAGTCCGGCGGAAGGGCTTCTGGAGCGCGTTTTCCTGTGGCGATCTCGTAGGCGCCGGAGTCGCGGCCATTTGGGGGGCTACAGTATAATCATGGCGATCAGCGCGTGAATAAATGAAGAGAGAAAGGAGAAGAGGGGAGAATAGATAAAATAAATGAATACCTGTTGAAGTCGCCGAGGACGAAAATAGGACAGCTGGTGGTGACAGCTTCGTATCGCGCACGGGCGAGGATCATGCTCGCTGCGAGGCGCCGCTGGGAGTCGGATCGATCGTCCATGTGCGTGTTTAATACAACGAACTCTTGCCCGCCGTTTCGTCGTTGGAGATGAATGGTAGTGCAGACGCGGTGGGAGCCAGCGCCGGGGAAGCGCGATGGTGTGAAGGGTGTGAGGCTAAACAAGCCAGGATTAGGATTCGAAACTGAGGATGATATGGAGAGAGCGATGCTTACGACGTCCAGAATGAATCGTACGAGCGAAAGGTGAACTCTGACCTTCACAGAAATTATACGTCAATAGCTAAACGATAAAGAGACAAAACTGCGCGTACTTTTTGTAGAATATAGGGCTATACTCGCCGGCCTCGACGCCGTCGTCACGGCCCACACCGACCTATATATGGAATTAACGGTGGCGCGTTTGGAAGCGACGGCG
Source organism: Mycena haematopus (assembly GCA_029281435.1). Lineage (NCBI taxonomy): Eukaryota > Fungi > Basidiomycota > Agaricomycetes > Agaricales > Mycenaceae > Mycena > Mycena haematopus. The sequence goes on from JARJCV010000032.1 coordinate 248,303, forward strand.
ACGCACCCAGTCCCAATCCGCCCCGAAAAGCTCAGCGAGATCGTGTACCTGCCGGACCAGCGCCTCCTGAAAGCCAGCCAAGACGATTCCCTCGCCAAGCAAGTGCTCTGCGACATGCAAGCGGCGGAGACTCCACGGTTGTTCTCCGCTCTTGCGCAAGTATCCCGGGCCAGCGAGAGGATCAGGGAGAGCTTCAAGAGACTGTTGGACTGTTATGTTGTCCGGCTGGGAGTCGAATCGCAAGTTATAGGTAACGAATCGCATTGCTGAATCGAGATTCGATCAGGTTCATAGGCATGAGCTTGGCTCAGGGAGAACCCACGATTCGAATGGTCGATACCGGCTTTAATCTGCCACCGCGCTAGAGTTTGCAGGAGCGTGAGGATGGCAAAGAAACACACCTGCATTTCCGATGACTGGCTTGGAGTGAGAGAGCGGCACAGCCACTGTTTGATCCGGAACGTGATCGGCATGTTCGGCTGAAGAGGGCGGCATTCAACCCGACGTCACGTGGAAGTTCAACTTCACCATTGCAAAAAGGTGGTGGGAAGTCTTAGCGGCGATGGTATCACTTCCATACTATTCAGATCAATACTCATAGCATTCACATAGCACTACTCCCGAGGTCGCACAATTTAGACTGAGTTTGGTCTACACTAGAAATACCAAATGGCGAGTTGGAGGGGTCGAGGTTCTCTTTCTATATGATTGCCTCATGTAAATAGAAAACGCGGGGTAATTACCAAACAGCACTTGAGTAAGAAGAAACAGGCTTTATGCAACTGGCGATCAACTTCAGATCCCCAAAGCCTCCAACATGCCAGCGAAATCCGGAGTGCCTAATCCGCTGATAGGATCCCACCCCGTTGCCGCGCTCCAACCGCTGAAAGGACACTTCATTAATTTGCTGTGGTCCTGAACGAGAATGGATAATTCACGCACCCTGTGGACCCCGAACACCCTGAGCTTTGCCCTGAAAATACGGTCGGTGAGAGGCATTCCCATTTCATTGACTACCAGAACCCCTACCAGTCGTGACGTCGTCCAACCCACCCCTTCCTGTGCTATAGAGGAGAGGATTGAGGAAGCCAAGAACAGGCTTCCCAGCGGCGATAAGCCGGTCGTTAACCAGGGCTATGAAGCTGGCAAAAATCGGGGTGGCACAGCTGGTGCCGCCTATAGTGGTCATCTGCGATCGTGCAGTGAATAATCATCTTAAAATTACTTCTGAGACGTACGCCTCCATCTGTGGAATAAAGAGTCCCTTGTCAGAAAAATGCGGGAGTAGGCGATGGACTGGTTGAACTAACCATTCACGATATAGACTTCCCATTCGGCGGCTACGTCAGGGAAGCCGCGCCCATTGGGGTTATACATCCCGCTGTATTCGTCTCCTATGGATTCGAGATACGCTGACGTGTCCGCGGCCTGGTAGCTTGGTACCGGGAAATAATTAGAGAACCCGCCGCCAGAAGATACGAAAGCCGTAGGCGGCTGGAAAAATGTGCCTCCTACGGACGTAACGCTGCAAGGTGTTCATGCAACAAAAAAAATAAGTGTTAGAGGAGCCACATACTAGGGGCAGGTAGACGGGAACATTGGCACAAACGATGTGCATCCCGCATTATTGTCGTTAGCGCCCCCTATTGAATAGTTAATGTGCTAGTACTAACAAGCGAACAATTTGAACCGTAGTACTTACCGTCGCCAGAAGCGAATATCATGGAGATACCTGACACAGGGTTTATCAGTCAGAGTGAGAACGGAAGGCGGCGACGTACCCATTGCGGCTAGCTGCATGTAACCATTGCAAACAGACCTAGAAAATCAAAGGCTTAGGGAAATGCAAGAGAGATTCCAGAAAGCTAACGTTGAAGCACTCAGCGTGATACCACCCTCCTCGTTTGCATAGCTTGTGGTGAACACGGTCGGGGGTTCTTCTTGAGTAAGAAGCCAATTTATTACATCCTGCACGAGTCTCAGTAGGAGGAGGAGGACAATCAATGATACACGAACCATCCAGGAGGTGACAGCGTCCGCACTAGGATTCAGATCCAAGACGTACGTCGTAGGTACGTTTCCAGCCACCCCGACGGTGTATTGAATGTCGATTTGACCCTCCAATCCACCACTGTTATCTTGCAGGTTCTGTGCCCCGTTCAACAGGGCGACGCTAAATGTATTTCCGGCAATATCGGGCCTGAATTCGTTGAGGAAACTCTAAGAACTAGTCTGTAAGTGCGGCGATGACATTGATACGCATGACATACCGCAAGATCATCGAGGTTGGCGTATTCCTGCGTTGAATTGCACCAGTCAGTTCTGAAGACTTGCAAGGAAAAACATGTCTCACACCATCCGCATCAGTGTTGTACCCCGCAACGCCGATACTATTTGTCGTCGAGCCAGAGATTGTGGTGTTTGGAATTCCATAGAATTGTTGGATGCAGTACTAGTTGACGATGAATCAGCGAAGCCAGTAAGACAAAAACACTGAACCCACTGGTCGAGAAACATCCTCACAAGGTATCAGACTCTGTCTGCGAGTCAGGGGCACCTTCCGCTTATACACAGTATTCTGAGCGGAGCGCTGAAGCGGAGGTGTGAACGAAATAATCGGATGAACGAAGAGGATGTGTTGCTGCAGAGCGGAAGGCAAGGAATAGTTCAACGCCCGGATCGTCTGCTGCCCATTGGCAGCATAAGCGAATGTGTTGAACCTTGTCGTGAATATCGTTTCCGCCTGCTCTACGGTGAGGGTTACTTTCATAATATCTCCAGCAGGCGAGAAGGGTTTCAGGGATGCAACATTGGGTGTAAGCCAATCTGTGACGGCCGACACAGACTCATTTGTAGGCTTGACGTACTCAGCCACCTGGTGTAACGGCTTCAAACCGAATCGAAAAAAAAGAAGGATAAGTGAAGCGTACTTCTGCAGCAGTTAGATAGTGTCCATAAGAAGGGCTGGATGGGACGGATACTGCATCGACCACCTTCGCAAGCCCGGCGATGTTAGATTGAGCGATTGCGACAAGCAACTCGATCTCCTGAGTGGGGGAAGGAACACCGCGCACTTCGAAACCGGACGGGACATGGGAAAGGCTCTCGTGCAAGACCGTAGTCGTACTCGAAAGCACAGATTTAGACAGCAGCAGCAGAGGAAGAGCGCGCAGAAGACCCATTATGGGTAGCCTTGATTTCGGGGTTCTTTATAAATATGTTCGGTGTTCTGAATGGAATAGTCAATCATCAAAACAGGGGCCTCGCGTAGCAAGGGCTACATAAGTTGCCCGTTATTAGACGCACTCTAGTGCTTGCAATACGACACTAAATCGGACAACGCACTATAGCCGACCTAGGTTTAGCTGATTTTTAGCCGTGGTTGTTTTTTACTTACTAGTAGTATCTGTCCCAGGACGTTAGCTCCATCATCGGGCGCAAAAAAAAAGGAACGTGAGATGAATGGATGCAGGTTGGGGCTCGCTGAAGCCGCGGTGAACACTATTTTAGCAGTCGAACGTGTTATTCGAACCCTCGATCCGCGAGTCTGGACTCGCCGGCTCGCTCTGAGCCACTTGAGGGGAAGGGGCTGGAGCCTGAGGATCACCGCGGTGAGCGGCGACCGAGAGGAAGATCGGCGAACGAATGACAATCAGGAACGCCTTCTTTGTCCGAGCAGGTTTCCGATGGGGAAAATGTGCTAGTTGATGCCCTTGGAAGGCCGATGACGAATCGATGCCGCACACAAACGCACGGTGGCGAGTATGTAATGCACACTGAAACAAATAAGGTGCTCAACTGTCGAGTGATCGCCGTTGTTGCCGCAGCCATTAGGGGGAAAGATAAGACTCGGCATGTTGTCACGGCTTCCGACTTTCCCCGACGAATCGCCGAGTTCATGACATTCTTCCAACATTAGAAATAACCGAAAGTACGTGACATGATTGGTTTGGGATGTGCAGAAGAGGGTGGGCATCCACGAACCACATATGAAACTATATCGTTCAAAGATTGATACTAACCTCAACCTAGCCCGACCGGATTCCTTTGGATTGTCTACGGGGCCTACATTTCACCTTTTCCATGAATCAAACGAGTGTTTGAAGTCCAGGATTCGACGTAGTTCTGTCATTTTCGGGCATCTCGGGCATCGCCAACCAGTGCATTGAACTCGCCCGTGTAGCAGCGCTGCCAGTGGGTGATTACATCACTCTAATGCAAGCCTGATGCTTTTCTCTTTCAGACTGGGTTTCTCCCACAGGGTTCGGCGAGGTTTTGATGCACCCATGGTAGATAGTATAGAATGAATTCGGTCTCGGTTACACTCTGGGGAACGGTCGGAGTGGAATATTTAGTCAGTGCCGTGTACTTAGGCTACATTCAGTCTTCTCACCGCCGGTTACTTTGCCCGCTCCTCTTCATTTCTGCCGGCTGCCCGTTCTCGTTGTGGTTCCCAGAGCAACCCGCAGAAAGACCGCCCGGGCTTGTGTTCAATACGATCAAGGCACAAGATCATATCGTATTTCAGCGTGGAATACAAGCAGAGTACTGTACCATTTCGACCGAGTGTTCACGTAACGCGTAACAAGGGCCGCTGAACTGAACACTTGGGACACCTGTAACGGTAACATCGAGATTTTTAGGCTTAAATAGGCCAAAAAATGGTAAAATTTCTCGTCCGGCAATCGCCGGATTCCCTTTTATGGTAATTTTTGACGTGATTGCCGAGAAATGAACACCTGAAATTTGAACACCTTGCGTAACGCGTAACAACCCATGAACACTCGGTCGAAATGCTACAGTATGGGTAGGAATCTCGATGTTCATTCGAGATAAACCATGTTCTTGAATAGCTTGAATTTCTACCATTGTTGACTCAGAGCTTCTTTGCCGTTCAGTGACTCGTGGAGAGTTGTCCGTTTTGATTTCTCGTTTTTATTCAACTTGCACAATTGAAGCGAGTCCCCCTGGTGGGAGTAATAAGCTCTATACTAGCAAAGCCACTGGCGGCCACCAGTGGCTGTTGGCGGCCAATGTCACATGGTGATGATCAGCGAGTGACGTTGTTGTGCTATGACCCGGCGATCAACATCGGAACCCAATGGGTGCCGTTATCTTTCGCGACCACTGGAGTCCACTGGAGTTCGTCGTATACCGCTGGCTTTCCTCTGCTTTCCTTGGCCCAGAGTATCCACAAACATCACCGAGTGACATTGTCATGCTATGATCCGGCGATCCACATCGGAATCCAGTGGGTGCCATTACTGTGCCATTTTGTTCAATTCGTAAGGCCATTTGGTGTGTGACTTCGAAAACGAATTGTACCTTTCGTATGCGGTCCCCATTTGGGAATTTGATCCGTCGGCAACCCTCGGCAGGGCTCGGCAACCCTCGGCTAAGCCAAAATGGCCTCTGTGACGCAATGACTTACAAAAAATTTCGTAGATTTTCGGGCCTGTGACCTGTGACCATACGAATTGAATGAAATGGAACAGTATCTGTTTGCGACCAGTGGAGTCCACTGGAGTTCGTCGTATACCACTGGCTGTCCTTCGCCCAGGGTGGCCACGATCGGGATTCCTCATATTTCCAAGGACAACAATCAAACTTACCATGTGTTCCTTATCTTGGAGATATTATTTAAGTAACATAAAACGGATAATTCTATTTGGCAACCCGGCTTCTTTGGCAACCCCCTGGCAGCCCCAAAGATTTTTGGGGGGTTGCCAAATAGAACCTGGCAGCGTAAACTCTGATAAGATCGCCAATCAATTTGATAATCGACAACTAGTAGTGAGAGAACAAGAGTGCTCGGAGTGTAGTAAAGAAGGTCACTATCTATACTAATAAAATATTCAAGGAACATAGCACGCAATCCTAGTCGTACAAAACCTTTGGTTTAGTGTATAGAACAATTTCTTATCCTAAGACTATCTTCATTTAACAGCCTAAGTAGAGTGTGGGGTGAATTGGCAGGCCTTCAGCCAAGCCACACAAAATTCAATAAATGTCTTTGCGCAGCGGAAGTCTACCAGTTAGGGCACGCAACGTTAGTAGTACAAAACCTTCATTTTTACAGTATATCATACTCAGATTAGCTTTATTAAACAGCCTGAGCAGAGGGTGGGATGAATTGATTGGCCTAGCTAGGGTTCCCGGTCAACTAAGTACATTCAGAAAAGCCCGGAGGCTGGCGGTTCACCAATGCAACTTGAACACCATCAAGATCACGGGAGATTAGATAGGCCAGCTATCGTGCCGAACGTTGGCCGAAAGATTATCGCTTATTGGGGGCTGCCAAATAGAAAAACCTATTTTGCAACCCCAAACATGCTGGCAACCGGGTTGCCAAATAGAATTATCCACATAAAACTGGTAAAAAAAATGATGGTCCGAGGCTCATCGGACCGAGCCCTGACTCGGAAGCAAAGTGGAAATAATTAAATTGAGCCTTGTGATTTGCGGAGCTGGAGTCCGGGGTGCACTCAACTTGAAATGAGGGATGCCCTCTGTATCGTACTTACGCCAGTCGTGTCCCAAAATCTTGATAAGTCATTCAGACTCCGCTCGACGTCAATCATTTGATCAAACTGATGATATGGCGTGATTTGGCAACGGCATCAAATGGTTCGTTGCTCTCGTCCTCCATCTCCCTTCCACTCCTCTCCTCTCTGCCCTCTCGTCCCTGCCCGCCATTCCCTTCCGCCGAGTTCTCGCAAGACTCAAGACCTGGTTACCTTAATACAAGCATCCTGTTTTGCATGTCTTTATCTTGGAACCCTGCGCTTGGTGCCTCGCGTTGTCTGCGGTGCTACTTGTCCTCAAGACCGGGCTTTCATCAGGCTCTTTAAGCCTCAAAGATCTCAAGCTCCCTCTTCAAGATCTTACTTAAAGCTTGTCTTTGTCTTGCCTTCACCAGCTTCAAGTCTTCGGGATCGACGACCCCTGGAGCAAGCCATCAAGGAAGGCAGATGGAATGCTGTGCAGTGAAGCTTGCAGCATGCTCAAGGGATGCGCGCCGGCTGATGGTGGTAGCTATCTCTCCCCCTTGCCCGCCCGTGTCTATTTGTGCTGACCTGGCTCTCTCAAGGGGCCCTCGAGGGGCTTTTTTTTTTTCAGCGCCTGTCGCGCGCTAGACCTCACTGCTGCCTTCCGTTGGGTACAACTTATATTCCAGTGGGCCAGGCACGTTCAGCAATTTGACTTCTATTTTGCTCACCACTGTCTATCCCACCCTGCGCGCCGCAGCTCGCGCGCCAGAGCCAGACGATAGCTGCGGCGTGTACACACCAACAGCTTCGTTTGCCCTGCGCATGGATCAGACATCTCGAGGAGTAATCAGAGGCTCGCGCTGAGGTGAACGTGCGGGGACAGCCTATTTATCGTACAGCATGCTTGTATTTTGTTAGTCCTCAATATACTTTTTTAAAAGTTTATCTCATGTCTTCTGAGTTGTCCTTCGGAGTCTTTGGTAGCGTCGTGCACAAAGACGCGCGCGTCTCCTGGGTCTTTCCAAAGACGAAACGTCTCCTCGGAGACTTTTGACGCTGCCATCTCAAAGACGCGCGTCTTCGGCAAAAATATGTCTTTGACGTCTTTGCAAAGACGTCAAAGACGCCAAAGACGAATGTGTTGTTTTACTGATGAACCGATCTATTGTGTCGTCTCTGGTGCAATCCTCAGCCGACCAATGGTTCCCAGCCAGATCTTATTCGCGTGGAGGAGGACGTGAATGGAACGACACACCAGACGCGAGCGTTTAACACGGAGACTGCCGAGCAGTTGAATTCTTGGCTCAACGGTTTCGAATCGCAACTTCGGCAGATGTCCACCACTAACTATGATTTTTTCATTCACGCGCTGATGATGCTATATGCTGAGCGTGTTCAACGTCGTATGGAGCAGAAGAATTTGGACCTTACAGATGAGTTTTGGACAGAGGCGCTGGGAGATGATTAGAGTTGCGGTAATGACAATTATTGCTTGATTTGCCCTAATGAAATTCACATATTTTTCCGACTGACCGCCCAACAAAAGCAAGGCTAATGTTCCGCGCAACGCGTACTAATCGGCATATTTACCCGCAACCAGGACAAGAGAAGCAAGGTAAAGTGATTGCAAGTTCTGCGCAACACATACTAATGCCATCGCAAGTGACCTTCCGCGCAGCGCGTACTATTAATGCCACTACAGCATTTTCCGCGCAACACATACTAATGCCATCGCAAGTGACCTTCCGCGCAGCGCGTACTATTAATGCCACTACAGCATTTTCCGCGCAACGCGTACTGATGCCACTGCAGCATTTTCCGCGCAACGCGTACTAATGCCATCACCACAAGCAATTTTCCGTGCAGCACGTACTAATTGGCAAGGGTGTCTCCCCAAGAAACCACCCGTCCTTTTATACCTGCACCGGGCTGCCACCAGACTTTGTATTTTTGTATTTGTTGTAAATAGGAAAGACATTGTGGACAAAGGATTTGACGCTCTATTGTGGTTCACCACTTTGTTCCCAATTACCAAAACAAGAGAACATAATCATTTCCGCCCGAGCAAAAAAAATATCGTGTCTCATTGCTTTCCAACGTAAGCCGATGGATTCCGGTGGCAGCGGGGGGGTACGGCGAACTGGTGGAAGTCAATGGTTTACAATGGCCGTCCCTCGATGAGCGCCAGTGAGATACTGTACCGTTTCGACCGAGTGTTCAGGTGACGCGTGACGCGGGCCTCTGAACTGAACACTTGAGGTACTGGTGACGCGTGACACTGGGATTTCGGGCCAAAAAATGCGAAAATTTCTCGTCCGGCGGATGCCGGATTACCATATATAGCAATTTTCTCATGATTGCCGAGAAATGAACACCTAAAAAAATGAACACTTGAGGTGACGCGTGACACCCCATGAACACTTGGTCGAAATGCTACAGTACACTGGATCCCAGTGGCCATACTAGGTAAAGTGAACCAGTGGAACCCAATGGCTCACAGCGGCGCGCCACTCGGTCTGAGCCAGTGATTTACAGTGGATTACGGCGGATCCCTCGACTCCGATCCATTGGACACCAGCGTGGGAGTAGCGGCTATCTGTGGCCACCGGTAGCCACCGGGAGCCATTGTTATACGTTGTACAGGCACCGATCAATGGCGATCGACAATGCCGTCCGGTGCCGATCAGCCGTTTGCAAGCTCCGCGTGTATTACTGCCTGGTGGGAGCTTTTACATCAATAACCAATGCAGTTTCGGCATGCCACCGTGACCGGCATCAATGATCATGCACCGCCACATCGCATCTTTCTCCCAACTCCCATGTCGATTCTCGAACTTTGCCTGGCTCCGAATTTCCGTGGGCCAGTCTCCCGTCTTAGCGCAGCTTGTGGGTCAGGATTAGGCCTGACATCTTCTCCTCTCAGTCCAGCGGGCTAGTGGGCTGAATCTGTTCTGTTTCCTGATATACGACCTGTCGGCATACCACCCTGCAAATAGCACACAGTTCTGCGATGGCTGACGCTACTGATTTCAATCTTGAGGCCAAGTTATCATGCGCCGGTGCTCTTCTAACACCTACTCGGTGACGAACATTTCTAATGCCTCTACGCTCACATCCGCCCGCGTCTTTTATCCAATGCACGAAACATCGAATTGCCTAGACCCCAATCTATATTTCCGCGTAGTGGCACCCAGCAGGCGTCTTTCGATTATATCACCCCACCTTGCACGATATCCTCCTTAGTATAACTCGACTTTTCGCGAAACATTTTCTTTTTCTCAAGCTCGGATTCTCTCGTTTCGGAGATCGACCACACGTATCATTCGCCGAGGACCCGCGGTATCCTTGTCCCCCTGCCAACTTCATGCGGTGCCGAGAGGAATGACTCGTTTGATTTCCGTTTGACTCATCCCGTCCCTTCACTGGTGAATATAAGATGTTGGTATTCATCGCCCCTGCCAGCTTTGTTCCCCTGCGTCTTCCCTCAGGTGTGTCACTGTTGGTGCGAATGTGATCAGGAATTCAACTGACATCCTGGACAGATCCCCATGGAAGCTTCTAGCTCCTTGAGCCGCGCGCGATACCACGAGCTAGATACTAACGCGCCCCGGTTAGTGGCCAGAATCAAGGAAGCACGGCGCCATCTCGACGCGGCTGCCCGTTCGGAACGGTTGGTGAAACTCGAAAATGATCTGGCACAGCAGGGACCATTCTCGACGCGGAAGCAAGTATTGGCGGACGCAATCGAGAAACTGAAACGACAAATCGCCTCCGAATCTTCGTACCGCCAACTCGAGAGCGTGCTGGCCGATTTGGAAGTGCAGCAGTCACGTGAACTCACCGAACTGGCTTCGCTTCGCGGAACATTGGGACTCGGCCGCGCACAGACGCTGCTCCCCGAAATCCTATCCGAGATATTTCTGCAGTGCAATGTCCCCTCTCCGCAGGGCTTCAACTGGGGCCCACTGAGCGTCGAGATGGAAACAAGCCTCAACGTCCTGCACGTTTGTTCAACGTGGCGGGCGGCCGCACTGAGTACCCCCGCGTTGTGGTGCGAGCTACATTATGCGGATACCGGGACACTTCCGCTGGAATTCTACCACACTTGGCTGCGCAGAGCCGCGTCGGTGCCTCTCGATTTGAATATCTGGCCATCTTTGGGATACGGGGAAGACGATTATTGGAGTGGTGCAGCGGAGCTCCTGCACACACACTGCCGTGCACTGGGGACTCTGAGCCTGCGACTTCCCGTGGCAAATTCAGGCCCGTCTCTTCCAACATTATTCCCTCCCCCATATCAACCCACGAACTTGCGGAATCTCACAATCCACTCGTACGATGACTTCATTCACGATACGCTCTCGAATATTCCGTGGAGTCAATTGTTCCGACTCGAATTCCGGGTCCAGTACAGCATGCGATTCATCTCCCCAGCCCATCTTACCGATATTCTCTCGCAAACTGCGCATCTGACTCACCTCGTCGTAGACCTCGGCCCCGATCCGCAATTGGGTCCGAGCCCGACACGCGTGTTACCTCTCCCTCATCTTCACACGTTGGAAATCTCCTGGATAGACAACGAAGGGCAGTATGATGGAATTACCCCCCATTCATTCATCCACCTCTTTGACAAACTCTTGGTTCCAGAGTTAAAGTCTCTGACAATGACGACGAGCAAAGATGCGGACCCCTTTGTCCTTCCGGCGCTGACAAGTCTCGCCGCCCGTTCCAAATTCCCACTCGAATCGCTGCACATCAGAATGTATGGTGGCAGCTCGTTCGCTCCTTCGCCCGTGGACACATTGGTCGGCTTCCTGAGAGATCATCCCACCCTGACCTCTTTGCATTGGAACTCGACTGGGATGAAATTGCCAGGCCTGGTGGAAGCGTTGACATGTACTGCCACCGACCACACTCTACTCCCCGACCTTATCGACATCTCGTTGGATTTTGACGGTTACGATGCGGTGAGCAAGATTATTCAGCTTGATGATATTGGTCTGAGACGCGATTTTGCAGCTCCTCCCAGCGTTCGTGGACATGGTATCGTCGCGTCGGCCGCCGAACTGCCAATCTCTGAGTGGAACCTCAGTGCGACACTTCCATCTCAAAACGGTGGTGTTACACATTCCGCATCCGGTCAGCAGTAAGATCGCCAACGAGGCCGCTCTGGCCCGTCTCGTAGACTTACTCACGGTTAACGGTAATGAGCTTGCTCTCCAAGGAACCTTGGATTTTCAGCATGCCGAACAAAAGCTCATGTTACTTGAGCGGCAGACCGCTGTTCGCGAGGATTTTTTCGAGCTGGCCCAGGTTGACGGCGAGAATCATTTGTACTGCGATGATGATTTGGGGTGGCATTGGGTTGACCAACGAACGCTCTACAACCGACAACAAGGGCTTTATTTCTAGTCTGGAGGACACAGATTCAATGGAATTGTGTGGAGAAAAACTTTGACGCGCAGAAAAGGAGAAGCATATAATGAAGTGCTATAAATATTGCTTGATTTACGAATCACCGTGACGCTACATGGACCTATACAAAAAAGTACTGCGCAAAAGAAAAAAAAAAGTACTGCGCCGGAGACTAGGGTTACGATATTGTGAAAGCAAAAGGAGAGGATGGTTTGAATGGGAAGACATACAATACTGTCAATACATACCACCCGCGACCCGAGGACCGGACTCCCGAGCGCGAGGACAATCTGTGCGAGTCTGCAATGCACCTCTGAATCTTCGAAGCAGGGAAACGAAACGGCAATGGGAATACGCAATTGTGGAAGTAGAAAGCATACATCAGGGCTGCAGGCGCGAAGTGAAGGAGCGCGAGGATATATTTAAGATCTAGATGACCATACTGTGTAGGCTGAGCCGGTGATAGGGGTCGGTGGCAGTACTGAGGCTATGCGACCGGAATGATCCGATGCGCCTTTGCCTTTACACCACGACGAATTCGCTTTCTTGCTCTTGCGTCTACTGGTCCACTGAGACGAGACGAGGCTCCCGGAGAACCTCGTGATCGTCTCGATTGAAATGGCGCTCACTAGTCCTGTCCTCCCTCTAGAATGGAGCACAAGGTTTTCAAAATCCCGTCCAGTTTCGAGCCTTCAAGTTCTCTAATCCTGGCGAGGCGCGGTAGATGCTGGTACGTTGGGCAAATAGTTTATAAATATACGGATCTAAATTTAGGTCGGTAAGAAATCATGGAGGGGACGTAAGCGTCCGCCGTCGGTCATGGCTCTTCTCCGATGAAACAGGCCAAAAAAATCAACCTCGGCGCTTTCAGCCCGATTGTCGGATTGGGCAGTAATTGAGCCACCCTGGAGCTATTCTATTGCTTAGAGTTACTCCGGGCTGGAAATCAAAAATGAGAAATCGGAATTAAGAATGATTTTCCTGATAACCGGCGGTATGATCAAGAAATGGCAACTCGGCTGATACAACAGCTGCCACGGGCTGCTTGACAACGGCGCATCAGCAGGAACCAGACACGCCGAACCAAGTGTTCTGTTCATTTTCCAACCATTCTTATCATTGCACTATATTCTAAACCTCAAAAGACACGTCTCTGCAAATTATCTCAACAGAAAACGCGAAATAGAACAAGGAACACGTTCTGTGTCTTCGCGGTATTTATTTTTAGGTCTTTCTCAGCCGAGGCCGTCGCTTGTTCTTTCTTGATCGCAACGGCGGTTAACAGTGGTTAACCTCGGTTGACACGAAAAACCTTTCTCATTTTCGATTTCTGATTTTTGATTTCCAGCCCGGAGTAACTCTTATACAGTGCAGTTCTGCTTCGTCCACACTCGCATTTGTCGCTCCGCGCGGAGCGGCGGACCCCGAGAGATGGTGATCACTGACGGCGATCTCAGCACGGCCCCAGGGTGCCGTCTCGTGTGGGGTATATAAGACACTGGAACGCTCCCCCAACGGCAAAGGTTCCTCTTCGACGACGACCATCAATTACTTCAAGATGTTCTCCAAACTATTCGTCGTTACCTCTCTCGCTCTTCTGGCTGTCGGTAATCCCGGTACGTTTATGCCCGTATCTCGTCCTTGCTTTCATTTTCAATAGTCGCTGTGTTCGATTGATATCCTTCAGCCGCTACCACAACACATGCCGCCGCGACAACGATCTTCACTGTGGCTGTTCCCCTCGGCCTTGGGCCTAAGAACGCCATCTTCAACGCAGGCGTCATCGGTAGCGGCGTGGCAGGTACAACGATCACGTACGCTCTTGCTGAAGATGTTCTCGAAACGGGTGAGAATACAGCGTTCTTCTACACCAATTTATTCCGTTCATGAACTGACATGTTATTCTTTATATAGTCACTGCGACCATCAATCCCACCTCCTTGGTTGAAGTGCAAGAGGGCGAAACGCAGATTTGCACCCTCACCAAGTCGGCCAAGAGCGTCTTGTGCACGTTCGATCCTACTGGAGATCCGTTCTTGGCCACTCTTCCTTTAACGACTGTCCCCATCCCTGGACCGACTATTGGTTGAAGTAGTTATTTGAGAAATACGACGCCCGTGATCTTCCGCGCAAGTTAGACCTGATATCAGAAGCAAATTTCTCCACAAATTCCGAAGTGAACCAAACGAAAGCGATCGGCGTATTCGGCCGAAGAGGGTTGAAGAAGCCGAAGTTCAACTTTACCCTGTTAAAAAAAGAATGGCGGGAATTCTGCTGGATTACGAGTTATTTGCACATTGTAAGTACAGTAGTTAGTCTCTTATAAACCGTCGTTATAAGCACGTCGTAACTCGGTTTGTTCTATGCGCGCACTATAGTAAGTGCGAAGTAAGAAGTGCTGCTTGACCTTTACAAAAGAGAACGGAAAAGTGGATCGTAATAAGTAGAATCAAAATAGAATCGATATCTCACGCGGTCTGAGAATACATGTTACATACACGCGGGGAAGAAATCATCGCATCCCCTTCGAATTTAGGCAAGCTACGGCTCCAGATTCCACGCAAAGATGAACACACACATGCTGGTGATCACCACGATAATTTCGAGAATTCCGTATGCCATCGTCATGCCCAATGACTGCAAATTTGCAAAGAGAGAAGAAGCAGGTGTGAATCCGCCCTAATGGCGCCTTTGGTACGCCGCGGCGGGGGACCCTGCGCAGGTGGTCAAGAGGATGTAAAAATGTACGGTTACGATTCTTTAACCTAGTGTAATACCAGCGGCCCCAAATCCCAGTGAGGCAAGGATCATCACAGGCAGTACGAGGAGGGCTGGGGCGAAGAAAATCAGAGCGGAGGTTGCCAGCGTGACTCCCCGATTGTCTCTGACTTTGGGGAGTTACATCCGTTGATGTAAGTATCCATAAGTAGTGTGCAAACCTACCGAAATTCACTATGATGTGTTCGTCCGTGTCCATGAACCCAGCAGCGACGACCGGAAATATCTCGCGGTTAAAGTTGACAAAACCCGCGAAGAAGTATTGAACCACATCGAGCATCATATCGAAACTTCCTTTCAAGACAGCAATAGTCGGCTTCGCGATAGTCGTCACGGTGTTCGCAAGCCATTTCCCGCGGGCGACAAACGTATCCGTTGCTGGGTAGATATTGAGCGCGAATGGAGAGGAGGACTCCTGGAGGAGATAGGACGGTCTGCGCACACAACGGCAAAAACAGAGCACACGACCCGGTGCCGGAAAAGCACTTCGATACCCTTTGCATAACTAAAGGACTGTGAGATGAATTCCGTGGCAGGTTTCAAGATGGGACGCTTTCGCAGGCTCAACTTGAAGGCTCAAGTTGAAGCCGCTCAACTCACCGTCGTCGAAAGGGACTGCCATAACCAGAGGGATGAAAACGAGCTCGGCCATTGTGGTTGAGCCTGCAGCTGCCAGCTGGTCGTGGACGTTTGGCGGTAAGGCGGCAATTTGGTAATCTCCTGGCGAATCGCACCAAAATCGCGGGATAGCAAATAATAATAAATAATATCATTCGTTATGGTCACCCGCTTGCACCGAACCGTATCGGCCTCCCTTCCCCGTCCCTCCATGCAATTGCTTTTGTTTTGTGCGTATCTCGCTTTCGTTTCATTCATCTTCTCTTGTCTCTTCTTTAATGCAACTCATCTCTTTTTTTCTTACTCTCAGAAAACACACCGGCGAGCACCCTTCAGGTGCCACTGCTCCAAAAAGTTCTCGCGCGTAAGCAGCACGCGCACGACGATGCGGCGCTCGACGTTAACGAGGTGATAAAGCGCTGCGCACGCGAGCATTGACGGGCGCCGTGCCGTCTTAGTCGAAAGCCACCTCCGCGTCTCCACGTCCACCATTCTCGGCACCAGGAAGGCCGAGGGTCGATATAGACGAAGTGCGTGTTTTCCTCTTGCGGGGTTTAGCTCCCGGCTTGTGACGAGACGACGCGCGTGCTATATATACGTATACGCGTCGTTTTGTACTCTGTCTTCTCGCTTCTTCACCACGCGATGCTCATCATCCTTCTCTCCATAGCCCCAAACACCATAACGCGCACGCACGAGCGCCCTCCCGCCGCTGCCGCTGGGGAGGGCGCGGTCCTTTCGGGTGGACGTGAGACACAAGCGACAGCAGTCCTTTCGCTGGAAGCGCGAGTCCTTTCGACACACGGACAACTCCTTTCGTGAGCCCGGCGGAGGGTTTCGAGAGTCAGGGTTTTATGGCGCGGGCAGGGGTCCTTTCGAGGGGTTCGGTGAGTGACAGTTCATTTTTTTATCGTTTTTTCTTTTGGAACGGCACGGGCGCGGTTGGGACTGCGTATGAGGATGGCAGTGGGGAACCGCTCCCCTTGCTGGCGGAGTGTGGACCTGCGTTCGGTGCTGTATGCGCGTTTCTTGCGCTATGTGCCCACGAGCTCGAATATGTGCGCGTCGGCGCCATCGACGGCGTCCACCACATACTCCCCCCTTCTGGTACCCTTCCATTTCCTTACCGCCGTTGATGGTCTTCGCGCTTTCGTCTTCGTGCTGTCTCAATTTATTTCCTTTTTGGGAAGATGTCCATTTTTCGTTTTTGAGCTTTTTCTTCTTCTTACTCGGTCCTCCGACTGGACGGTAGGAGGACACGATTGCCATTGCCCGTTTATCTGTTTCAATCCATCTCTACGATCGTCTTATCTCGATTATCATTCCTTACGCTGACTCGTCCTTCCTGGCAGGCCACGATTCGTGCGGCGTTCACCACCAGTCTCAAGACTGACTCCATCCCGTCGACCGACTGTGGCGTATTGGTCTCTTTGCCCTCTGCTATCTCCACCGCAGCATTTCGCCCCATCTCCGGATACGGCGTCCCCGTCCCCGTGCCCAATTCACGTACCTTTCGGAGACCATCCACGACTCCGCCTTTGGAAATTGGCTCTGGGCTCAGCGGTGAAGGGGCAACAGCAGCGGCAGCAGCAATTCGGAGCGGGGAACCCGTGCAAGCGCACGATGGACGCCATACATACCTCACCCGCTTATCTGCACGCGCACCTCCACATCGAGCACGGCACCTCCTGCATCACGCACCTTCGACTTTCGACAGCTCTATAGATCTACGTTAATCAATGCCGGCGGCACTACAGCTTGCTACTGCACTCTCACCTCTAAGTCGACCAGCGATGCTGTACCCCGTACCCACATGCACCAAACGCGCTCTCAACTCCCCATCCACAAAACAATCGAAGTCTGTGGCTGCCGGCACACCCAAATCGCGGGAAAAGGACGTGATCGTGCAGCGCGATCTTGCCGCTCGCTGCTCTGCCCTCGCCGCTCCTCTCTCCGTCGCACGCGAACGTTACTCTTCTCGCCTGAGTCGTCCAGCTCCACTCAGGCGTTTGGCGCAGGAACGCGTCGAGGGGATGGCAGCTGTGAGGGGTGGGAGTACGGGAGCGAGTCCCATCCGCAGACGCCGCCGCTTCTGTCTTGTAGTTCTGCAACTACGACGACGTCCACCGTTTACCGAGCGGGGACCGCGAGCGCCGGACCGCGACGAACGGGCTCGTCTCACGCACGTCCCCCACGACGGCAATGATGACCGTGAGGGCGATGGTCATGGAGATGGAGGGGAATCTGCACCCCAGGAGATATGGGCCGCTGGAAGTGGAGCAGGCAGCGCTGCACGCGTTTCACGCTCGCCACCGGCTTGAGGTGCCGCTGGACTCGCCGGAGCTGGCGTAGCTTGGGGATGCACCGGTGTACTAGACATCACCCTCCTCACCTGGAAGCACTGCTGCATCCACATCGCATACCCAGACGCAGTACCTCTATGAGCAGCAGCAGCCGGGGGTGCACCTCCAGGCGGCTATCGCTGAGGTATCTGGGATGTCACTTCGCGGCAACGATACATTTAGCGTTGGACGGTTCGACCACCCCCGGGAGGGGTTGTCCGTGGGTGTGGACCTCGGGTTGGTAGTGGGGCGGCGAGTGGGACGTGTGTGTCGTATTTCTTTTTCGTTTTGACGTGCGAATTGAATAAGACAATATTAATATGTAATTAAGTTACGTACAGATGCAGATAAATTCGCGATATCGTGTATTTCTTGGTTAATAGCAACAACAGTAGCAGCAGTGCGGGCCTGAAGAAACGCAGAGAGTCGCACAAGTGAAATTTTTATCAGGAGAAGAGCGATGTGGATAGCAAATGAAAAGACCTAAGTGAGTGCCGATCTTAGTGGATGATTACATGTGCCTACAGCGCAGGTACCCCGTTGTTATTTCGGCCGAGGGAGGCAGCAGGAAATGAAAGTTGCCTCTTACATAGCCCACACACCAGTTGCACCGTCACTTTCCAGGGTAAAGAAGAAATTTTAAAAAACGGGTTTCAAAATCAAAGGATCCGTATTCGGGTTTGAACTGCTCCCGCCCTTCATTTCATTCTTTTCCGCATCCTGGAATATTTCAACATTGAGTTAATACGCTATGCAGAAGAGAATAGAATTTACCAATGGGCACTGGCCTCGCACATCCACAAAGGAGATGGTCGATGTATCTGGTTTGCGATGCGACGACTCAAAGTTGATTTCTGACACCACGTCCGACACGATGTTGGTACATTCACGAAAGCGCTTCCTGCCGTTAAGCCTGCTCGAATTAACGGAGACATTCGTACTACGATATCGCGACACTCACGAGGCGAGCATTGCGTTGGAGAGAACTGATAGATAAGCGAGTCAAGATCAAGGTGCACCCACTGGAGAAGAATTGTACACACGTTTTGTTTGAACTATGAACTACATGTTAGGATATGAATGTAGACGTGTAGACGTGCATCGACAGATGACACCTACGGTCGTTTCTTGTCATGAACTGTGTTCCAAACTTCCAATCAATTAACTAGACGACTAGTGTCGAGTAGAATCTGACCAGTATCATTTGGATAACGCTAGCAGCACTGCAGGGAGAACCGACTTAAATCCCAATGTTGTCCGAACAGAAAGAACAGAATGAAAGTTTACCTGGTGAGGATTGTTGATTCTGAGAATGACATGAGCACGACTCGGAGGAATTCAACTCGGTGGTTCAGATTTTACCAATGGCCCACAAGATAAGTATCTCCACCATCGTCCGGGTCCTGTTAGGTGCGTCAGTTCGAACTCAAGGTCACTGTCGGCTCACAAAATGCTGACCGCTTCGACTCGCACGAGCGCATATTCCAGAGACAGTAGCATAACGACGCCGTGATCAGGAGATCCACACCAAGGTTAAGCGAGAGCGCCGTGGTGATGAGCCAGTGCCACTCTAGGGCGCTGGTCACACGGGAAAAGTGCAACAGGAGCACAACGATGCTCACGTAGCCAATTAAGCGCAGAAGGCCCAGGACGCAAGCAAGGGCCATGACATACCACTGCCCAGATAGGACGCGGACACGGTTTGCGAAGAAGGACTAAAAATGCTAAGAGACGCCTACAGTGGGAAACGTAAGGTGGGCTCACTTGGACTACTGTATAAACCACCGCAGCGAAAACAATTGTGGTTTCTTCCGAAAGTGGTGGACTGATGATGTGGCCGGGCTGGCCGTAGAATGTCACAGTTTGCGAATAAAGCTACGGGGCGTTCAGCACTCCAGGGTTCAGAGGTATGGACAAACCGCACTGACGGCATGCCAGGCCGATATCGTGTGTCCGAGTTCCAAAACCCTGAGGATCTCATGAGACAAATGGTTAGGTTGGCTGGTGGTTGTGCATTTTCACCAGACGAAACCAACCTAGATACGGCAGTTTAGCAAATATCCTGACATTTCCGTCCTCAACGTACGACGGCCTTTAAAAGGTTCGAATCTTGCGAAAAATGGCGATAATAGTGAAAGGTCTGGAGCGTCTCGATCCCAAAGAGGAAGACACCCAGCAGGGTGCCATTCTCAGTAGCACCGAGACTTCCGCTCAGGTCAAGAAAGGAAAGAGCGGAAAGGATAGCAGACATGGCCACGGTGGTATCAGTGCTTGACGAAGGCGTGAAAGGAATGCAGTTTATGTACCTGACTTGAGAAGCCATGCATGGTAAATTGGTGAAGCCGAAAACATCTTTGGATGGATGAACTGCCATTGCGTGAGATAGCACGATTCCGGAATGGTGCCGTGTGCGGTTTGGAGCTCGTACAGGGTGGCTGGGAATAGTAGATGGCAGCTTCTGCCTCTGGAGATCCCTGAAAACGGACCTACGTTTGATCAGCGTTCATCCTATGGGACCCTATGATGTGCCTTCGTCAATGATGAAAAGAAGGAGTCGTATTTTAAACTTGACCCCACCAATGCGTCCAAGTTTCAAAAGTGTCAAGTGACCTACTAGCCACCTCAACTTCTGAGTTGGGGTTGATATTGGCCTGGATCGACCGGTGAGAGGGAGAAAATAAAATGTATAGTACGACCCATCGCGCTTCAAAAGAGGTAATTCTCGGATCCCCCGGGGGCTGTAACCGTTGTTGATGTAGACAGATAGTCCGATGCCGGACTGCGGAGGAAGTACCTATTAGCCCGTGCCGGTGGAGACATACAGTCGCCCGGCGGCGAGGTGTTAAAAAAACTCAAAAAAGTCCAATCCTCGCCGCGGCCAGGAGTGTGGAGACGGAGGGCATCTCAGCCAGATATTCTTGTAGATCGTCCAAGGTTCTGATTATAGATGCGAGTGATGAAACTGCGCCCCCCCCCAAGTCTCTCAAACGGAAAGTTCGAGCGCCACGCATCCAGCAGCGGTGCGGGAAGCCGGAGGGCGGTTAAACCGCTGAGGATGAGTAGCGCGGGGTCGCGCGCTGGTCGCCAAGTGTTTCCAAGCCTTTTCCATCCGCAAGTTCTAAGGAAAACACGGGTAGAGTGGTGCATGGAGCGTTGTGCAAGCAGTGAAGAATAGGATGAGTCAGGGGTACAAGCCTCAGCAATAGCCTCAAAGGGAAAAGATGTGTTATGTTGAAGTCGCTCGACAAACTCCACGTTCGCCGCTGGATAAACTGTTTGACAGGTATTACGGGTTGCCATCTGATAAACGAATATCGCCCACCGATGTATCAACGACTATAATGAGACGGAGGCCGCGAATTGACTGCGAGAGCCCTGGACAAGTTACAGAGAGTGGACCTCTTTCGTGTTTTGTACGAAAAACTGGGACCGGGCAAGAGAAGTAGGGTGAAGAGTGGGAACGTACCTCTGGGCATGATACAGCCTTCACTCTCCATCGTTTGGTCAGCATACGTCGGAAACTCGCAACTGATTTCGGCCAGAGGATGAGTGAGAAATGGTGCGGGGAAATTGCGGGGACGCTGACCAGTGTGCGAGTGAGACCCCGTGAAAGTGGCGACGACGGATAAGAATCCCGAAAATCAGGAACGGCGCACTTTGACGACATCAGGACAGCGGAATTGGGTCGAGGAGGGATTTTGTACACTTCACATTGTTGTGCAGATTACTCTCGACTGTTGCCGAGAATTTGCTAGCAGATTAATCGGAGCGGAGGAAACAAGAGACGTCGACGGAGCCATAGAAGATATCCTGCAATTCCTCTGAGTGCAAGGTAGCGAGAAACTCGGCAACACGACAGTGAGGGTAAGAGCCTGAGGGAGATGGAGATTGCGCCTTGGCGGCGGGGGCCCAGCAGAAGATGAATAGGATGTGTTGAGAATATAGAACAGACAGGATGTTGCACTGGCTGCCTTTGGGACACTTCAAGTTGTTGTGTGGAATCGCGCGGATCGGGCTCGAGTCTCTTGCGGAGGATTTGCTTGAATGGGATTTGCCAGCAGGTTAATCGTAGCGGAGACCACGAGACTGCCCTCGGCAAAGATATCTTGCAGTTCCAGGCAGTTCCTCAGAGCTGCAAGGTAGCGAGAAACTCGGCGATAGCGACAGGTTGGCGACAAGCAAGGGCCGCTTCAAGTTGCGGTTGTTATACCCAGACGCCATCTCTGGCTCCAATCCAAATCGGGAAGTTTTTCGACAAATTTTATATCGAGCAAGCAAGCAAGGGAGTCTCTCTAAGTATACGACCTCGAATAAAATATGGTACGATAGCAGCAGCCGCGCGTCGTCGTCGCGTAATCAGACAAAGCTTCAAAGAACGAACGAACGAAAGAAAAAACAGTGACCATACACTCCGGTCTTTTAGCCTCAGCTTCAGCTTTGCTTTTAGTGCACAGAGTCCCCACTCGCGCTCGTCGTGTCCGGCGGGCTGTCCCCCACCGACCCGACCCGCGCGCGCTTCACGCTCCCCGTGTCGTCGGCATCGACGTCCAGCTCCTCCGAGCGCCGTTTCGCCAGCTGAGGGTGCTGCGTCTCCGCTGTGCGTGCGCGCTTGGGCGGCGTCCCCCCGCGCTCCTCCACCTCCACCTCTAATTCGTCCACCGATCGTTTGCGCCCCGCCGTGCCCCATGCCGCCGGCGCCGGATACAGCTTAAACTCGCCCCCGCCCCGCCCCTCCTCCTCCTCGTACTCGTCCCCATCTTCCTCATCTTCACCCTCGGCCCCATCCTCCGCGTGCCACTTCCTCCGCCCACCCCCGCCCACGACCTCCATGTCCCGCTCCCGGTCCCACGCGTCGTCCTCCTCGACGAGCTTGATGACGCTGTCCGCGCCGACGTCGTCCTCCTCGCTCGGGATGTGCATCACCCAGGGGCCGTCCCCGGGCGCTGCGACGTCTTTCTCGCGTTCCCTTTCCCTTGCGCGTTCCCTCTCCCTGTCCCTCTCGCGTTCTTTCGCATCCTTCTCATCCCTACCAGCCCCCGACCCCGACTCGGCACCCTTGCCCATCTGCACCCCCATCGCGCGCTCACACACCCTACACCGACAGTGATACAGCGGCTCGCATGCTTCTCGCCACACCTGCGCATCATCAGCGTCAGCGTCGTTATCTCAAATTCGAATCGGGGAGAAGGAGGGCGAGGGGAAAGGACGCGAATGGAGAAGGCGAGGGGAAGGGCGGGCGAGGGAATGGAGAACGGGAGAAAGGGAGAATGGAGAACGCGGGGGAGAAGGGGCGAAAATGGAGGGCGAAGGACGGGGAGGGGGGAAGGGTCGAGTGGGGGAGGGGAAGATGAGGACGGGAAGGGATGAATGAAGGACGGGAAAGGGTGATAGTGGAGGGGAGAGGGTGGGGGGTGGGGAGGGAGAAATGGAGGATTCTCGAAAAACGGAGGGTTTCGACGAAAGCAAGAAAAACACCAAACTCACACTCCTCAACGCCTCCAAACTATACTGCGGCAAATGCGCAATCGTCTCGGGCACATACGGGATCGGCCGTAACAGCCTTGGCGGGTCGCGGACGGGCGCCACTGGGATCGTGAGCGTCGGGGTCGGGGTCGGGTGCTCCATTTCTCTCTTCGTCGTCGTCTTGGTAGGCGTCTTCGTGTTCGATGTCGTCGTGGTCGTCTTCGTAGGCATGGCAGGCATCTTCATCTCAAGCGGCGGCGGGCTCGGCGTCGTACCAAGCGTCGACGTCGACAAGACGGGGGAGGTATCGTTATCGCTCGTGCTCGTCGTCGTCCGCGGCGTCCCCGAGTCGCTGCTCCCTTCCTGTTCTCGTTCACGGTCCCTCTCCCTGTCCCTCTCGCGCTCAGGTTCGCCCTCACGCTCACGCCTCGCATTCCTCCTCCGCGCCCCCCAATCCATCCCATCAAACCACACCCCCTCCTCCTCCCGCACCTGCCGCACCACCTCCCCCAGCGTCATCTTCGCCGCGCGCATCGCCGGGTCCGCCCCGCCCCCGCCCCCGTGCACGCCTCCCCCTCCTCCCGTTTCGCCGTTTCCGCCTTCGCCCCCACCCACCCCGCCCCCCTCTGCGGCGTCCAGGGCACACTCGACGACGACGCGCCGGACGACGTTCTGGAACGCGGGGAGGAGGACGGCGCGGACTTGGCGCATGTGCGCGTTGTGTGCTGCTTCGGCGAGGGCGTAGGTGGGGGGCGGGGGGTGCGCGGGGCCGGGGTGCGTTGCGGGGGGTGCTGGTGCGGCGGGGAGGGCGGGGGAGGTGGTGGTGGAGGATGTGGAGGTGGTGGGAGAGGGGTGTGGCGGTGAGGAGGGCGGGGAGACGGACCATGCGACGGGGTGGATCGCGCGGATCGTCGACTCGTCTGTACACCGATAAGTGCGTGCATCGAGGAAAGAAGAAAGGGGAAAACAAACCTATCCCCGGCACCCGCAAATTATAATACACATCCGCCGGCGCCAACCACGCCCCGTCCAGCACACGCGCCCGCGCCCAATCCGTCAGCGCCATCTCCTTGACAGTCATCTCCAGCGCCGCCGCGCCCTCCTCCTCGTCCCCGTCCTCGTCCTCCAGCTCCTCCTCGAACTCGTCGTCCTCCTCGTCCAAATCCGAGTCCTCGTCGCACGAGTAGTCGTAGTGCTCGTCCGAGTACGACGACGGCGTGTACCCCGCGCGCGCGTACGCGGCGATGTTGGCGGCGTTGTTCGCGTAGCGCTCGCGGTCGGCGCGCGTCACCAGGACCGTCTGTGGGTACGCCGGGGCCGCTTGCGCGGTGGTGCCCTCGCCCCACCGTTTCGCGGCCATGGCCTGCTTCATGAGCTCCGCCCAGCGCGTCTGCGCGCGCAGCCACCCGCGCTCGCCCGCGACGACCAGCACGTGGTTTATCGTGCCCTCGCCGAGCTCCAAAAATGCGCTCACGGCGGCCTTCACCACCGCGTCTTCGGGCCAGAACAGTCCTGGCTTCGCGCCGTGCACGCCCAGCGCGCCGAGCAGCTCTGCCCCGCGCTCGCGCTCCCACCGTTCCTCGCCTAGGGGCTCGCCCTCGTCGCGCGGCCGGGTCTCGCCCTTGCCGAGGACGACGTCGACGTAGGGCGCGCCGGACGCGGTGGTCGACATGGGGATGGGGAGCCCCATGCTGAAGCCGATCGGCTCGCGCACGACGCGCGCTGAAAGGAGGGCATAGCGCCACAGCCACTCGGCGCGGCAGGACCGACACACGGACGCGACGCTCGGAAATACAGTTTCGTCCTCGGTCTCCACGACGCCCGCGGCCGCACCCGCCGCGCGTGCAGCGACCTCCTCCGCCTCGGCGCGCAGGACGCGCGCGTGGGCCTGCTCGGCGGCGGTGCGGGCGGCGTCGACGAGGAGCGCTGCGTGGGCATGGGCATGCGGCGGGGCGGCGGCGGCGTGCATGCGGGCCTGGTTGTATGCGTGGCTGGCGCGGTCGCGGTCGAGCTCGGCGGCGCGGACGGCGTCGGCTTTGATGCGGGCCGCGGTGGCGCCGTCGAGGAAGCAGACGCCGCAGTAGCGCATCCGCCGCGGGTCCGCGTGGTCCTTGCACAGGTTCACCGTCGCGAGCCGCAGCGACGACACGACGCGGCGGGCGGCGCCGAGGCCGTGCGAGGTGCGGGGTGCGTTGATGCGGCACGGGATGCAGGTGCAGTTGTAAATGTGGCGGAAGTGGCGGTACGGCGACACCCGTTGCGCCGCTGACGACGAGTTGTTGCTGGTGTTCGTCCAGGCAAAGTGCGCGCACAGATTGTGCGGGTCGAACAGCTGGATAGCCGTGTTCCAGAACGGGTGGTGTTCCACCGCGAGTCCCCACTGCGGACACACGCTCATCAGCACCTCCATCGAGTGCGTGTCCCTAGTGGCAATGTACACCATGTGCTCCCCCCACCGCTGCCGCTGCACATTCATCACGTCCCAAGCCATCGGCAGCGGCCCGTTAGCATCCACGACGTACAGATGGTATGTCGCTATCAGTCTGCAGGGCCGTCAGCCGCCGACGCGCCACACACACTCCCCAACGCACCGAATCACTTCAGGCGGCAGCTGGTGCCACGAGCGCAGTGCCTTGCCCTTGTACCCCAGCGAGCGCATCGACGACGTCGCTGTGGAGCCCCTTGCCCCCGCGTCTATCGCGCCCGTCGTTTCGTCTGTGGGGACCGTCCCCACATTCACCGTGCTGCTCATCGTCGTGCGGCGTGTTTGGGGCGTCGAGGCGGCGGTGGTCAGTGCGCAGGTCAGACGTCGGAAATCGGAAATCGGGATCGCAGGCAAACACCACGTCAGGAAGATCACACAGAAACACCGCTTTATCTTCCCGCGCACGGACCATAAACCTGTCACGCGTCACCTTTCAAGAGCAATCCTCGCCGAGTGAGCGACATTGCCTGACCCTCAATTTGCCACCTCCTTCAAGCTAGGAGCAGGCGCTGCGTTGTCTGCAGATCTGTTGGATTTAATGTTGGTAGAATCAGACAGATGCGCGCGGTTTCAGGGAATAAATAATAGATTATATTAGCGCTTGGCTGAGCTCTGCAAACACTTGAGAAATACATAAGAAACTGTGCTACTTATATACTAAATGTCCATTGTAACTAGAATGTTCCATAATATTCCATACCGTTCTTCGTTGTTCTTTCATTGACTCGTTCTGACTCGTAACGACTCACAGCCTCGGTCATCCCTCGGCCATGATGCCGAGTTGCCTCAATTCCAACACTCCCCCTCAAGCCGGCATCATCCAAATGATCCGGGGTTCAATTCGATTCAACCTTTCCGTCCGAGTGCTTATGTGTGGGAGCCCAATGCCTCCTACCACCACAGGACACGTAGTCCGACTCAGAAGTTCATGTTCTCTATCCCAGTACTTATACCAGAGGTACACGTAGCATCCCTACTCCAGTAGACCCCTCCGAGGTCGGGGATTTCTGTTGCTTCAATGTCCGATTAAATATGCCGTGATGCCGAATGATCCGTGGTTACAATTTCGAACCTCGTTTGCATCAAAATGCCGCATCGTATTCGTTGTCGTCGACGGCGAAATTTGCCTGATCTTCATCCTCTCGGGGTTCTCTCTGTCCTCTCCTAGGTGCCCTACAGTCTCGGGAAATGTGTCCCTGCTTCTGACAATTGTAACAAGTGATATTTCGACGATTTCGGGCAATCAAAGCCGAATTGTCAGTTTCCTCACCTTCCGGGGCTCCTCCTCTTCTTCCTTCTTCGTCTAACAATGGCCCGGTAATGTCTGCAACAACATTCAGTTCATCTGTGGTTGCGCAAAGAGTGGCGGCAATGTTGGACCACGATTCATCAAGGTTGAACAATAAAACATCAATGATGTCTGCGTCCTCGAGTTTGACTCCAATAGCCTTGAGTCTGGTGGCGAGATCGGTGATTCCAGTGATGTACTCCTGGATTGGATGGTCGGGTAGGTGCGTGTAACCATAGAACTGGCGCTTCAGTGCAATGCGATTAGCACGACTGTTTTTCTCGTAAATCTTCTTCAAAGCTTTCCATGCTTCAATACCATCTGTGCACTCTCTGATGTACTGATATTGACTAGGCTCTATAGTCAGCCCTATGGAGGTGAGGCCTTCCTCAGCTTTGCTCTGGGCATCTCGGGTCGATGCAGCGACTTTCTCCGTGATGACATCCCAACAGCCGGATCGGCGTAGGACCATGGTAATAGCAAATTTCCAATCATGGTAATTTTGTCCGTTGAGCTTTGGGACAGAATTGAGAAGTGAATTCGTGTTGGTGGCCATGATTGCGGGAGGGGTTTAATGCGAGCTCAAATAAGGGTTCAGTGGTAAACAGTCTGATTCTCGCGGCTGGGTTACCGGTAGCGTGCCGGGAAGCGTTTGTGTTGGATTTAATGTTGGTAGAATCAGACAGATGCGCGCGGTTTCAGGGAATAAATAATAGATTATATTAGCGCTTGGCTGAGCTCTGCAAACACTTGAGAAATACATAAGAAACTGTGCTACTTATATACTAAATGTCCATTGTAACTAGAATGTTCCATAATATTCCATACCGTTCTTCGTTGTTCTTTCATTGACTCGTTCTGACTCGTAACGACTCACAGCCTCGGTCATCCCTCGGCCATGATGCCGAGTTGCCTCAATTCCAACAAGATCAATGGACGACTGGGCAAAAGTACGTCTTTTCTGTGGCGTCCGTTTCTCGTCATCGTATTCAATATATGCGTTCTGTATCAAGCACGCTCCAATTACGCTCTCCCGCCCTTCTGTCTGATATCGTGGGTCTAGGCGTGCTCTCGTATTCCCGCGTGCAGCGCTCTGAATCCTGGCTTGAATTATGACTCGGAGTACAATAGCATAATCAGGACGACCTCCCTTGGCGGCCAGTGGATCCATGGAGCGCATCTAAAGCCAGGTTCCGGCAAAGTTTCAAAGACCGTGCTCCCCATGCCTAGCCGACGAGTGCCTGTTGTCGTTGCCGCTCGTTTGGACGCTTCGTTCGTCCCAAAGATTCAATTCACCGCTTCAGATTATAGGTCCCTTGTTGCGCAATGCGAGATGAGTCGTCAGTCAATACCTCCCCGCTCCTCATTCCATTCATTCATGCATTATCAAAGTCCGGTCCAGTGTCCCCTTCAGTGAAGCGCAACGGAATTTCCGGTCTGCTGACGACTCGAACTCGTCCACCACAACTTCCATAGTCCCATAACCCGTCTCGTCGCCCTCGATCCTGCTCCCCGCCAGGCGTGATTGAAAACCTCTTGGCTGTAACTCAACGACCTCGGAATGGATCGAATCGAAGCGCGTGCGTCTTATACCTAACCCAAATATACTCGACACGACACCGTAGATGCATTCAGTGAGGTAGGTAAGTATTTCAATCTCGTAATTATTCCCCACCGCTGAAGAAGAAATTTATTTTGCTTTGTTCAATTCTCGTCGTGCATTATATATTCCCGCGACAACACCGCCCCACCAGATTCCAACTACAGCACCGTTCACTCGACCTTCCCGCCAAGTCCTCGTGAACGACTCCTTTCCATGCATGCATCCTCTTTCATCTCAGTTCAGTCGAAACCGCGATATCTATCTAACGCCAAAATTCTTGACAAGTGCCTAGTTATCGTTGCCGCCTGGACTTTTTCGTCTTTTTTCTTATCGGCGCAGGACCCACCTTGTTTCGAGGTAAGCCGTTCGTAAATGTCGTTTTTTTTTCCTTACGCACCATGATGCACCGTCCAGTTCTCAAGTCTCGCGTCGCCCAGCCTCCTCTGGTACAACGCCACGCAGGTCTTGGACCCAAACGCGGCATCACCCGCCGTTATATCCAGTGGACTTTCCGAGCTTCACGGTCTTGTAAGCGACTTCGAGTTCCCACAGGCACAGCGCGGCGCCGGCGCTGATGAACGTGTCTGCCAATCCCAAATACCGTCTCGTATCTTCAATCCGACTCCCCGCCGGGGGCGTTGAAAACTCTTGGCCATAAATCATCGGGTCGTCGAGTGGATAATCCCATACTATATTCCGGTCTACAACTCGTCCGACCTCTTTGTACACTAGGGTTGTCTCCTCAATTACCTTCAGTTTGCCGCCTCCTTCCTGACTACACACAACCGACTTCGGAAATCATCATCGCCTGTATTCCGCTCTTGCTCCTTCACGCACACGGATTGGGATCCAAGACATACCCTGTGATCCCTTGGTCCGCCCACGCCCCCGTAGCCACCATAGCATCTCGCTCCGTCTCGTTAATCGTATAATAGTGTTCCGTGTCGGCGCTGTTGTAAATCCGATAGAACGGAACCGCCCCACAGATCTGCGAGGGGTATATATACGCCAACGTTGTGGGGCCTTCGTACCCGTTCTCCACCGCAAGGTCGCACTCCGAGGTGGATGTTGTATAGAGATTGTCGACGGTCTGAGCGTTGTAAACGTGGAGGAGGGGGACGGTGGACAGCTCCTGGGTGGTGAATACGCGCGCGGCGATGCCCTGGAAGGTGTAGCCGTCGACGCCGACTGCCTTCGTGACCTTGCTGTTCAGGGTGGCGTAATAAAAGTCGTTGTTTGCGAGTTCCATGTAGTACAGGGGGACTGCATCGTCAGGGTTACCACAGGTCTGCGGCGAGCGAGCCTAAGTATCTCATGTTTGAATTCAGGTCAGTTGCTCAGTTCGGAATGAAGCCTACCTTGGCTGTCGCCTTTTGAGCGAGGGCTGGGACAGAGCGGGAAGCGGACAACGCCAATAAGAGCGCCGAAGTCGTGAAGCTTGAGCCGAGATAGAACTTCATAGTATCAATGTATGTTCGGACGGGTTGGTTGGTTCAACCGTGGTTGACTGTCTGATACACCCTCGCTCTCCCACTAGGTTAAATACAGTTCAGTGTCCGCGGAGAACGTCTGTTTGTACATCGGTGAAATTCACGTTCCGCAGCTGCCAGCCGGTCTCTCATGGACAGAGACTACAACTAAAATGCTCGTACCTCGCATGTTGTAGCTGCCAGCAAGAAGATATCGTTCCGAATGACGCGGAATTTGTTTGGCATCCGTTCTCGATTGGCAACATTCTGGCAGTGTTCAATGAGGAGAAGAATCGTTCGGCCTGCAATGACAACAGGAATGGTCTATGTAATTCAATTGCAATGCTCTGCACTTTGACACAAGATATCACACCGGGGAGAAAGAATGACGCACCTGGAAACGTACTGCCTTTAACGCATGCGGTTGGCACATGTGTGTGACATGTCACGAAGGGTCTAGGCAGCAAGGGCCCTAGCAGTGGCTTGTATGGAGAAACGTGGGTGCGAAAGGCCTTTGTGACACGTCACACACAACTGCCGAACAGGTGCGTTAAAGGCAGTAGAATTCTTAGTGCGTCAATCTTTCTCCCCGGTGTCAGCTTCGGCGGCAGGCAAGGGAAAATTGAATGAGCGCGACGCAAAATCAAATTCAACGGAATAAAGAAATGACTGAAAAATGTGAAGCTGCGGAGAATCGGAACAACGGTTACACGACTCGGATGATTGTACAATGGTTTTCAAGCTGCCCGACGCGAATCTCCCGATGTTTGTCGTGTCGCGTCCAGATTTAAGAAATTCATACCAAGTCCGTACGAAGTCGCTGCCGCGAATGTCTACCAACACCAGGTTAAAATCCACCGGAGTCAACATCTCGATCACCTTGTTCGCGGTATTTTGGAGGCGCGAGGTGAGCGTCAAAAGTGCTACATAACTGAGAAAACGCGCTACAAAGGCCGTTTTCGGAGCCAATGCTTCCGAGACTGTTGATATGGGGGTAATATTGGGTCATAATTATGGTGTATTTTCAACGAAAAAACTCACCACCTCGAAGAAAAATACCCTGCTTTGGTGCGTCTCAAAATTCACCACCTCAAGAATGCTTCATGAATATTGACCGGTTTAGAGTCCCAGTACAAATTGCACTGGTACCTAACCCTATCAAATTTAACCTCAGCTCGGCATCGAGAGAGTCACTGATTAGGACAATGATGGGCCATCAAGCCGAAGTCACAACCCCGAATTGAACTGCATTGCTGCTACTTAATCTTTTATAGGAATCTTCGATATAGAACAATCTGACTCTCAGATTCCAGTTTAATGTATTGACCCTATACCTTTACATTCAGGGCAAGCATAGAAAAAAATCAAGCAATTGGCACAACTTGCCGTGAGGGGATCCGAACTGATGATCAATCAAATCCAAACACCGGCAATGGCGGCAACACAGCAGTTACCTCGAGGTTGTGGCGAAGGTGGCGAATTTCCCAGCGGGTCTGGAAGGTGTGAATTTTATCGAGAATTCCAGGGTGTGTCATTTTTTCACGAGGGTGAAAGGGTGTGTAATTTTGAACCAAAACTTAATGAAGCGGTGAACATTTTGCTCACCAGTGTACTAAATAATTATGACCCACTATTACAGCCATATGTTGAACCCGGATGCAACATTATTGGAACAGCAGCGGCAAAATCCATCATTCTTTGTTGCCAGGACAAACGTTGGATTTTTCAACCCTCTTCGGCCGAATGGGCCGATCAAGTTCTGGATCAAGCGGCTGTGCTACGCTCTCTCAAAGCAACACCTGCAAGCAACCGACCTACCAGCACCGTACACAAGCCCTACAGTCAACCTACAGTCGTTTGACTTGGACGCAGCCATCGAATCTGAAAAACCAAAGCGTAGTCAAAGCCATTCGTGGTTTAAATTTGACCGTACTCAGGCTAAGGAACTTACCACTCGCCGCGACATCCACTGCCATGTGCCACTCAGGCCCACACCCCATTCAGGCTTTTCCGATGCCGTTGACCAAGGCAAGTGTCGATAAAACTCAGTACTGAAAACATCCTCAACTATTTTAGCTTATGACTGAAGTCTGCTGGAACTGCGGGGCCCCGCCGGAACATTCTCTGACGCTTGCGTCGCTTCTTGAGCCACTTCCCCCAAATTCTCCTTCTGTAATCCGTCTTTTGAACACGAACGACGCTCCCATGGATTCCGAGATCCCATTCGTCGAAGAGATCGTCTCGGCTGGCGAGGACCGGCTGCGTGCATTGGATGCAGAAATCACCTACCTACAGACCACCTTGGCGCAGCTAGTTCAGAGGCGCATCGAGACCACCGAACACCTTCACCAGCATCGTGCGATTCTATCCGCGGTCCGTCGCGTCCCGCCGGAATTGATTTGCGAGATATTCGACTGGTCGACTGCTCAAGACAGAGCGGTCCCTGGGGCAATGCCTCCCTGGTGGCTTGGGACTATCTCTTGCCCGTGGAGGCAGTATGCTCTCGCATATTCTCCCCTCTGGTCCTTCCTCGGTGTGCCAGCTTTCCAGCCATATACTGGGCATCCCTTGGCCCAACTCGAAACTCAATTGCTCCGGGGCGCTACAGCACCTTTGGATATCCACTTCTTCAACGCCGACGACGACGGTCCGCATTCGCACATACTGGACTTGATATTCCCTCACTCCAATCGTTGGCGCACCATGTCATTTAGCATGAGACATGGGGATTCGGTACTCGATTGGCTTAAGCCTGTGCGGGGCAAGCTTGTTAGGCTGCAAAAATTGGAAGGGGTAGATGCTCGCTTCACCACCTTCCCAGATGTTTTCATAACTGCGCCGAATCTACGCCACGTTGCTCTGCCCGAGCTTCGTAGGGCCCGCTTTTCCCCCACCACCTACCGGGCATCCATCCCAATTCCATGGGGACAAATCACCCACTATCGAGGAGAACGCCCCTTTGCGCAGCAACTTGACATCCTTCAGGCAGCTCCAAACCTCTCGAATTGTGCCCTGATTATCGCAGAGCGAGACGACGAGTTTGTTCCTCCGAGACACACCACTGTGATACTCCCTCGGCTTCGCCGTCTATGTCTAGACCGGATCGGTTTCCTCCTTCACATTGAAGCTCCGAACCTGGAAGAGCTATGTTCCGAGCATGGCATGTGGGTCATACCACGAATTCTCCCTTTCGTCCGCCGAGCCTCTTGCACGCTCGAAAAACTTGCTTTGTGGAAGTGTGACCTCAATCCCGAGCTCATTACCGTCCTGCGTAGTCTTCCCAGCTTGACCTACCTTCTCCTCGAAAATGCCTACCATCGAGAACGGCGTTGCTTTCTTCGTTGCCATGAGCATATCGGGGACGGCCTCCGACATATGCCCTCATCTCACATCCATGGTATACGGGTATTCGCACTGGGAACACAGAGCCTCACAAGATTCTTTCGTCCGCATGGTGGAGTCCCGTTTGCGACCCAATCTTCCCTCCAGAACCGGATCGGAATTCACTTCTCTCCGCCTTCTCAGCAGCGCTGATTATTTGGAGTGCTATTTGCCTCCAAAGGCCGACATGAAGGCTCGGATTCGATCGTTGCAGGAGAACGGATTCAACGTCGCTTTTTTCGGCGAGGGCGAAACAACAGAGTACCTGCGTCGCAGGTACATGTAATTTAACCCACTATAAAGACCGGCACGGTCACTTTTTATTTACTATCCCCATCGTTCGTCTCCTGGTTTCATCTATGCGCGTGTATTCCGTCTCTACATTACTTTAGGCTTGCGCTGCTACTGTCGCTGCTCGCGAAGAAATGCACGCTCTCGCGAATTTCTCTACGTACGTACATATCTTAATCGCAGCTCAAAAATGAAGAAAAAGAACTAATTACGACACACACGTATACCCTCAGTCCAAACGCAGTGCCCACCCACCCACAACCCCATGCTCATGGCCATATTCGTATCCAGCAGCCCGTCCCTAGGCCCCGCGGGTACGGATTCTGATTTCAGCCCACTCGCGCTGAACGGCGAAGACGGCATCATCTCCGCCAAGTGCTATCCCAGCGACGTAGGCAACTACACGGGCGATACGGCGATACCGGAGCCTGCCTGGAAGTGCGCCCCGTTGTCGACGTGCTGCGTCTTGAGATGCACTACTGGATGCGGATGTGCTTGTCGGTGGGCCGGAAGACGTATGTGGTACACCGACGAATCCCCGGGCTACCCCAGCTCCGGCGAGCCTCGATATGCTGTCGTTGCGGGTGGCGAGAGTGATGAGCACTCATCTGTTGCTGCGTCTTGGTCTACGCTACCGGGTGGTGATGCGGTGCGGATGTGCTTGCGGGTGGGGACGTGATGCATTTAGTACGTCGGTGAATCCCCCGGCTACGCCAGCTCCAGCGGCAGCTCAATATGCCGTTGCGGGTGGCGAGAGGGCCTGCGCACGGGTACAGACCCCCCTCCATCATCTTCAAGACCCATCACGCTCACGGTCGTCATGGCCGTCGTGCGGGGCGAGAGCTGCGGCGACTGAGACAAGCACGTTCGTCGCGGTCGCGCGTTCGCAGACCCGGGTCGGTAATTGGGGGATACGGGCCACGGCGGAGGCGCGACCTCATCATCGTCGCATAAGTCGAGACCAGAGAAGCGGCTCTGCGCACGGTACTCGCTTCGGTCCTCGCTCCCCTCATAGCTTGCTGCTGTGGTTGCCCCTCCACCACCGAAGCTAATCTCAAAGCCGAAGGCGAGGCGACGGTCTAGTCCGCGCACGGAACGGGAACGGCGAGTCGTCGGCTGCAGCGGTGACGCGGGTAGTACGGGGACGGAAGCACCCTGCATCGCCCTCTTCCAAGGCGCTGGTGGATGGCCGTCGAAGGGTAAATGAATTAGGAGTCTGATGCGGGGCGAGGACGACGTGTCCGCAGATGGGGCGAAAGGTCGCGGTGGGGACGACGGCAGAGAAGGGGAGTCGTGCGCCTCTGCCAGCAGACGGGCGGGACTGGTGGTGAATAACGCAAGAATCGTGGCCTGCGGAAGGAGTCAGCCAAAAATAATAAAGATAAGAACGATCGTGGGTGGATTGAGACAGATAAACAGGCAATGACAATGGATCAGCTTCATGTCGCTCGTCTCCCAAACCCTCCAGTGGAATGACTGAGCAAGAAGAGAAAAAACGCCCCAAAATGGTGTCTTCCAAAAAAGGAAATAAATTGAGAAGACGAAAGTCGGAAGGCCAACAACGGCGGCAAGGAAAGGGTATGGGATGGAGGAAGTAGAAGTAAGGAGTATGTGGTGGACGCCGGGGATTGGGCTGAGGCGCACATATTCGATCTTGCGAGATCCTAGGGGATAGCGCGAGAAAACGCACATACGGCGACCGAACAGGAATAGATTCATGCGTAGGTCCACTCTCTGCTGGAAAGAGCAGCGGCGCCCCAGAGCCCATCCTCGATTGAATTCGCAATCGCGCTCAGAACGCATTCCCCCAAAAAAAAAGATGAAAAAAAAGAGAGGAGCGTCACTCACCGGACCACACGAAAGGACTCCATTGTATGAGACTACCCTGCCCGCGCTTCGTGTGCGGATCTCTGACTCTCACGGCAGGAGCTCCCCACGTCTCAAATGGCTCGCGTTCCCCCCGAAAGTACTGCTGTTGCTCATGTCTCCCATCCGCACGAAAGGACCGCGCTCCCCAGTAGCAGTGGCGGGAGGGCTCCTGGTGCGTGCGCGCGTTATTGCTTTGGGGCTGTGGAGGGAAGGGCGATGAGCATTACGATCTTGGTGGAGAAGCAAGAAGACGGAATAATGGTCGAGAGGGGAGGAGGCATTCGTTTTGAGAAGGAAAAGGAAGGAGGGCAACTACTCGTACGGTATGCGCGTTGTCTGATGGAGGTGAACCAGCAAAGCCAAAAGAAAAAACCCACCTCGTCCATATACACCCCTCGTCCTTCCCGGCGCCCGGAGCGGTGGAAGTGGGAGACGTAGAGGACAGCGTAGGCGGCACGGCACCCGTCAATGCTTGTATGCAAGCTTGAAGATCGTCAGCGCGCGCATCATCGCCTCGCTGAGCGCCGCCATGTCCGCGCTGCCTCGGCGCGAGAACGAAAGGTCGCTCGCGGTGTGCTTTCTGAGGGGAAGAAAAAGAGATGAGTGAGATTTGCAAAAGAATCGAGACAAGGGAGACCTCTAAAGGAGGCGAGGGCAGAAGGGCGAAGAATGAAACGAAAGCGATGTATACGCGCGACAAAACGTAGAGTCAAAACGACGCGGGGAGCGAAGGATACCATAGATGGGAGAGGTGAAAGAGGGATTAGGCTGGACATCGAATGGATGGATGGATGCACGGAGGGGTGGACTGGATCGAGAAGGGATCGGGATGTGAAGGAGTGCGGCAATGGGAATGATGGTAGAGAACCGATCAAAGAGAGCCAAAGCGACGACGAAGAACAAGAAGGATATGCACCCGAAAAAAAGGGGAAGTAAAAAAGCTCACCGAATATGCCCGGCAAAATGCTCGCTCGTACTAAACGCCGTCTTGTGCTGTTGTCGAGCTCGCCCAAGCCGTACTCTATGGAATGGATGTTCCCTATTCTCAGTCACTACACTCCATTCGGTACTAGGAGTCGAAACTCACAAAAAAGCGGGTATTGTCCACAGTCATGACCTTCTTCAAAGACCTTCGCGTGGTCTGAGGACGTGTCACGGTCTTGTGACGAGAAGTTGAGATTGATGGCATCACCTTCACTTGTCTTTCGCGACCACATCGATATGTTCCGCCAGTACAGTATTTCGTCGCCCCACTGAACTTCAATTCGTCAAATGCAAGGTCAGATATCGATTCTATTAGAATCCAACTTTCGTTTCTCTTTTCCACAGGTCAAGCAGCAACTTCTTCCTTCGCACTTGATAGTGCGCATAGTTGGCGCATATGTACGAGGTTCCTGTTATAGTGTCAGTTTTCCGACTCCAACAGAATTCCAGGCATCCTTTTCTCTCCCAGCATAAGCTTGAACTTCCACGTTGAGTTTGCTAACCCTCTTCGACCGTATACGTCGATCACTTTCTGAATCCAAAATCGCCTGTGCTGGGCTCTCACTCCCACCCATTCGGTGTGTTCTTGGACATCCTCAATCTCCTGAGAACTCCAGCGCATTGGTAGATCTGACACGGTATCGAGCATTCGAAACGTGGGTTCTGAGCCAAGCTCATGATTATGAACCTAATCAAATCTCGATTCTAGGCTCAGCAATGCGATTCGTTACCTACAACTTGCGATACGGCTCTCAA
Source organism: Mycena haematopus (assembly GCA_029281435.1). Lineage (NCBI taxonomy): Eukaryota > Fungi > Basidiomycota > Agaricomycetes > Agaricales > Mycenaceae > Mycena > Mycena haematopus. The sequence goes on from JARJCV010000032.1 coordinate 285,536, forward strand.
CCGGACAACATAACAGTCCAACAATCTCTTGAAACCCTCGATCCCCTCGTTTCCTGCGTCGCTGTCGCTGCCAATATTAATCGCGCCACCGTTAATCTCATATATAGGTTGGTGTGGGCCGTGACGATGGCGTTCACTCGGAGGCCAGTGAGTATAGCCCTATATTCTACGAGAAGTACGCGCAGTTCCTTCTCTCTATCGTTCGGCTATTGACGAGTAAATTCTGTCAAGGTCAGAATTCATCTTTCGATCGCACGATTCATTCTAAACGTCGTGAGCATCGTTCTCTTTACTTCATTCTCAGTTTCGAAGTCCAATGCTGTTCCTTTTAGCCTCACACCCTTCACTCCTTCACGCTTCCCCGGCGCACGCTCCCACCGCGTCTGCGCGCCCGTTCGTCTCCAACGGCGGCACGGCTGGCAAGAGTTTCTCGGTGACTTCAACAGGTATTTACTTATCTATCCATAGTTCTTCCCTTTTCATTTATTCACCCACTCATCACGATGATTCGACTGTAGCCCCCAAACCGGCCGCGACTCCGCGGCCTACGAGATCGCCACGGGCAAGCGCGCCCCAGGGACTCTCCCGGCGGACTTCGCCGCCAACTACAGCTGCCCAAGGACACCACGCCGTTCGTATTGCGCAGCACGCGACTTTCATCGGCTTCACCGCTCCGAACGACACGCGGGCGTGGATTCGGATTGATTTTCGTGTTTGGAGGCGGGAATGCGGAGCGGTGCGTTTCAAGTTTTCCTTCCTTCCCCTTGTATTATATTCCTTCTTTCAGCTACGCATGCTCACTTTCATCTTACAGTTCTAATTGTCTTTCATTTATGGATATACAACCGCTACTGCACCGTCTTATCGCCCTCACAGCGGCGTAGTGCCCGTGTAATTGCCGCTTTGGGTGGTAAAATCTCCCTGCTCGGTCAGACTCTTGATCCGCCCCAGCAAGAACTCCAGCTGCCTGTACCCAGCGCCGGGAACATACTGCGGAATCTCATGACCCGCATGATCGACCGTGACAAACGTCAGCCCGCGCTCCGTGTGCGTGGTACCATAGTACCCGCCACCGGCGACGAGGCCCACGCTGACGGTGGGGATCTCGCTCTGGAAGAACGTTTCGTTGATGGCAGCGCCGATGGTAGGGTTATACGGCACGAAGAACTTGTCTGTGAACGGGCTCGACGAGAAGCCTTGAGCGCCGTTCCAGGTCATGTTGTTGAGCGTGGCCAGCGTGCCGTTGCTTATGATGAGGAAGTCCAGGTTGCCGTTGCCGACAATGACGTTGTTGGTGCGCTCAACGACGCCCGCGAGGACGGTGAAGGAGGACGGCAGGGAGTGTTCCAGGCCGAGGGTATCGTCGCCGCAGACGGCGTAGTCGACGTGCGGGTTCACGTTGAGAGCCTTTTGCACGTCGGTGCGGTTGAAGTAGTTGTTGGGCCCGTCGCCCAGGCTGGGGAAGCCGAGCTCGTCCCACAGGAATGGGCAGTAGTCGGTGATGTGGTAGAAGTTGAAGCACGGGTTGACGTACAGTGCGGCCAGGTAGATGTCGTCGAGAACGTCACAGTCATCGTCCGTCAGGTTGCCCGTGGCGAAGGAGGTGGGCGCGGGGAACTTGCCGGTGGGTGGGAAGGTGAGTGCCAGGTCCATGAAGGCGTTGTACCCGCAGGCCTCGGCGCGCTCGTTGATGGCCGCGACGAACGAGTCGTTGAGGTTCAGCACGTTGTTGTAGTGGTTGAGATACGCCACGGAGGGAGCTTCCATGAGGACGTCGTTCGAGCCGATGGAGGGGTCGTTGATCTGGATCCCCCTGACATTGTAGTAGGTCGTGTCGTTCTGGTCGAGGAAGTAGCTTGAGATGTAGGGGATATCTGGCGTGTGAAGTTAGCATTTGGGGGTTGTCTTTTGATCTGAACCTGACCGAGACTTACATTGTCCGGCGTACGACTCTCCGGTGAAGTAGACATCAAACCCCTGCATCTCAAAGGTCTCGATGAAATTCTTCCAAAACCCAGCAAAGTCCCTCGCGACGTCCGTCTCATTCTGGACCTGCGCTGGCGCCCCCGGAGCCGCGAGCGACAGGCCCGTGCCTATGGGCTGATCGATCCACACCATGTTGGTGAGGTTCGTCCAGGCAAAGGGGTTCGGCTGGGGCGCGAAGGTGCCCGACTGCCATTGAAAGGGCCCATTCTCCTGGAACAGCCCGTCCATGGAGCTGCATCCCGGTCCGCCGTTGAGCCAGATGACGATCTCGTTGCTGGCGAGTTTGTTGGCCGAGGGGAAGAACCAGAAGAAGAGCTCGTTGGCGGTGGCGTTTTTGAGGGTGGGACTGGTGATTGGTAGGCGGCCAGCATAGGACTCGCCCAAGTCGAAGTTGACCTCTGGCACGGCTTTCCCGTTGACGACGAACTCTGGAAGCGGGTCAGTGGGTCGTGCTCAAAGATGGGCATCAAGGAGTAACGAATACACTCACTCTTGCTGTTTGAGTTCAGGAACTGTGAGTCCTCGCTCAGGGCACGCTTCACCGGTGCTGGCGGCTTCGAGGCGCTCTTGGGCGCTCTGCTCTTGAGAGTCGCGGCGCGCCTGTGAGGGTTTTCGGCGGCGAGGGCACAGGACGAAGGCCCGAGCAGTACCGATAATAAAAATGCGGTAAGATGCATCTTGCCAAGCATTTTGCTATACCGATTGCTGAGCAGAGGACGACGGCAGCGGCGAGGACGACGAGGAGGAAACGACAAGACAGAGCACAAGGCAGAGCGCAGCGGTAACTTCATTTGGCATCACCATTTTATAGTTCTGCTTCCCGCGAACGCCGTAATTGCGGAAGCGGCTACCCCAAGAGGTGGTTGAAACCTGATTCGATCTTATATCCGGGGTCCTGGGAATCAAATTTTGCAGCCTTTTCGACGAAGCTTTGGAAATCACTCTTGAGGCTCAGGCGTAAGTAAGTGATGGTTGACAGAATTTTCATCTTCACGTCATAGGGTCGTTTCTCTTGTAATTTTTGAACGAAACGACGAGGTTTCGGTGCTGCTTTTTCGGTTTGATCCCCATTCAATCTCGTTTCGCCCGTTCATCTGCACCAAAAGACTCCACAGCTTTTCAAGAAGCGAATTCCCCCATTGGATGTATTTGTTCTCACTGCGGCCCTGATTTTCCGAAATTTGTGTACTGCGTATTAGGCTATCAGCTGCGGGCTTTCGAATATTGCCCGCATTATGTTTGTCAAGGTGAGGAAACCTGTCGCGTGAATCGGAAGTTGTGGAGAAAGACTGGAGAAAGATCCATTTATACGCAATGATCAGGGCCACTGCGGCGCGGTAGGTAGGTAGGTAGGTAGGTAGGTATCCATTTATACGCAATGATCAGGGCCACTGCGGCGCGGAACGTCCGAACATACATATCACGCAACCGATGAGGTGTTTTGGCATCATTGACTTTGATGAAGTCTGACGCGTTCTCAATACCTTCCGCTCGCGCTATCCCTTAGATTTTTTAGCACAATGCATATCTCGACTGAAAAAAAACTCCCGGAGAAAAAGCTAAGATTTGAGAGAGCAAGATCGGCCCATTGTACACTGTCAGACCCATTGGGCATACATAATAGGAGATGACTACTTACAATGGGACCGCTCCGAACTTGACGGTCAACGGTACCCTACAATGTCAACGGCATTGCTCTTAACGGTACCCAAGAGGTACGCGATCTTCATCATCTTGACCGAGCAGCTCGGACTCCTCGGAGCACACCAACACACGCAAATCCAGCTCAAGCCAATGTGCCATTGGCAGCAATTGAACACGATGGCCAGGCTACAGGAGAACATCAAGCCGTATTAATTTTGAAGATCACCTTGCGGCGGCACGCGGACTCTTTGCGGACTCTCATTCTCCAAGTTGTCGCATCGGCTGGGATGACATGAATCCGGCGACGCTGTAGGGGTGAGGGCTGCGACGTAGCGTTCGGAAAAGGCTACACAGGAAGAAGATTAGTGTACGCCGAAGGAAAAGAAAAACAGCAGAAACTCACACAGATTGTATCGGCCGAGATCGAAGGATTATTCGAGTGCGCCCAAGACAACGCCGTTGTACGCTTCGTCTTCTCTACCGACACTGCCTCGGTCGTCTTTTCCTCTCCCTCGTCTCCCGTCCTCCCTTCCGTACCTCGCCCTCTACCCATCCTTCCTGCTTCCATCCGTTCCCCTTCTAAGCCACGGATCTCAGCACACCCGGACGGGCAGCGCAGAAACGCAAAGAGGAAAATGAGGCCCGTATGCGCCGCAGCTTCGGCCTGAGAAGCTGCGGTGGCTGGCCATACGGTAGGACAATCGGACGATGTGGCTTCAGAGCGTAGCGCGTAAGCGGCGTTTGAGGTCTTGTGAGGAAGGCGCCTGGTCGTGGCGAAGGAGGATGTCCGCAGTGCGCGATTCGTGCGTGCGGCGGAGGTCGCGCTGCACCCGATGCGTGGAGAAAGAAGAGAGGATGAGCAAGGGCGCGAGTTAATGTGCCGAGGGAAGAACGGCGGCTCGTGGATCAGAGAGAGATGGGCTCTATTCCAAAGCAACGCTTGCAGTGCGTCACCAATGCCGACGCGGGGCGTACACAACCCCAGCACACCACACCATATTCAAGCTACCGCCAGGTCCGCGAGTTGCTCATGGCCATTGGCGAGCCTTCAGACACGAAACCTGACGTCTGACTCCAGTCTCAAACTCAAGGGGGACAGAGTGCCACCCGCACATGCAGGTGAAACTGCAGAGGACCGTGGCACGAGCAGCTCGTGCGACGCCGGAGACTGAGCATCCGAGGACGTAAGGCGGACGTCGCTGCGGATGCCGCCTACAGCGTGATGACGAGGCGCGCAGCCTGGCAAGAGGGCTGCGTCACCATCGCCGAGAAGGACGCGGGCGTAAAGTGGATCGCTGGCACCATATCGGCGGTGTCCCGGTAGTGGAGGACTCGATGGAGAAGCAGAGGTTTTAGCGGCGATGGATGATACAGACCCCGTCAATCGGGACGCACGACGCCCCGAATCGTGCACCGTCCGAGCCGCCATCCTGATCCCCTCTGATCCAAATCCATCAGACCACATCCCCGCGAGTTCTGGGGCGGGAGACGCCTGCACCGCTGCCACGTCACGATCCGCGGCGTCGGCGTCCACCCTCAGTGGCTGGGACTTGGGGAGCATCATATACCCAGGCGCAGAAGCGACGCTGGCCGGGCGGGGTAAGCAATGCTTGAGTATCGAGTGAGTGCCTTGTATGGCAGCGTGCGCGATGTTGCGAGCATCGAGGGCCGACTTCCGGAGGGCAGTAACGGGGCGGGAGCTACGTGTTGCCGGGGAGAAGGACGAGGACGGCAACGCGAATCACAGAATCCGAGGAGCGAAGACCTCCGATACCCAACGCAGAGCGCATCCGGTGACGCTGGGGGCTTTCACTGCGCGATCTGGATGAACACTAGTGCGAGGGGGAAGAGAGTGGACGGGCACGCACCTGTACCCGTTGTGCACCGGTATGCGAGCCGACAAGAGCCGACTCCTGTCGACTGCGGAGTGCGTTTCGGTACGAAGAACGCAGTAATGGATGACGCAAACATCTGGCGCGCTGCGTGCGATTGCGGTCCAGGTGCGGACACGATTGAAGGGAGTGCTGTGCCAGCGTGTCAGCGAGACAGCAGGAGAGCAAACATAAGGGGAGATTCAGAAGAGGATGTGAATGCACCGAAGAAAGTGGTCAAGGATATGATCATGATATCAGAAAGACTCACTGTTACGCAGGCACACTACGTCCACCTCGGCGACTGTGACTTCCTCCCGCACCCTAGATCTCCGCTAGGTACTTGTTCCGCAACCCCTGTAGTGGTCAGTCTTCATCCGTAGCGAGGCTGCTTGGGACGATCAGAGTAATCTGTGTGTGCCATTCTTGCGTGATTCGAGCGTTTGGTAACTTTGGTTCGCGAGAAGACAACGAGAGACGACAACTGAGTCTGGAGAACGTGGTCGTTGTGAGCAGAGATCGTTCGGCCGCCGATCGCCGAAGCCCTGCTCTTCTCTTCCGCCTTCACCTGGATTTCGCAGCTTTCTATCTGGCCTTGATCTGACCCTAATCATCGCGGAAATCATTGGCGATCTCGCCCCCTCCGAGGTCGAGCACCCTACAGCCGCGCCGATCTCTACCTAGCCGCCCCCCAAACACGCCTAAGTATTTTCTTGCTTTAGGATGATCGTAGATTCGTCTAAACTCGGCTCTGCAATTTTTTCCCTTGCTTGTGAAAAGTTGGTGGTCAGCAGAATCCACCAATTCATTCCGAGTCGAGTCTCACTGTGTAGTTTGCGCAGGGAATCGCACCTCCAATCATCGCGGTCCGCGTCGGCCTGGGTCGGAGTGTTGATTGTAATATTGAGAGTTTTGTGGCCGCTCGGTCAGCCGTATATTCTGCTTACTTTGTGAGCACCCGCTGACTCGTTTCCAGTACTACGCCTTGTCGGGAGGACACCTTCGTTGATTAGGCGTCCATTCTCCACTCGTATATATTCGTTGCTTGTAATATCTCGACGCAGGGTCGGCTGAAAGCGACTCCGCCAAATCGTCCTCGGGGGCATCCCTTGTCTTTGGAATCGTTTCCATCTTCATCTTCATCGTCGGGTCGGCGGCTTTTTCAGGTTCGCTTTCGCCTTGTATTTCTGATTCTTTCGACATTGTCATTCAATCTTCCTCCTTCATAGTGTATAGACGCTGTCTCCGTGTACTGTGCAAGCCGCTAGATTCGCAAAGGATTGAGAGTGATGTGGAGTTAGCGGTGGTCGTAAGTACTCACGGTACGAGTGTATCATTCATTCCTCTCCCTCTGCTGAGCTCATCGGCCTTTTCATCTCCTAGTCCTAACGCGCGATGCACACCGCCACGTCACGTCGACGCGGGCACGATGTAACAGGATCTCTCCTGCTCCTGGCCATAGACTTACTCTTCGAGCACCCTAGCCGCACCCGTTCTGCGCCGATGCGAATCCGCATCTCGTCGCGGGGGCGACTTGGAACGAGGGCTGACTCAGACCGCGAGTTTTGTGTTCCCTGTGCCTTCACCTTCGAATTCGACGCTTGCGAGCGACATGGGTGCGTGTTCCCTTTCCTTCCTTCGTTCCTTGTCCTCTCCCTCCTCCGTTTCTACCCACTCTCCTATTTCTTTTGTCTCGTACCTCGTCCCCAGCCGTCCTTGATCTAATTCCCCTCTCTTCTTCATTGTTTCGCTCATACCGTGGACACACGGAGCGAAGCTGACGCTAGACCAGACTGATGCGGATTCACCTGTGCTCGAAGAGCGATTAGTGCGCATCCGGAAAAAAGCGAAGTCTTTCTCTGCCCTCTGGCTGACATGCCCCACGAGCGCACCGTCGGGCCAGCCAATCGTGGCCTCGAAGACGTCGATCTCGGGGGCAGACCGCCCGACGAAGGAGCCGGAAACGAACGAGGCCAAAACGACGAATTACAACGTTGAGAGTTGAGGGAGAGCCCGCATGCCCCGCTCACATCACAATTGATCAGGCTCAAGCTGACGGCGTCCCCGTGCACACAGCGGGCACCGTCGAGCCGAGCGCACTCCACGCATCGGGGTACGTGCACCCCGCCACGGCGGTCATCGCCAGCGCCGTATCCGCCGCGTCAAACCAACCACTCCCCGCGCTCGCCGTTATCGTCGGCCCACTCGCACTTGCACTCCCTGCCGCGGTCGGAGTCGGCGTGGCCCACGTCAAACTCGGTATGCTCGCCGTGGGCGAATACGTCGGCAGCAGCGTCGGCGCCACCGTCATGCTCGACAGCGTCGCGGGCGACCACGCGCCGAATGTCTGCAGGTCGGAAGCGGCGATCGTACCCGCGCCGGCGCCGCCGGTCTGCCACGGCTGGAAGGTCCCATTAAAGGGCGTGGAGGAGACGTCGAGCGCGGCACAGACGCCGACGGAGTCGCGCAGGTCGGTGGGTATGAACTCGTTTTGGAGCCCGAGGGAGTGGGACCAGAGGGGGGATTGGACGACACCGTTTTGGACGGCGCCGATCTGGGTGACGAGCGTCGTTAGTGTCGAGGAAGCGAAGGAGGGGGGAGACGCACCTTCCACGTCCAGAAGAAACAATCCTGCGTCGCGTCCATCGATGCGAGCGCAAACGCCTTCACGCCCGCCTTCGTCCTGTCATTGCACGTGCTAGCGTCCATGAAAAGGGAGCGGTCCCCGCCGTAGCTCTGCCTCCCATTCACACCGGTGAGGTACAGCCCGCAGTCGTTGTATCCGTTACTGAACTCGCCCGCGACGGTCACGCCGAATTGGACCCGACTGCAAAAAAAAGAATCTAAAACGGGTAAGAGACTTGCCTGATTCGGAAGGACGGACGAAAAAGACAGAGACACGAAAACACACCTGGTATTCAACGACGCCCCCCACGAGCTACACGCCTGCTTCTGCCAAATGCCCCCCGCAGCAATGCCATCTTCGCCCGTGCCCAGCCCCGTCGCGATCGGCGCATTGTTCAGCGCGCCGTCGAATGCAAAGTAGGGGTGCGTGTCAAGGATGATGCGGTCTGAGCCGGGGAGGAAGCCCGCCCATGAGGATACGCTGTGGGGTGTAGGAAAGATGAGAAGGCGAGCGATGGTGTGGGGAGGAAGGGGATGGGTGAGTGGAGAGGGGAACGGTGTACGGGGAGGGAGGGAGGGAGGGGAGAACGCACCCTTGGAAGCCGTCGTGGATCGAGATAAAGGGCCCGTGCTCTTCGCCGATACCGGTTATACCACGGATCATGGTGTGGGCTTGGAGGTAGCTGGTGGGGGGAAATGGCACCATGAGCGGGGAGGGAGAAGGAATGTAGCGCACGCACAAAGAAGTGAGCACGTCGCGCCCGATATCAGGGAGGAACGCTGTGGGTAGGCGAATCAGTACCGTTCTGCGTCGGTGGGCCCACGCCCTCGTGCTGCTTCTGCACCGCGCGTAGTGATGTTCCGGCTTTGGCTTGGCCTGAAAGCCCTGGCTTTGGCCCGCATTTGGCGGCTTTGGCTTCTCAAAATCCCAGGCCAGGCCGTGCCGTCTAGGCTTGGCTTGGCCTGGGCCGGCTTTGGCCTGAGCCGGGGCTTTGGCCGAAATTTCGGCATCATCATTGATTGCTCCAATACAACTACCCCGAGTTCATACTTGGTGTGTTATGATCAAGGAGCAGTCTGAGCCCTCCCTGGTTGATTATTGGGCTGAGGAGGGTCCTTATTCTTGTCAATAGAGACATCCAAAACATGTGACACGTAAAGTCACGGTCTGTCTGACTGCTCCCCTTTTCCTCGGCAACCCGTTTCAGTTGATGTGTGACTTAGGGGGCTCCGGCGACGGCATCCAAGAGCCGCAAGGAAAAAAGATGGCCGCCGAAGGGCAAATCATGATGGTTATGTCATATGTCTTAGGCACCCGTGAAAGCCGGGGCTTTCCGGCTCGGCTTTGGCTTGGAGGAGTGCCAGGCCGGGCCAAAAGCCGTGTCAGGCCGATATTTTGGCTCGGCTTTGGCCCGGTACCAAAGCCAAAAAGCCGGGGCTTTTTGGCCTGAGGCCAAAGCCGGAACATCACTAACCGCGCGCAGTCGCAGCTTCCCTCTTCTCCGTGTCTCACACCCGCGTGGGTGCGTGCGTGCATCTACCCCTGCCAGTCCTCCCTCCCCATCCTCCGCCTGCCCGCAATCCGCACCCAGCATCTGACACCTCACATCTCGCACCGCGCGTAATCGCGCACTTTCCTATCCTCCCCGTCTCGCGCCGGCGTGCGTCTACCCCTGCCCCCTGCCCTTTCCCCAGCACCCGCCACCCCACATCTCTCTCCGTCCACGCCCTCCCTCCCGTCTCCCGCTCGGGTGGGTGCGTGAAAGACCCACCCTCATTAACAATCCCAACCTTGAAACATAGGCACCAAATTCGCATACTGCGGCTGCGTCACAAACTCGACGATGACGCGGATGTAGTCGAGCATGCGCTGCGCATTCGCGAAGCCCATGGGCCCGTTGAGGAAATTGATCCTGGCCAAGCTTGCCGGAATGATTGTAGCCTGAGCGCGAAGGTGAGTAGAACAGAAGACGAGGGAGCGGAAGAGGAGACGAGGGAGCGGGAGGAAGGAGGGAAAGAGGAGACGAGGGAGCGGAAAAGGAGACAGGGAGAGGAAAAGAGAGAGGAAAGGACACAACGCACCGTTCTGCGACCCAGGCGCGGTGTGCACGCGGAGGCCGTACTTGCGCGCCCAGCCGAGGAGGCGGACGATGTATCTGGAAAACAATGACATGGAATTTGAGATGTTATTGTTCAACACCCGGCGTTTAAGGCAAAAAGGAGCAGACGGACGAGTCCTTTCCTGAACCGCGAGACTCTAGACTCCGAGAAAACATGGGGGCGCGGAGTCCCTTTCCCACTCCGCACTCGGTACTCTACAAGGACGAAAGGAAAGGGTCCATTTCGTATCGCAGGCATTGGCACAGAACGAACGAACCAACGCACGGACGAATCTACTCACTCACTCCACTCCACAGCGCCCCGGAATAGAGCCAAAGAGAAGAAGCCCAAACTTCCGAACGGACGCAAGATCGCGCAACAAAACGAACCCCCTCGAAAGTGCGAACGAGTCTCAACTCCACCCGATTCCAAAACGGAACGGAACGGAATCAAGCCACCCTAAAAACAGACGTTCAAATCGGAGAGCGAGCTTCCGAACGAAGGAGTCTACCTGCTACACACTCCACCCTACTTCCAAAACGGAAGAAATATAGCATGTGGCAGTCGCACCCGAACGGACGAGGCGAATTCCCTCCGAACCCTCGAATAAACACCGGAAACAAGCGAATAACAAAAGCCCCGCCCCAAAACAAAAGAAACGAAACCGCGAAAACAGGACACAAAAACTAAACGAATTGGAGCGAAACACAAAACAAAGGGGAAAGGAACCACTCACGGCCACGGCACGCCTTCCAAGAACGGCTCCGCGACGGGGATGCCCGTTTCATCGACGCAGACGTTGGTCCATGCGCTGGGTAGGAAAGGGGGGTTAGTCGATTGTTGAAGCGAAGATGAACGTGAAGTTAAAGGTGTGAAGGTAAAGGCGAGATGACAAAAAGACATGGGATGGAGCGAAGGCGGAGACGGAGACGAAGATGAAGGAGATAAAATGAAAGACGGAGGTAGATGAAGGAAAGGCGGAGGGGAGATGAAGGAGATTTGGCGTGGAAATAAAAAACAAGGTTCAGATAAAGACGGCGTTTTGGGGGAATATAAAGAGAAGCCTTGCAGCGAAGGAGTAGGATTCGAAGGGATATGTATAGGAAGTAAGGAGTCTCCGCAAGGAAGTACGTAGCAAAATGTAACGAAGCACGACACAACACAACGTACCTAATCGCCTAAAACGGAATCGGCAACCAGACTCAGTTGAGCCCCACCCCTGCGATAGCGGCAATGTCTTGTTCGGTCTGTGTGGGCCGAAGCGTTAGCTTTACAAAAGCGTAACAGAGGAAACGGGACCGAATGGGATGGGACGGAAGAAAGCGGTGAAACGGCAGGGAATGATGAGACAAGGGAAAATGGGGAAGGCGCGACTCACTCGTAATGACTCTGCATCGTACTCGTCAGCGTCCCGTCGGCGCGCATGAGCGACGCGAGGGTCCATTCGTCTGGCACGGAGGGGTAGGCTTGGATAGCGCGAGGGTGATGACTGCGCACGCGGGTGAGTTTGTGCGTTCCGGTATGAGAAGATGAGGAGGGAAGGAAGGCGTAAAATGGGAAGGGAAGGGATAGAATGGAAGGAGGAGGGGGCTAGCGTTATTCCATCTGAGATTTTTTTTTATGTTTATTTCCTACACAGGTGGGTTACACCTACGTGCGACGGTATTTTCTGAAAACTAGGTGGAATTCTACCCCTAGTGCCAAAGGAAATCATCCCTCTACGATTATCCGTTCCGGAGCTATGTTACCTGCGGGAAATGGCCTACGTGCCATATATATGCCTTGTAGGTTCCCTTATCTAAACATATGTCTGCTCCTCAGGTTCATGATCAGAGATTCTCCCACAACAGACTGAATTGGGAAGCGTAGGGTCAGAGGGTCGTTTTTATACCCACAGCCCACCTATGTATCTGAGTATATTCGTCTCACCGGGAACCACCCACTGAACCTAATTCATGGGATCCCGCCGTAGCTGGGGCATCAGCCGACGTCCGAAACCTAAGCCCCCCATATGTGGCAACCGTCACCTGCAGGCTACGATAAGTCCCTCAACGTATTCCTCAGCTGCGAAACTTAGGTCCCAACCTATCTGGACCAATCTCGGACCTACATCACAATCTGCATTCAACCCACTTACACAAACTCACTCTCAACCTACCACGCTAAACCTATGTGCTAAATTGCCGCACACGCTCGGACTTTCCTCCCCACGTACACATAGGTATGATATCCTAATATTCTCATCTCGAAACCTGGGCCCAGGTTTGATGGCTTCTTTAAGCCAGAATCTGGCTAAAGTGGCCTGAACCAGGAGTTGGCAGGGAACCAGGGGTCGTTTTTTCAGGTGAACTTGGGGTCAAAAGACCCTCTCTGAGTGGAACCTGGGTTTAGTAGGGGAACCAGGGGTCGCTGCAAGCCCAATATCAGCCTAAAGAAACTGGAACCTGGAGTTGGCAGGGAACCAGGAGCAGAACCAGGAGTTTGAGGCGAACCAGGAGTGGAACCAGGAGTTTGGTGGGGAACCAGGAGTTTATAAGGCTCTGGAGTCCTAATATAACAGCAGAACCAGGAGTTGGCAGTGAACCAGGAGTTTTGCCCCTACCGGAACCAGGAGTTGGTAGGGAACCAGGAGTTTTTCTTTAACCAGACGTTTCTCTAAAGAACGGAACCAGGACTTTGGAGGGAACCAGGAGTTTTCTCTTACCAGAACCAGGAGTTGGCAGTGAACCAGGAGTTTTTCTTTAACCGAACGTTTCTTTAAAGAACGGAACTAGGTGTTTTCAAGGAACCAGGAGTTTTCTCTTACCAGAACCAGGAGTTGGCAGGGAACCAGGAGTTTTTCTTTAACCAGACGTTTCTTTAAAGAACGGAACCAGGAGTTGAGAGGGAACCAGAGGCTTTCCCCCATCAGAACCAGGAGTTGGGAGTGAACCAGGAGTTTTCACACTAGACAGACCCTCCGTTGAAGAAAGGAACCAGGAGTTGGCAGAGAACCAGGAGTTTTCCACCACTGGGGTGTCCAGAACCAGGAGTTGGGAGGGAACCAGGGGTTTTTCTTTAACCAGACCTTTCCTTAAAGAACAGAACCAGGAGTTTTCAAGGAACCAGGAGTTCTGTGAGGGCAGAGTCGCCGACGATGGTGGATCCCAGTTCTGGTCCACCGCCAGTGACCTCCAGCTCAGTGGATCAGCGGATGGAGGAAGACGCCCCCATGTCGTTGCCGTCGTCACCTGTGCGGCCACCACCGCGGCATATATCTCTGCTCAAGGTGAAAGTGCCAGAAACAGGTGCGTTCTTCTTTAGCAGGGTGGCCCACTAAAGAAATGCCAATGCTCAGACGTGTTGACTGCTCTGCGCTCTCTATACGGTCCCTCTGCGACTTGGAAAAACCACCAGCAATATGCGACGGTCCAAGCGCTGCTGGCTCTAGAGGCGGACGTGTTTTCGACGATGCCGACAGGTGCTGGCAAGACACTGCCAGTGGTACTCTGCTCCAAAGTCGAGAGTGCAGTGACGGTGGTTCTGCTGCCACTGATTGCTCTGATGGAGGATTGGGAGCGGCGGCTTCAGAGCATGAACGTCCCCTACGAGCGGTACGTCAGTGGGCAGGAGCAGCTGGTAGGGGATGCCAACATTGTCTTGGTGACCTGTGACATGGCCAAGACTGCGGACTGGCGCCAGGCGATCTCTGAGCTGAACGACAGACGAGGGGTGAATCGGTTCGTCTTGGACGAGGGCCACTACTATGCCTGCGATCGCGACTTCCGATCTGCTGCCCTCGACAACGCATTCCAGCTGCGTGTGTTCCCTGCTCAGATGGCGGTCCTCACTGCGACAGGACCAGATGCGATCCGGAGGTATCTGGCGGACCAGCTAGAGATGAACGAGCCAGTGCACATAGCAGGGAGCATCCACAGGGCGGAGCTCACTATGGTCATCGACAGGACTTCAGACAGTCTCACAAGCCGGATCGACAAGGCCAAGAGAATCATCAACAATGAGAGGCGGTCTGCATCGGCGGAGGACCGCTTCTAATATATTGCTTTCGGAACTCGGCCCCGAGTTCAAATCCTTCTTTAAGCCGGAATCTCGCTAAAGAGGACGGAACTGGGAAACAGTAGGGGAACTCGGGGTAAAAGTAGGTCTTCTTTTAGTGGAATTCGGCTTTATGAGGTGGAACTCGGGGTCGTAGTGGAACTCGGAGTCGGAACTGGGAGTTTATTTAAGCCAGATATGACTGGAACTGGGAAACATGAGGGAACTGGGGACCAGAACTGGGAAACATGAGGGAACTGGGGACCGGAACTGGGAAACGTAAGGGAACTGGGCACCACTATGTGAGTGGAACTGGGAAACGTGAGGGAACTCGGCTCCGTTCTTGACTGGAACTGGGAAACAACAACAGAACTGGGAAACGTAACAGAACTGGGCACTTCTCTTTAGCACAGAACCTGCTTAAAGAGACCAGAACTGGGAAACGTAAAGGAACTGGGGACCGGAACTGGGAAACATAGGGGAACTCGGCACCAGAACTGGGAAACACAAGGGAACTGGGGACCGTAGTAGCACAGAACCTTGCTAAAGTGACCGGAACTGGGAAACGTAAGGGAACTGGGCACCACTATCTGAGTGGAACTGGGAAACATGAGGGAACTTGGCTCCGTTCTTGACCGGAACTGGGAAACAACAGCAGAACTGGGAAACAACAGCAGAACTGGGAAACGGAACAGAACTGGGCACTGTTCTTTAGCACAGAACCTCCTTAAAGAGACCGGAACAGGGAAACATAAGTGAACTGGGGACCGGAACTGGGAAACGTAAGAGAACTCGGCACCGGAACTGGGAAACATAAGGGAACTGGGCACCATAGTATCACAGAACCGTGCTAAGGTGGCTGGAATTGGGAAACGTGAGGGAACTAATATATTGCTTTCGGAACTCGGCCCCGAGTTCAAATCCTTCTTTAAGCCGGAATCTCGCTAAAGAGGACGGAACTGGGAAACAGTAGGGGAACTCGGGGTAAAAGTAGGTCTTCTTTTAGTGGAATTCGGCTTTATGAGGTGGAACTCGGGGTCGTAGTGGAACTCGGAGTCGGAACTGGGAGTTTATTTAAGCCAGATATGACTGGAACTGGGAAACATGAGGGAACTGGGGACCAGAACTGGGAAACGTAAGGGAACTCGGCACCAGAACTGGGAAACATGAGGGAACTGGGGACCGGAACTGGGAAACGTAAGGGAACTGGGCACCACTGTGTGAGTGGAACTGGGAAACGTGAGGGAACTCGGCTCCGTTCTTGACTGGAACTGGGAAACAACAACAGAACTGGGAAACGTAACAGAACTGGGCACTTCTCTTTAGCACAGAACCTGCTTAAAGAGACCAGAACTGGGAAACGTAAAGGAACTGGGGACCGGAACTGGGAAACATAGGGGAACTCGGCACCAGAACTGGGAAACACAAGGGAACTGGGGACCGTAGTAGCACAGAACCTTGCTAAAGTGACCAGAACTGGGAAACGTAAGGGAACTGGGCACCACTATGTGAGTGGAACTGGGAAACGTGAGGGAACTCGGCTCCGTTCTTGACCGGAACTGGGAAACAACAGCAGAACTGGGAAACGGAACAGAACTGGGCACTGTTCTTTAGCACAGAACCTCCTTAAAGAGACCGGAACAGGGAAACATAAGTGAACTGGGGACCGGAACTGGGAAACGTAAGAGAACTCGGCACCGGAACTGGGAAACATAAGGGAACTGGGCACCATAGTATCACAGAACCGTGCTAAGGTGGCTGGAATTGGGAAACGTGAGGGAACTGGGCACCATTATCTCACCAGAACCGGGAAACGTAAGGGAACTCGGCACTGTTCTTTATCGTAGAAGCTTGTTAAAGAGACGGAAATGGGAAACAACAACAGAACTGGGAAACGTAACAGAACTGGGCACTTCTCTTTAGCGCGGAACCTGCTTAAAGAGACCAGAACTGGGAAACGTAAGGGAACTGGGCACCGGAAGTGGGAAACGCAGAGGAACTCGGCATCGGAACCAGGAAACATATGAGAATTCGGCACAAAACCTTGTTAAAGGGACTGGAACTGGGAAACGTAGATGAACTCGGCAGCAGAAGTCGAAAACGTAATGGAACTGGGCACCATTCTTCATCGCAGGACCTGCTTAAAGTAACTGTAACTGGGATGCAGCAGAGTTGTAAGGGAACTGGGAGTTTGTCGCCGAGTTCTGTGGTTTTGTATATCATTATGCAGTCAGAACTGGGAGGGAACTAGCTCATTTCATTAGCGTTGAATCACCTTAAAGAATAGGCAGTAGTAACTAACTGGATGTGAGAATAAGTGCAGCTGAAATGTAGTCAAAAGTGCAAGTTTTCTTTAAGCCAGAATCATGCTAAATAAATTTCCATAAGGGTGCCAACTGCACCATCCACTACATTAACAGAAGGTGCTTCTGAATAGAGAGGTATGGGGATATCAAATTACCATAGCAATGCTATATTTATATTACCATAGCAATGCTAAATTTGGAGCTGGGGCATATATATAAGGAGAGCTTCTAGAAGCTGAGCCACCTTTTGATCCCCCTTCTGCTAAAGTGAGTATGCTTGCTTATATAATCACATTTCTTTAACAACTTTCCAACTTAAAGAAATCACCACACCATTTCTTTAACAAAGATTCAGCTTAAAGAAAAATCACCACCTCATTTCTTTCACAACCACTCAGCTTAAATAAAATGGAGGTAAGCTCAACTCAATCAACAATCTTTTCTTTAGTGCTCACACTTGTTAAAGAATATCACATTGAACACCAGAGGAGATTTGGTCACTACCACAGATCTACAAGCACTCAACATCAGTGTCAATACTGAACTGCATCTCCTGATCTGCTGTAAATCTGCTTTGATCTCTGCCAACTACCGATCGCATTTCTCTCGCAAGCACCCAGGCATGAAGCTGAATGCAGCAGCGACGGCTGCCATTGCCAACTTTGAACTAGCAGCCCAATATCCGTGCCTTGGTGATTCTCGTATTGCCAGGCCTATCATCTCTGGCTTGCCCACCACCACCAATCAATACGGATGCCCAGAGTGTGCTTATGCTGGAAACAAGAGAGGTGTTGTCTCTCACCTGAAGGAGGACCACCCCCAGTCTCGCTTGGCTATGGAACAAGGCCTTACGACCCAGGTTCTGAACCTAGGCGCTACGAAAATATGCATTCGTGTTGAGGCTCAAGTCGAAGTGGCACCAGCTGACCCCAAGGACCTCCTAGCCAAGATCAAGTCGTTTGAAGTGCCCGCAGAGCAACAGATCCCCAACGCCAGGCTGATCAGCCCATGGCTCATGGGGACGCTGTGGCACAAGGAGGTGGAGCCGTACCGTGACCACCTGCCGGCTTTATGCGACTTGGTTGCGATGCCCAAAGACGAGGAGTTCCCAGACCTTCGTGAGTGTGTGCAGCGGTACTACCGTGAAGGGACAGCGCTTATCGAGGGCACGGAGCTCCTTGTGTTGCGCAAGCTGAACACTGACGACATGGACTATGAGTGGGTGCTCTACATTTCTAATATATTGCTTTCGGAACTCGGCCCCGAGTTCAAATCCTTCTTTAAGCCGGAATCTCGCTAAAGAGGACGGAACTGGGAAACAGTAGGGGAACTCGGGGTAAAAGTAGGTCTTCTTTTAGTGGAATTCGGCTTTATGAGGTGGAACTCGGGGTCGTAGTGGAACTCGGAGTCGGAACTGGGAGTTTATTTAAGCCAGATATGACTGGAACTGGGAAACATGAGGGAACTGGGGACCAGAACTGGGAAACGTAAGGGAACTCGGCACCAGAACTGGGAAACATGAGGGAACTGGGGACCGGAACTGGGAAACGTAAGGGAACTGGGCACCACTGTGTGAGTGGAACTGGGAAACGTGAGGGAACTCGGCTCCGTTCTTGACTGGAACTGGGAAACAACAACAGAACTGGGAAACGTAACAGAACTGGGCACTTCTCTTTAGCACAGAACCTGCTTAAAGAGACCAGAACTGGGAAACGTAAAGGAACTGGGGACCGGAACTGGGAAACATAGGGGAACTCGGCACCAGAACTGGGAAACACAAGGGAACTGGGGACCGTAGTAGCACAGAACCTTGCTAAAGTGACCAGAACTGGGAAACGTAAGGGAACTGGGCACCACTATGTGAGTGGAACTGGGAAACGTGAGGGAACTCGGCTCCGTTCTTGACCGGAACTGGGAAACAACAGCAGAACTGGGAAACGGAACAGAACTGGGCACTGTTCTTTAGCACAGAACCTCCTTAAAGAGACCGGAACAGGGAAACGTAAGAGAACTCGGCACCGGAACTGGGAAACATAAGGGAACTGGGCACCATAGTATCACAGAACCGTGCTAAGGTGGCTGGAATTGGGAAACGTGAGGGAACTGGGCACCATTATCTCACCAGAACCGGGAAACGTAAGGGAACTCGGCACTGTTCTTTATCGTAGAAGCTTGTTAAAGAGACGGAAATGGGAAACAACAACAGAACTGGGAAACGTAACAGAACTGGGCACTTCTCTTTAGCGCGGAACCTGCTTAAAGAGACCAGAACTGGGAAACGTAAGGGAACTGGGCACCGGAAGTGGGAAACGCAGAGGAACTCGGCATCGGAACCAGGAAACATATGAGAATTCGGCACAAAACCTTGTTAAAGGGACTGGAACTGGGAAACGTAGATGAACTCGGCAGCAGAAGTCGAAAACGTAATGGAACTGGGCACCATTCTTCATCGCAGGACCTGCTTAAAGTAACTGTAACTGGGATGCAGCAGAGTTGTAAGGGAACTGGGAGTTTGTCGCCGAGTTCTGTGGTTTTGTATATCATTATGCAGTCAGAACTGGGAGGGAACTAGCTCATTTCATTAGCGTTGAATCACCTTAAAGAATAGGCAGTAGTAACTAACTGGATGTGAGAATAAGTGCAGCTGAAATGTAGTCAAAAGTGCAAGTTTTCTTTAAGCCAGAATCATGCTAAATAAATTTCCATAAGGGTGCCAACTGCACCATCCACTACATTAACAGAAGGTGCTTCTGAATAGAGAGGTATGGGGATATCAAATTACCATAGCAATGCTATATTTATATTACCATAGCAATGCTAAATTTGGAGCTGGGGCATATATATAAGGAGAGCTTCTAGAAGCTGAGCCACCTTTTGATCCCCCTTCTGCTAAAGTGAGTATGCTTGCTTATATAATCACATTTCTTTAACAACTTTCCAACTTAAAGAAATCACCACACCATTTCTTTAACAAAGATTCAGCTTAAAGAAAAATCACCACCTAATATATTGCTTTAAGAATCAGGAACCTGATTCCATCTGTTCTTTAAGGCCAAATCCAGCCCAAAAGAGTGGAATTAGGCAACGTGACTGGAATCAGGCACGGAATCAGGCAACGTGACTGGAATCAGGCACGGAATCAGGCAACGTCAGTGGAATCAGGCACGGAATCAGGCAACGTGACTGGAATCAGGCACGGAACCCTGGTACGATCAGTCTGGACGATTTCATTAAGGCTTGGACACCCACTAATGAAAGGCTGCTGTGAGGTAGCGTCTGAAGAAGTCTTCGGAATCCACCGTGTCTGCCAGGCGACGGAAGGTTAAGGGTTTAGGGTTCGCAAACACCCTGCGACGAAAGAAACCTAACGAAAACGGCCAAACGCTGTCGGCAGACTCACCGGGAAACTCGCAATCCAATAGAGCACTAGGGCCGCTTGGCAGTTATTTAAGGCTGGGACAGGCACTAATGAAACTGACGTGAAAGAAAAACGTTTCGAAAACGGCCCAACGCTGTCGGCAGACTAATATATTGCTTTAAGAATCAGGAACCTGATTCCATCTGTTCTTTAAGGCCAAATCCAGCCCAAAAGAGTGGAATTAGGCAACGTGACTGGAATCAGGCACGGAATCAGGCAACGTGACTGGAATCAGGCACGGAATCAGGCAACGTCAGTGGAATCAGGCACGGAATCAGGCAACGTGACTGGAATCAGGCACGGAACCCTGGTACGATCAGTCTGGACGATTTCATTAAGGCTTGGACACCCACTAATGAAAGGCTGCTGTGAGGTAGCGTCTGAAGAAGTCTTCGGAATCCACCGTGTCTGCCAGGCGACGGAAGGTTAAGGGTTTAGGGTTCGCAAACACCCTGCGACGAAAGAAACCTAACGAAAACGGCCAAACGCTGTCGGCAGACTCACCGGGAAACTCGCAATCCAATAGAGCACTAGGGCCGCTTGGCAGTTATTTAAGGCTGGGACAGGCACTAATGAAACTGACGTGAAAGAAAAACGTTTCGAAAACGGCCCAACGCTGTCGGCAGACTCACCGGGAGACTCGCAATCCAATAGAGCACTAGCCTAATATATTGCTTTAAGAATCAGGAACCTGATTCCATCTGTTCTTTAAGGCCAAATCCAGCCCAAAAGAGTGGAATTAGGCAACGTGACTGGAATCAGGCACGGAATCAGGCAACGTGACTGGAATCAGGCACGGAACCCTGGTACGATCAGTCTGGACGATTTCATTAAGGCTTGGACACCCACTAATGAAAGGCTGCTGTGAGGTAGCGTCTGAAGAAGTCTTCGGAATCCACCGTGTCTGCCAGGCGACGGAAGGTTAAGGGTTTAGGGTTCGCAAACACCCTGCGACGAAAGAAACCTAACGAAAACGGCCAAACGCTGTCGGCAGACTCACCGGGAAACTCGCAATCCAATAGAGCACTAGGGCCGCTTGGCAGTTATTTAAGGCTGGGACAGGCACTAATGAAACCGACGTGAAAGAAAAACGTTTCGAAAACGGCCCAACGCTGTCGGCAGACTCACCGGGAGACTCGCAATCCAATAGAGCACTAGCCTAATATATTGCTTTAAGAATCAGGAACCTGATTTCATCTGTTCTTTAAGGCCAAATCCAGCCCAAAAGAGTGGAATTAGGCAACGTGACTGGAATCAGGCCAACGTGACTGGAATCAGGCACGGAATCAGGCAACGTCAGTGGAATCAGGCACGGAATCAGGCAACGTGACTGGAATCAGGCACGGAACCCTGGTACGATCAGTCTGGACGATTTCATTAAGGCTTGGACACCCACTAATGAAAGGCTGCTGTGAGGTAGCGTCTGAAGAAGTCTTCGGAATCCACCGTGTCTGCCAGGCGACGGAAGGTTAAGGGTTTAGGGTTCGCAAACACCCTGCGACGAAAGAAACCTAACGAAAACGGCCAAACGCTGTCGGCAGACTCACCGGGAAACTCGCAATCCAATAGAGCACTAGGGCCGCTTGGCAGTTATTTAAGGCTGGGACAGGCACTAATGAAACTGACGTGAAAGAAAAACGTTTCGAAAACGGCCCAACGCTGTCGGCAGACTCACCGGGAGACTCGCAATCCAATAGAGCACTAGCCTAATATATTGCTTTAAGAATCAGGAACCTGATTCCATCTGTTCTTTAAGGCCAAATCCAGCCCAAAAGAGTGGAATTAGGCAACGTGACTGGAATCAGGCACGGAATCAGGCAACGTGACTGGAATCAGGCACGGAACCCTGGTACGATCAGTCTGGACGATTTCATTAAGGCTTGGACACCCACTAATGAAAGGCTGCTGTGAGGTAGCGTCTGAAGAAGTCTTCGGAATCCACCGTGTCTGCCAGGCGACGGAAGGTTAAGGGTTTAGGGTTCGCAAACACCCTGCGACGAAAGAAACCTAACGAAAACGGCCAAACGCTGTCGGCAGACTCACCGGGAAACTCGCAATCCAATAGAGCACTAGGGCCGCTTGGCAGTTATTTAAGGCTGGGACAGGCACTAATGAAACTGACGTGAAAGAAAAACGTTTCGAAAACGGCCCAACGCTGTCGGCAGACTCACCGGGAGACTCGCAATCCAATAGAGCACTAGCCTAATATATTGCTTTAAGAATCAGGAACCTGATTCCATCTGTTCTTTAAGGCCAAATCCAGCCCAAAAGAGTGGAATTAGGCAACGTGACTGGAATCAGGCACGGAATCAGGCAACGTGACTGGAATCAGGCACGGAACCCTGGTACGATCAGTCTGGACGATTTCATTAAGGCTTGGACACCCACTAATGAAAGGCTGCTGTGAGGTAGCGTCTGAAGAAGTCTTCGGAATCCACCGTGTCTGCCAGGCGACGGAAGGTTAAGGGTTTAGGGTTCGCAAACACCCTGCGACGAAAGAAACCTAACGAAAACGGCCAAACGCTGTCGGCAGACTCACCGGGAAACTCGCAATCCAATAGAGCACTAGGGCCGCTTGGCAGTTATTTAAGGCTGGGACAGGCACTAATGAAACCGACGTGAAAGAAAAACGTTTCGAAAACGGCCCAACGCTGTCGGCAGACTCACCGGGAGACTCGCAATCCAATAGAGCACTAGCCTAATATATTGCTTTAAGAATCAGGAACCTGATTTCATCTGTTCTTTAAGGCCAAATCCAGCCCAAAAGAGTGGAATTAGGCAACGTGACTGGAATCAGGCAACGTGACTGGAATCAGGCACGGAATCAGGCAACGTCAGTGGAATCAGGCACGGAATCAGGCAACGTGACTGGAATCAGGCACGGAACCCTGGTACGATCAGTCTGGACGATTTCATTAAGGCTTGGACACCCACTAATGAAAGGCTGCTGTGAGGTAGCGTCTGAAGAAGTCTTCGGAATCCACCGTGTCTGCCAGGCGACGGAAGGTTAAGGGTTTAGGGTTCGCAAACACCCTGCGACGAAAGAAACCTAACGAAAACGGCCAAACGCTGTCGGCAGACTCACCGGGAAACTCGCAATCCAATAGAGCACTAGGGCCGCTTGGCAGTTATTTAAGGCTGGGACAGGCACTAATGAAACTGACGTGAAAGAAAAACGTTTCGAAAACGGCCCAACGCTGTCGGCAGACTCACCGGGAGACTCGCAATCCAATAGAGCACTAGCCTAATATATTGCTTTAAGAATCAGGAACCTGATTCCATCTGTTCTTTAAGGCCAAATCCAGCCCAAAAGAGTGGAATTAGGCAACGTGACTGGAATCAGGCACGGAATCAGGCAACGTGACTGGAATCAGGCACGGAACCCTGGTACGATCAGTCTGGACGATTTCATTAAGGCTTGGACACCCACTAATGAAAGGCTGCTGTGAGGTAGCGTCTGAAGAAGTCTTCGGAATCCACCGTGTCTGCCAGGCGACGGAAGGTTAAGGGTTTAGGGTTCGCAAACACCCTGCGACGAAAGAAACCTAACGAAAACGGCCAAACGCTGTCGGCAGACTCACCGGGAAACTCGCAATCCAATAGAGCACTAGGGCCGCTTGGCAGTTATTTAAGGCTGGGACAGGCACTAATGAAACCGACGTGAAAGAAAAACGTTTCGAAAAGGCCCAACGCTGTCGGCAGACTCACCGGGAGACTGCAATCCAATAGAGCACTAGCCTAATATATTGCTTTAAGAATCAGGACCTGATTCCATCTGTTCTTTAAGGCCAAATCCAGCCCAAAAGAGTGGAATTAGGCAACGT